>QTSX02005739.1:0-408715 GCA_014839935.2 Entomophthora muscae | reverse complement strand
GATTGCCCAAGCAAAGACCAGGGCCCTGAATTGGACACCATAGTGTCTACCATTCCCATCAAAGTAATTTGGAGTACTCCAAACAGTTGGGTAAACATAGTCTTGGTTGCAGTGGGGGTCTCCATTGAGCAGTTGGGTTTCAGGGTTAAGGGCAGAGTCATGGGAACAAAGTAGGCAGGCAGATAATTGTACTTGTCTTTGAACAATCTTGGTGGCCTCTTGTACCACTTTCCTTCACGTCCTATGTATTCAGTTTCTCTAGTCCTTGCCAAGAGATCAGCAATGAGGATGGTCTCCAAGTTGTACTTCATGTAGTTGGGGTTGGGTGGGTACTTGGTAAAATGCACAGGTCTAAAGGGGGCTCCTGGCGGACAGTATAGTGCCTGGGGAGGGTCAGCAGGTTGGTCTCCATAGGGGGTGGTTGCCTGATGGTCTACTTGGCTGGAGTTAAGATGGAAGATCACTAAGACTAGATAAGGTAAGATTTGTTTGAACCAAAGGTTCATTAAACTTTGTTATCAAAAATGACAATATGGTCATCACCATACCGCCAGGGCTTTTATACCATGGGTTTTTTCTTCTTTAATTTTTGCAGGGTTCAGGTTTGCAGACAAGGCACTGGCAGGGCATGGATCTTGGCTTAGAGTCTTGAGGGCAGCAGATCTAGGTAGTTCCTGCTCTGGTGAACAGAAGTGGCAATTTTTGTTCCGCCACTACTGTTTACCACGTCACCTGAGTAGTTCAATTATACTATCCATTCTGGACGGAAGACTGTCAGCTGCTGGCAGTCATTGGCAGAGTTAGCAGTAGGTTTTGTTTCAACCTCCTTAAGACAAGCTACAACCTCTGCATAGGTCTGGATCTTTGGTAGCGCAAGGTTGGCAGCAATCTGATGACTGTTTGAGGAATTGTCCTTGGGAGACTGGCAGGTCTCAGAGTAGCTTGTCAACTCAGGTTTGTAATTTAATAAGTTGGTGGGTTCCTGTCCACTTTGTGCAACTCAATTAGTCTATGGAGGATCAGGGTTTGATTCCAGGGTCTCCAATGTTGATTTCAAACCTCTAGTATTGACGCTTGGCAGGTTTTTGTTCCTCCTGTCTGAGGTCATCTATCTCTGGTGGTCCAGGGTTTGACCCAACTGGAATTTGGGCGGTTTCCTGTCTACTCTGGTCAACATAAGGCTTTTCCTGAGACCCAGGTTTCAATTCCCAGGTTTTCAATACAAGTATTGAAATGTCATTCATGATAGTGTGGGGTAGATTTACACCATCTCAAATTTGTATCATTTTGATTTACAACAATTATCACAAACTAAAATAAGCCTATTCTTGAAATAAATCAAAGCCTGTTGTATAAAGTCAGAAGATGTTCCTATAGTATTAATCCAGGACACTTATACTAAGAACAACCTAAAATAACGCCACTATGGTAGTCCTATTAGTGATTATCATTACTGGGTAAAAAACCAGTTTTGCTATATGTAATTTATAACTTTTTTATACATCAATAAATGGATAAGGGTTTTTGTATTAAAGCATTTTATTAGTGATTTTAATAAGAAAAGAGGTTATTACGCCATTTTAATTTACTTACTTTGAATTTCTTCAGGTTCCATATCACCTAATTAATTCATGTGCACAATGGATAGGGGAAAATAAGGTGAAACTACATATGACTTCACACTACGCTAAATCAATTCCCCAGTTTCAATTCTTGGTTTCCAATTTTAAAAAAAAAATTTCACGTCTAAAATCACTTGAGCAAAAATGTAAGAAAATATATGAAAATTTAAATATATTTTTTTTGGTCTTCTCCAAACAAATGGGTACTTTTTAACCCAAGTTGTATAAGCTGGTTTTTAAAATATTCAAGTTTTACTCTTTGGCCTACTTGAGGTATCTCTACCGTAAATTTCTTAATTTAATATAAAAATGGTCAAAATCTCTATGTTTTTGAGCTAAAGCATCTCAATTACGTCATCTCAAAAATGCCATTTTGGCTGCAAGTTTTCAGTCAAAACTCAAAGTTTTTCATACTTGCATTATTAATAAGAATTTTATTTTTACAAAACAAAAAACATTGAAATTTTGATATTATATATTTTTAGACTTTCTCCACAATTCTATGTAAAAAATTACTACTTTTTATATTAAAAACATTCTAATTTTTCTCTTTAAAAACAACTCCCAAATTGCTCATATTTTGATACTAATTCACTTTTAGATGCAATCCAAGTCCATCAACAAAGCTGTGTCCAAGGCCACCAAGGCCTCCAAGTCCAAGATCACTCCTCCAAAGGCCAAAAAGACCAAGACTGCCCCAAAGAAGTAGCTTTCTAAGGCCAAAGCTCCCCCCAAGACCCCAACTCCATCACCTGAGCCAGAGGGAAACAGTCCTACCCCCTCCCCACTCTCCTTTTGTGTACTCCCCCTCTGATCCCCAAGAGAAGTTATTCAACTTCAATTGCCAATCTGATCCCACCTCAAAGCTTTAAGAAGAAGAGGAGCAGGAGCCTGAGCCTGGTGCTCCTGCAGATGACCAAATTGAGCTCTGGGATCTTAATACCATTCATAATATATGCAATTAAAATGGCATCTTTGTTGTGCCTGCCACTTATCCAGCCAGCTACCCCATCACGACAAAGAAAGGGGGTGCCAGCTTTGTCTACAAGGGCTACAGCTTCAGCTGTAATGATGAGAAGAAACTCATCTGTCAACATCACTACAAATGTGATAAAATTGGCTGCCCAGCTAGACTCACTACTTATGCGTTCACTAGATTTAAAGCCCTAACTGTCAACCATGACTGCGCTGAGCCTTTCAACACCCTTTACCAACTTATCTGCTGGTTTCTTTACCAGGTGATCCCAACCACCAAGCATCAAACTGCCACTGAGGTCTTCACTAATGCACTCCTTAATTTAAATGATACCCAACTTGCTACTGTTAGTGGTGCCTCAAAACTACAGAGATATCTCATGATCAGAGATATGCTCTGAGCACTGAAGGCGTCAGTGCAAGCTCCATTGACTGATTGATCCTTACTGAGGAATAAAAATTATCTTGCCATGAGGAGAGATTCCTTATTCACAATGATGATCAACATGTCCCTAAGAGTATTATCTGCTTTGCCACAAGCCAGGATCTGTGCAACCTGATGAATTGCAAGACCTGGCTTGTAGATGACACTTTATTAACCTTCCCAAAGCTCTTCAGCCAGCTTTGAAATATTCATGGGCAGGTTGGTAATCTAGTTATTCCCCTGGTCTTCTTTTTACTTCTCAACAAAAAGCAGGAAACATATGCCTGTGCACTCACAATCCTAAAGGCCAAGTTGGATGAAATCCTCCCAACCATCAAAGATGAGTCCAAGGAGACCAGAGGGCGCAAGAAGAAGGCCCAGTCACAGGAAAAGGAAGCCACCCCAACCAGGAAGCAGCCCAAAAGTCTTCCCTATCAAAAATATCTGGTAGTGGATTTTGAACAGGCTCAGGCAAATGCCTTCATTTGAGTCTTCAAGAGCTCCTCTCAGGGATGCTACTTCCACTTCCGGCAGGCACTCTGCCGCCGCCTCCAAAAGTGCTCTGACCTTCATGAGCTGGTCAACTCTGAAGGCACTAAAGAAGCCAAGGACGTTATAATTGCTTTGCTGCCCTTTCTCTGGTTAGAAAGGAGGAGACAAATGCCTTTTACGATGCCCTACTCCATCACACATATATTATAGCCAACCAGGCAGCCTTTTTGTCCTTTATTGAGTATTTTGAAACTCAATGGGTTGGAGTGTTTCAAGGAGCACACCACATCAGAAAGAGTGATAACTCAATCACCTGGAACTTGTTTAAGCAGGTAAAAGATGGTTTAATCAAGACCACCTCTTCCCTTGAAGGGTGGTATAGCCAGTTTGCTATAAGGGTCAGGGTTTATAAGCCCAAATTCAATAAAATAATGGTGCATTTAAAAACCCAACAAGCCATCTCTTCCCGCCTCTTCAAGACTGGTATGAAGACCAAGGGTGATCCCCCCAAGCAGACCAAGGCAGTGAAAAATTATACTAAAATCAGCAAGGTGGTTCTTGCCTACTATCCTAAGGATAGATAGCTTGACCATCTCCAAGCTATCTCAGTTGCTCTTTCAACTAATGTTTGAGTCATTTCCCAATAAAATATCTTTATCTTCTCTCTTATTTCCTTTGATTTTACTATTCTTTGACTTTTTTTGGTATTTGGTACAATTATATGCTTATTTTAAAGTATGGTTTAAAGTTAAAATAGATGAAAATAGTTGTTTTCGGGATTATTTTAACTTTTGGGCTTTACGCAACTATGTTGCTACTAATTGCTCCCATTTTTTATTACAGATTTGAAATTCTAAGGTTTGTTTAAGCCTAGAAATATTTTTTGAAAATTATTTTTTTTGAATTTTTTGGATTTTTTTTGAGTTGAAAAAATCTAAAATTTTAAAATGTGTTTTTCTTAGTCAAAATGCCATAAATTGAAATGGTGTTTTTACTAATAAATCAAGATAGCGTAAATTGAGATGGCGTAATTCAAGATAGCGTTTTTTAAGATGCCATTTTTGAAATGACGTGTCCTACCTCCAATATGTATCTTACTGGATACACCAAACCTGCAGGACACCCCTGCTGTGGTCCTGTCTCAGCCCTTGGAGGGAATAGCTCTCTTTCTGACTTCTACTTTGGTGAAGATGTACTTGTCTTCTTGGATAAAGCGTAAGCCTTTACTGTTGGTTATACTAAAGAGCAGAAAATCAAATATCTGCTCATCAGCTTGTATCAAAATTCCTTTGATATAATTTTGCCTTACCTTGGCTTCAGTTACTACTATCAGTACCTCCAAAAAGTGATAAAACAAAGACTTCACTACCGACAAGGTTGTACCAAAGCCAGGCCCATCAATGGTTTGAAAATCAATAGCACACCTCAGAACTGCCACTTGGATGCTTCTGAAAACTCTAATTATTCCAGAAATAGCCCTGAGTCACCCAATGCTCTCATTGCTGGATCATTGAACAAGGTTAAACATCCTGATTCTTTGGCTTGTGAAGTCAATCAAGTTAGTGAAGCTCAATATCTTGTAGAAGAATCTCAAGTGGAATGTGTAGAGAATATCTTTGAGCCTAAAGAATCTCTTAATGAAGTGGAGCCCACTAAAACACCAGTCATACATGAAGAGTACTGTGAAAAAAACAGTATTTGGTCCATGAAGTAAATTCCATGTAGTTGCTAATCAACAAGGATAAAGGTACATCCTTGGCTGCACCTATAGCATTAATTTCCCTGGATCTGTTTGACCCTCTACTGTTGATCACAATGTTAGAGGTGAAGATTCAGCTAAGGATTATTATGATGTCCTCCATGAAGTTGAGATAGCTGGACTTCATACCTTCTAAAGGCCTCCTCTCTCTTCCTGAACCCTTGCCTCCTGAAGATCCTGGAACTGTCAAGTCCATCTCATATTCATACCATAGACCTGTTAAAGCCCAGGGAGGGAATGGTCACCTTTCAGTTCCTGCACTGAACCAATTGATAATACTTCTCCAAAAGACTCCTGAGGCTACTCTATCAGAAGACAACAGCCAGGCTGGTATAAACCAAGCATTTTCCCAGGGATTGCCTGAGATAAGCCAGCTTATAAGAAATATTTGGAGACCTTTGATTGTCCAATGCTACTGGACCCTGAGCTTTAATGTGGCTTTTCTGATGACTCTTGATGCTTATGAAATTTCCATAATAGAGAGGCTCCAGACACTCAGCCAATTTACTGAAATCATGGAGCACTCCTTCCTTAAATTCATTCCTTGAGCAATTTAACACACTGGTCTTTCATTGGAGATCCTCTGGGGATTACATGGAAAAGTTTTTAATCAACATGGTGCCTCCCATCTGAAACCTTGGATCTGCCCTGGAAAAGTCATGCCTGATTCTGAAGAGATTCAGATTCTTCTGACCAACCTTAGTCTTGTATCCTTGTTTGTGCAGAAGAACCAGCTTATGGGATATTTCAGATTAGAAGAACATGTCAACTTGCTCCAAGCCCTACCTTTTGCTGGACTTGATGAGTTAGGACTTCCTGTAATCCAACCCTTGGCCTTGATCACTCAATACTCTTTGGTTGGCCTCACTGCCATTGGTGGTGCTCTATCTCAAATAGATGATAATGGACTATACCATCCCATTGACTACTGCTCCAGAACCCTCAACTGCCATGAATGCAACTACATCATCACTAGAAGAGAATGCTTGGCTGTGATCTACTCATATCAGCAGTTTAGAGTATACTTTTATGGTGTACACTTCACTGTTGTTACATATCATTCTTCTCTCCAGTGGCTGAAGACATTGAAGGACCCAGGAGAAAGGCTTGCTTGCTGGACCGTTAAATGGCAAGCCTTTGATTATAACATAGTGCATTGTGCTGGTGCCATCCACCAGAATGCAGATTGCCTCTCACAATTGCCTACCATTGCCCTTGTACTCTCTATTGCAGATGAGCTTTATGGAAAACTACTGGTTGACCAATCTTTGTGGATGGAAGAGCCCATCAAAATCCAAAATATCCTTATGAAGCTTTCTGTGGACACCAAGGTTAAAGATGTTCACTTCTTTGAGCTCTACAAGAACAACTGGTTGCCATATACACACCCATTTCTCAGAACAGACTTGGTAGTTGCTTTACAAAAAAGCTACAGGACATGGAGGAATACAGAAGACTCTTGCTCAGTTACAGCAGCATTGCTACTGGAAAGAAATACCCTCTGATGTTGCTGAGACCCTGGCTGCTTGCCACCATTGCAATGTTGAACTATCAAAGGAAGACTGCTTATCTCTGATTAGTGCTTTGAATACTTTCTGCACTAGCTTGATATTAGGATATCTGGAGCTGGAAGAAAATGTTATTCTAGCAGAGCCCTGGACTAATTGTGGGTTAAACAAGCTGAGATCCTTTGGGGCCAATATTTAAACCCTGAACTGTATCCTCCATGAATTCCTGCTTGGTTCAGCGAAATTACAGAAGTACCAACTACAGCCCCTCTTGGAGAGATACAAGGAATCCCTGACCAGAAATGAAGGCCATTCAGTCCAAGATATTGTAAAGAAAGTGCTCCAGAAACTCCATAGCTGTGAGCGTGATGATCCCTGCAAAAACTACTTGACATCTCCTTGTTGTAGTGACAATTAAAAACCCAGCTCTAACAGAGCTTTTACTAGCTACAGATTGCTGGAATCCTGTTACAAAAGGGAATCATACTCTCTGCTTAGTATAAATGATACTCTGGAGTGCCTTGATGAAGCGCTTCACTTCAGAACTATGAAATTAATTACTAGCCACCAGAAATCATGCTTGCCTCCTGAGGTTCAGGAGAAGTGCATCATCCACATTGAAGAAGAGGTGATCCAGTTCATCAGTATGAAGCTTGGATTGATCATTACCTCTGCTGCCTTCCAAGTTGCCCTTGATTAACTGAAGAGAACAATTATGTGTATCTCTTTCTTATATCTTATCCTCTTCAAGACCTATGCTGAACATAACATCATCATCCTCACTGACATGGGTTATGTACTGTCTCAACAAGAAGAGAGTAGCTATGAACGCTCCATTAGTCATTTCTCTGAAGTTTCTAACTTCTATCAAAGAAGCTATCCTGTGATTGGAAGAGAACACCTCCCTACTGAAGCAGATCCAGATGAGAATATTGTCCTATACTATTCTGGTGACACAACAAAAAATGAAGACTGCCTCTCAAGACTGATAGCCATTGCCCTTGTTGTATTCATACATGATGAGATGCACTTTAATCAACTGAATGAACTGTATTTATGGGGGGTAGATCACCACAGTACATTCTGCTTTTTAAAACTCTTTGGTGATTGCAAATGTAAAGGATGATTATCTATTCATGTAATACAAGTACCTATGGATAGCTAATATATTCTCCTCCTTGCAACTGGACTCAGTGATTGTTGATCAAGGACCCACAGGACGTGTTTTCATACAGAGAGCGCTATCCCAACAGGATCACTATCAGGAATTGATGACCTCCCACAACAAAAAGACCACAAATGCATGTAATGGATTGCTATATCACCCTACCATGGTACTTAACATTAGGTACTCCAGAACTGCTGAAACGCCACCCTTTCAACTCTTCCATGAATGCCCACCTGACTTGCCTTACTGCCTGCTCTCCCTGATGAAGCCTAGACCGTCTGTCACCCCAGAAGCCTACCTCCAGAAGTTGCCCCAGGCCTCGAACAATATAGAGGCTGAAGTCTATCATTCCAAGTTGCACATCAAGAAGAAGGATGTAGACCATGCTTCCAATAGCCATCCTATCCTCCCCTTGTACAAGGTGGATGATGCTGTATACTTCTATAGTAATAGAGGGTATGAATGTGAAAACACACTTGTAATGCTATGGCAAGAGCCTATTAAGGCCAACCAGAAAGTAGATCCTGTGAACTACACTAAGGATCCAATTACTGGTCACTTGATTACTAGAGTACGCGCTCAATACATGTGTGTTGCTCCTAGTACTCATGAGTAAACCCCCTTTAGGACAAGAATCCAGAAAAAGAAAACCTAATGAAAAAAATGCCATGAGTTGTTGTCCAGTCCGCATAGAAAGAAAGGAATAAGGCAATATACTAAAGAAAAAAGGCTTTATTAGAAATTGCAGTGCTTGAAAATAACTACTTTCAAGTGGCAAGTCATTGTGAGAAATACCATACAGGCTACCATGTACTCTTCAGTGTAGTCCTCCTTGAAGTGCCACAGACAGAATATAGAACAATATGGATACTTGTCCCAATCCTGCGTCCAATTGAGACTCTAGCTGAATTATTGGTCTTTGATCCTGTGAGGTTTGTATTCTCTTGACCAAGTGTTCAGCTGTTTTCTGGCTTTTGTTCTGGGCCTTCTTCTCCTTGGCCAATCTGGCAGCTTTACTTGCCATTGCTCTGGCCCTAATGATGGATGCTCTTGAAGCTCTAGAAGAATTTTTGTGGTTATCTGACATGTGCAATCCTTGTGTGCAGTGCTCTCTATTTATACCCTTGCCCATTCTAGTGGTAGGAAATGTTGTAAATTAGACTACATGGATAAAATGGTCAAGGCTATTGGTGGAATAAATCCTGATAGTAAAGGCTAATCTGGTTTGCACCCAAATCCGTCAGATCTAACAGATTTTCATTTCCAATTGTATCTTGGATGTTACAATGATTTGGCCAACCTTTTAGATCCAGATAGATTGGTTCAGGAACTGTCAGCAACTTCTGTAATAAGAAGCTGCAAACTGCAGCCAGTCCAGGGTAACTTGCACTTACTTTTACCTACCATATTGTCTGGATCATCCCCAAATGTAAGGAATGCAGATGCAAGAGTCTGGTGGACACAAGAAGATGCTGTAATGACCCAAACAATTTTGCAGGTGTTAATAACACTCCTGCAGCCATTTTGCAGCCTTCCTAGTATATAACTTCCCTTCTTTCTTCAATAAAACATACTTTTATACTTTCATACATTACCTACTTGTTTTTACACTCTACTTAGTTATTACCTTAGATTTAAAGGTAAAGACTTCAGATTCTTTAAGACTTGTATTAATTTGTGTTTATGCCTACAACCATACTCTTACAAGCTAGCACTCCAGATGTTAATCCCCAAGACGTCCAAGACCAAATTCACAGCAACCCCTCTCAAGGTCCCATCCTGTTCTCCTAGTCTCCTTCTCCAACTGTAGTTGAACCTTAATTGATTTGGATTGTCTTCTTCCCTGGTTGTTCCCCTATCTGAAGCACATTTTCTCTATCCAATCATATACTCTCACACATGCTTCCCCATCTTTCCTCAAATCTTAGGAATTTCTACTCCCAACTCATGGTTACATCCCTAACTAATCAAAAAAAAATTCTCAAAATTATTATTAAAACTTCCAACCCCCCTGACACAGGGTTGAAAAATTGGCAACCTTCAGCATTTAAACTGTCTACATGTAGCATCCTCCATCCCAACAATTACCAAAAAATATTTTTGTATTTTTATTATATGTTTTTTGATTTTTTTACCTTAAATAATTATTCCTAATGTTAAAAGTTAAATTTGATTTTGATTAACAAGCTTTAAGAAAAATTGTAAAAAAGTAAAGCCAAAATAAAATTTGGGATTGTCAACATGCAGGATGTTACATGTAGACAGTTTAAATTTTTATGGTTGCCAAAAATTAACAAACAGCCAATCACCCTCATGTACCTGTATCCTGTGATGGGTTCCTAATTCTCAAAGTCTCACATTAAAAGGTAAACAGGTCCTCCAACTACCCTGCTTTTCTATTCCCAATTAAAATATTTTAAATATTTGGTGATTATTGGAGTACTTCCTTGTTTTCTTTCATCTTTATCATATTGTTGTTAGTAAAATTCTTAGCCCTTCTTACTGAAGTCCCTGGTTTGCGGCTATTTTTTTCTACTTTTAAGTCATTAATTAGCTATTTTAGGTTTAAATCACCTGGTTTATTTTTGCTTTTGAACTTAACCCTAGAGCTTATATTAAAATTTTTAATAAATTCTTACTTTTGTTCAGATTGCAGACCTGCTGAAGCAAAAACCAGCTTCAAAAGCTCAAGCCTACTTATTAAAGCTTACCCTGCAGTTATTTCAGCTTGTAGCCTCTTACTTAAGCATCAGACTATCAAAAAGATTTGAAGTACCCCTGACCTAGGTCTCCTTCATCTTTACTCCCCCATATTGCCCTGGGGTCCTGGAATTCCTTGGAGACTCCAACTATGCTGTTCCCACTGGCAAAGCTTGTAGCTTTTACCATGGTTCAAGATCTGCTTCTTCTGTGGACTTCCTCCCCAATTTTGGGAGTGTTTGACTTCTTCTGTGTAAGGTCTTGCCCATAGTGGTGCAAGGTTATAAACTAGCACGTGTAAGGTATTAGGATTCAGATTTAAAAGGTATAAAAAGGTGAGAAAAGTCTACAAAATAATCTTACAGAACCCTGCTAAAAACCTATACTTAGTTACAAAAGGAGTGATTGAGTTTAAGAACCCTAAGCAAAGAAGATAAAATAAAGTGTTTAATAGTGAACAATTTGTAACTAAGGGAATGTAAATATTTGGATATTCTCCATCAGCAAATTGGTACATATAACTATTGAAAGATTCTTCAAGGAAAAATAATGGATACAACAAGCCTAAGGCTTGTTGTTTGACAAGTGCCATTTGTTCAAAGAAAGAAAAGACTAAATTTAAAATCATTTTAATAAAAATGTATACATTTCTAAAAATTAAGATCTCAAGTTTAAATTAGATAAATAATTGAAGGGTAGAAATCACTTAGAATTTTGGCTTAAAGCCTACTCTTCAAAAGCTCTTAATTTATAGAAAGAAAAGCCTTTCCAGTTAATATTGATAGCCAGGGAGAAAGAAGCCAAGAAGAGGAGAAACTGTGGAAGTTTAGGGATGAAAAAAGAAAGCAAGTGAAAACAGACAACCAGTTTGAAGTTTGATAAGCAGAATGAGGCTGGGGAAAGCAGCAACAACGTGAACAGGAGTTTCAAAGGGTGAGCAAAAAGTAAAATTCCTCTAACTTAAAGTAGAGAATAAGAGCTAATTGAATAGCTGAAGAGCAAAAGACAACAATAATGTCAATTCAAACAAAAATTGATGTAAAACAAGGTAAATTACTTTAAAATACTTAAATATTAACTATTAATTCAAAAATTCAATATTAAAAAATAAAGAAAAATTAAATCAATCAAAAACAAATAAAATATGATAAGTTTTAAAGAGCCTGCCCTTTGGGGCAGGGCATGACATTCTGCTATCTTCTTAAGTGATGATCCTGTTAAGGTTTTCTATCTGTTAGATGGCTTGCCTAGGCAAGTCCAAAGGTTGCTTTCTACTGGTGAGTCCTTGATGAAAAGTCTTACATCTGATGATGGGCTGCTCATTGCTGCAGTTGAATACTACAAGTACACTTCTCCTTTTTTGGCCTTGGCCCCTTTTTCTGCTTTCACTGACAATGTTACTCCCAAAGATCCCCCCTCTACAGGTCCTCTTGAACCCAGGCAGGCTTCCTGGCTGCTTTTGATGAAAGTGTAAGTGCCTAAATCCCCTGAGTATTCTCTACCTCCTTTGTGTGGACCCCTCCAAGCATCTATCCCAGTGATTCACTGGTTGGCATCCTGGTGGACCTAACCCCAGGGTGAGAGCCAATCTTATTTATTTTAGCTCCCATCTCTTAAAGCTTTGGGCAATTAAAGAATGGCTTGATAAATACCATCTCTCCCCTTGAAGGATGTTCCAGCCAATCTGCTACAAGGGTCCAGATTAAAAACTCAAGCTCAATAATATTTTAGTTCCTCATAACCCCCAACTGGCTATCTCTTCCTTCCTCTTCAAGACATTCATAAAGAGCAAAGACAGCCCCCAATCAGACCAAGGATATGGTAAAATACCCAGATATATGTGAAGCAGCCCTTGTTTACAATCCCAATGGTAGAAAGCCTGACTCCTTGAAAGCTATAACTGTGGCACTTCACATCAATGTTTAAGCCCGATCCCAAAGAGTTTCTATTATCATTTAATTTCCATCAGGTTTTTATATCAACTGTTTCTTTTTTTTCTATATATCTATGTATATTATAGAATATTGCTCATGGATAGTCTAGCTGAAGAGGCTAACGTTTTTGACAGCTTGGCTTTGGAGCTTTACAGAATCCTGTCAGTAATGATGCACCATCTTTATTGCCTGTTTAGAATCCTGAGAGATTATTTTAGCCTAGCCTGGACTCTTTTGATCTTTTACGTGATGATATTGTCAAGTTACTAGTTATTATTTGGCATAATAAAGAAATAGGACAAAAGTCTTAAATACAGAAGATTTGTGATTCTGGTTTTAATTCTGTTTGATCTGAGTATGATTAATAGATATCTTCCTAGAAAATGGAATATGTGCACCAAAGATTCAATTTCAAAATTAATGTGCAGAAATGAACTTATTCTATTGGAGAAAGTACATTCAAATTTATACCAATTTCAAGGATATGGATGTACAAGTTTTCTGGCTACTGCCAACCCACTTAAAATCCAGTCATTGTCCAATTTGGTGCCCTCCCAATATACAGTTTGACATACCAGAAATAGCAAACAAATAATATCACATGACTGTCCAAGTATCCAGTGACTCAAACCCATCCCGCACAAGACCAACCCCTAGGTTCAATCCAACTAAATCTCTGCCACAGCTAAATCTATATAAGTCTAAAGTATTATCCAATAAAATAAACTTCTCTTCTTTCTCAATTCCATATTGAAGCTTTCCCAAAAGGCACTCCTCATCACTGGTAATAGCAACGGTTTTTCAACCACGCTCATGAAAGAGAAAATGACTGACCAAAACCCACCCACCTTTGCTCACATACTTAACCAGGCCACACCCCAGGAGACCTGGAAGACGTACTTCTGCGCCCACAACACTGAATAAGATATACCTAGTGGATGTACCATATTTGAAGGACTGGTCATGCCCAAAGCATGTGCTAAGATAATTCAATACAGTTGCTCTCTTCAACCGCAAACAAACACACAATCTCCTATCACAGGCAAAGTTACCAACACCAAGTACATTGGTATCAACAAGTTCTTAGGTAAAAATAAAGTAAATGTCATCAACTGGCTAGACCACTCAGCTGCTAAACTTTGCGCCAGCGCATCCCCACAAAAAATAGGTCCAGGAAGCCAGCAAGTGCCTTTACAAGGCCACAGCTAACTGGTTTGCCACCTGGGTCAGCTCACAAACTGACAACCAGCTTTAAAAACTGGGAATAGTTCAAAGCGGACATCACTCACAATTTCTGTGTCACCAAATCCCTCCAAGACATTGCAATACAGCTCAATATATACCTCAGAAGATCACTATCACAGCTTACGCCAATGAATTTGAAGAAATACACCGCAAAATCCAAAGTTCAGAGCAAGCTGACAACGTACACACCAGAGCCTCATTCATCAACAGAATGAAACCCTTTATTGCTACCCTCATCCATCCAGAGACCAAAACCTTCATTCCTGCGCTCATTGCAGAAGCCAAGCGTGCAGAAAAACGCGCAAACATGGAATATGCTACATGCAATAGCAACTGCTCCACAAACAGCAATGGCAGAGACAACTCTAATGGCAAAAAACTACAAAAAAAACCCAACCATAGCAATGGCAACTCCAATTGTAACAATGGCAACCACAGCCAAAGTTCAAACCACTCCCGTCCCAAGAAAGAGGACACTGCCAAAGTTAACAACACTGAAACAGCAACTTGCTATGAATCTGACTTGAAATTCTCTGACCTCAAAGTTCTTGAAGCAGAGGAACAGGTAAAAGAAGAGGGGGAACAGGCTTAAGTGCCCCTGTCTCCCCCCAACTTGACAATAAGCTGTACCAAGGCACAAAATTTGCTGCTTGCATCCCACGTATCCCGCAATCCTCCATTTTTATGAACATAAAAACTAAAGATTGCTCACAACTTCTTGTCTACCCATGCACTTATAAATCACATAGACATAAAATTTTATTCAACTCTGGTGCAAAAAACACCATAGTTAGCAAACCCTTTGTAACCAAGTACAAGATACCAGTTATCAAATCCAACTTCAAATACACCAGAATGGCAGGTAAATCAAAGGTTCTACTCAAAGTCAAAACAACTCCCTTCAGAATTGACCTCCAAGGCATAAAAACGCCAATCAAATGACTTGTCATGAACAACATAAACTACAATATTGTAGCAGGCATGGACTGGTTCACCCAAGTGAACTCCAGCGTATGTTGGAAAACAAAAACCATGACCATCAAACGCAATGGAGTCAATTTTAATATTCTCAAAGAACCCAATGACCTCATTCTAAGAGATATAGTATTTGTCCAGGTCATAAATAAAGACAACTCAGAACGTCTAACCAAAGACAGTACCCTTCACATAATGAGGTACACTGAATTCAATAATATGCAACCAACCAAAATCCATTACCCAGAACTTGTGGCACTCCTAAACAAATACACTCATGTATTCAAGGAAGAGCTCACAGAGTTACTACCCAAACAGGAGGTCAAACATGGCATTGATCTATGTAAAGCCATGCCTAAACATGCTGTTGTGAATGCCGCCATTCACTGTGTTTTGATTTTACCTTTGTTGGGTTATTTTGAGGACAAATCTCTCTCCTTTTCTTTTGCCCTTCAAAATGAGGCTGGCTCTGAATTGGGAAATACTATTGCTCAGTTTCCTGATTCTGCACAACTCACTTGCCCCACTCATGCCTGTGGCAAGTGATCCTACCGTCCATGTACTGTTTTGTGGTAAAGCTACACAGTATATAATCCCAAATTTCTATACCCAATAAATTTTAAGTTCTATTCACATTTTTGTCTTTGTGTCTCCACATACTTTGGCGCCTCTCTAGCCATATCTGGCAGATATTATGCAATCAGGGCCACAAGTTAATCATATAGCTTTCCCTGCCATTCTAATCAATACTTAGGACAAATCCAATCCTAAGGTTAGGATTCCCTGTTGTGTATCTGTGCCGCGCCTCAGATCACAACAAAAATGGTGCTCACTACAGGGGCTGTAAGCCCCTTGGTTACTTCTTTGCAACTACGTTTTCAGGTCCTTTGCCTCTGTCTATACAAGAGCCAACTTCACCTGAAATTACTAGCCCTCCTATCAAGGAAGACATTGCAGACCCACCTATTATCCCTACTGTGCTGAACCTTGGGAATGGTCCCTGCCTAGTGGCCTACCCTTTGGGTATCCCTGACTTGGAACAAGTCATGGAAGTAGCCCTTGAGATAGCCCATGATGGAGCCATCCCTTGCCTCCAGCTTCAGTTCAATCGAGCAGAATACTACAAATTGATTGTAGATCCACAATTTCCATAGCATCTCCTCTCAGTAGCTGGCCCCGCTGAACATTTATTGTCCTCCTTTGTACAACCCCCCTTAGCACATCATCAAATGGTATTAGGGCTCCACATTCAAGAGATTTCATTGCTACAAGCTTCCATCACTCATCACTGGGATCAGTTTGTGGCCTACCAGCAGTGGATCCACTCCCTGTTTTCCCTAGTATCCAACAATCAGCGCGACTCTATCACCTCCCAATCTTGCTTGGTTAACTCCATTGAAAGAATGCACAAATCCATCCCTGATTATGTCAGAGAACGTCTTAATGAGTTCCACCAGCAGGAACAGCCCTGGCGTGCCTGAGTAGACTCCACTCTAAACGCCTATCTCACCAACTTCAAACATGCACAGCAACTCAAAAAGTTCAGTGCTTACTCCTTTAATCAATTACAGCAAGTAGTGGTCCATGCTGCAAAGGGCCTCTACAAACTTGGCAAGGACTTTGATCAAGAAAGGGCTTCTTTGCCCCTACCATTGTCAAACTCCAGACTCAAGTAAATGAACTATCTGCCTCCAAATCAGATGCCCTGCCTTCTCCTCCATCTGATGAGTTAGCAGATAGAGAACAGAGGCTTTATGATGCTATTTGAGAGTTAAAAGCATCTACCTGCAGTCAGGATTGCCCTCCTGAAGCCCCTCATCCTGATCCTCAAGTACTTGATCTGATGACTCAGGTTGCTGATTTACAACAAGAGGTTGCTACTTTGCGTGAGGCAATGGCGTCTATTGTTAGTCCACCTGGAGATGTGGGTGAAGATGGTTGTTGCCTTAGCTTTTCAGGAGTCCCCTGCATTCATTGTGCTAGAGAGTTGATAGCTCTAGCCAATGAAGTGGACCTCCTGAAGAGAGATCACTCTGAGCTTGATAAAGATGTACATAAACTAAGTGAAGTGATCAATTCAGTAAATTACAGGTTCACCCCTTGCCTTTTGGTGGGTCTGTCTCTTACTTCCTGGCTGGCTGAACTGTCCTTGGTAGTAACAGCACAGGGTCAGCGCCTGGATGTTACTGAGCCGAAGACCAACCTAGCCAATAATATGGGCACCCGCACTGCTGAGACCCTGACTACTCTTGAGGAAAGTGTTTACTGCTGTGGGCCAGATAGCCCCCCTCCAAATCCAAAGCAGAATTCTCCCCACGTATAAATGTACTCAATAGCAACAATGGCGGCCCAACTCCAGAAACTCACTTCAAGCCTACCTTTAAGCAAGTCTTTGACCCCAAAACCTCAACCATTGCAGCTTTCCTAACTATATACAAAACTGCTATGAGAAGAGCCTCATATGAGGTTAAGAAGGAACACATTCTGACCTGTCTACACCCAACCTGCCAAGAGGTAGTAGTGCCAGAGCTGCCCACCATTGAGACCTGGGAAGATATGAAGCAACTTCCAATTGACAAATTTGGTGGTGACCTTAGCTTGGAAGTGAAGAAGGACGCCTTCATGCACATTGCTTTCAAGCCAAAGAAGACCCTAGCTGAATTTGCAGATAGATTCTACACAGAGGGACAACAACTGATCACAAGCCGCCAGTTGACTGCACATGAAGCATACATGGCTTGCGCTCAAGCCCTTAAGGTTAACCAGCGCCTATGTCTTCACTTCAGGCCCATACAGCCATGCTTTCTTCTATGAAGAGCATAAAGACACTGTTGCAGGATATGCACCTTACCCATTCTGGGGCAGTTGTGCAGGAGTATTGTGCCGCCTCTACCTCTGTTTTGTCTTCATGTGGCCCGTGTATACTTACCATGAGCTTACAAAATCCTCCTTGACGCCATGGTTTCTATAAGTGTGGACAGATAGGTCACTATTCCTAAGTCTGCACCAATCCTCAAGTTGAAGGAGCTGATCCCAAGGAACAGGCAGGAAAAGAACAGTCAACCTAGAGGCAAAGACGCTCTTGGTTGACAATTATTCCCAGTCTCCTCCAATTACCTCTTCCATTGCTGACTCTGATCCTGCTGACTCTGAGTCTCCTCCCATTCTGCTGCTATTCCACAACATATCTGATGACTCTGACATGGATGATTCTGATATAGAAGATCCTGATGCCTATGGGTATTCTGTCCTGGCTGTCCCAGAAAAAATGCAGTCCTTTATAAGCTACGTTCTGGGAAGACTACTATGACTGCCAAGCCGCTGCCTGATGCCAAGGAAGTTGTCTCTCACCCTCACCTCACCCAAGCCAAGATATCTCCTGTGCTTGTCAAATCTTCTGAAGAAGCTGCTGAGGTTGCTGACGCTGTATTCAAGAATGTTTCAGTTTTGCTTCCTCTCCAGACAGTCTATAAGGAGTTCCCAGGCTTGAGATTCATTATTGAGAAATGGGAAAAAGAGCTAGCAGAAGCCCAAGACATTCTGGCTGTCCTCCCTCCCTTTAGTTGTACTACCACTTGTGTGGAAATATCCATCCAAAAGGTGAAAATTAAGGCTGTCTTAGACACGGGGTCTCCTGTTAATGCTGTCTCCTTGAAGCTTGTCAAGAAGCTCAAACTCTCCCCCAACCTTAACTATCATCAGTTGTATGGCACAGCTGGGCTGTCTATGACTTGCGCTATAGGAGCTTATTATGCCCTTTCCATGCGGTTTGGCAAGCTACTCTTGGCCCACCTGCAGTTGTCTTGGAGAATGAGAGCTACAACCTTCTAGTTGGTACTCAATTCCTTAGGGAATATAATGGGATCATCAACTTAAAGGACAGCTACCTCTCTATCTTAGGATATTAGGTCCCTTTGATCTTTGAAGAGCCAGTTAAAGTTCCTGGGAAGTGCCTTAAGACATGTGCCTTGGAATATCCCACTGGTGTTTTCACTTTAAAATACTGTACCCATTCCTCCAACATGAAGTGCCCTCTCATGGCTTGTCCTGCATCTGAAGGGACTCCTCTCTTGGCCACTTATGCTGTGACTATTTCTCCTGGGTCTCAGGCTATCCTAAACTCCCAAATATTGTATGAGCTGCCTGATTGTACATTCCTGGAGTTGTACTCTCCTCCCTTGCTAGGACACAACAAACCCTATCTCTGCCCAGGAAGCTTGGATGTCTCTCATAAAGACCCTGTTCAACTGCTGGTCTCCAACTTGACTGCTCTCCGCATACATGTATCTAGAGGGCAGACTGTTGGCTATGGCAGGTTGTTGAATGCTCCTGACATCCTATCTCTCCATCCCTTTGGTACGTTCCAGGAATACAACTTACCTGAGGATGAGCCACAATTCCTATCATTGTTCCCCGCCCAAGACTTTCCACAACCATCTCCAATTCAACAGAAAGAGGTTCTTGACCTACTGGACCAGTTTTTGGATATCTTTGCTAAGGACAGCACTTATTATGGTTTGGCCAAAGGCGTCATTCATCAGATTGATACTGGTGATACTTCCCTCTTTTGTACTAAATCCTACTGCTGCAGTAAAAAGTAGAGGCTGATCAGGTGTCTAAAGAGCTCAAACAACTTCTATACGCTGGACTGCTTGCTCCTTCCCAAAGTCCATGGGCCTCCTCCTCACTCATACTGAAAAAAGATGGAGGTCATTGTATTGTGATGGACTACCAACACTTGAATTCCTTAACCATCAAGGATTCCTACCCCTTAACACGCATTGATGATGCTCTCTGCCGCCTTGGGGGCTCCAAGTTCTTCTCTGCCATAGATCTAGCCTCTGGTTACTGGTAAGTTGATCTCTCCCCAGAGGATAGACAGAAGGCTGAGCTCATCACTTCCTAAGGATTGTTTGAGCCTATACAATTGTTGCAAGGGCTCTGCAATGCTCCAGCTACTTTCCAACAAGCCATGGACTCCATCCTCCGTGATTTGAAGCTATTGTATGTTTTAGTGTAATTAGATGATATAACTGTCTTCAGTGCTACCTTTACTGATCACCTGGCCCATCTTAAGGAAGTGTTCATAAGGGTTCATGAAGCTGGACTTAAGTTAAAGCCATCTAAGTGCGCCTTATTTAAGGAATGCCTTGAATTCTTGGGGCATGAGGTGACTCAGACAGGAATTTGCCCCATAACTAAGAAAGTTGAGGCCATTGAAAAAATTCTTCTGCCCACCAATCTGCAAGAGTTCCAAGTCTTTCCGGGTATGATGGGATACTATAGGAAGTTCATCCCCAATTTTTCTGACACTGGCAAACCTTTGGTCCAGATGCTGTGTAATGTCCCCTTTGAATGGACTGCCAGCCAACAACAAGCCTTTAAGACCCTCAAACAAAAACTCAAAGAGGCTCCCATCTTATTATATCCTGACTACAATAAGGAATTCATCTTATATATTGATGCTAGTGACCTGGCTATTGGAGCCATCTTGGCTCAACTGGATGATGAGGGTGTGTAATACCCTGTAGCTTATACTTCTCGTGTCCTGAACAAGCACAAGAAGAATTACAGCATTGCAGGGAAAGAGTGACTTGCTGTTCTGCATGCTGTAAAGCAGTTCTGTCATTATGGGTATGGTACCCATTTCACTGTGGTCACTGACCACGCTTTGCTCAAATGGTTACAGCAACTCAAGGAACAAGAAAGACAACTAGCTAGATGGGGTCTCTGCCTGCAAGGGTACAACTTCACTGTGCTGCACTACCCTGGGATTCAACATCAGAATGCTGATGTACTGTCCAGAATGCCCATTCTTGTCCTACACCCTGCTGAGGCTGACAGGTTGTATGAACTAATTAGATATCCTTTGTCATGGGAAAACAAGGCAGAAGAAGTTTGAGTCACCCTTTCTAAGTTATCTGAAAACACCCTCATTTGTGAAAATCAGCTTTTTAAGAAAGTACAAGACCACTACTTGCCCTATGTAAGGCTTAGTCTTTACCTTTTGTTGGTGCTTCAAGCTCATAAAGAGACGGGACACAGAGGCATTTCCAAGACCCATGCCTGGCTCCAGAAGAATTACTTCTGGAAAATCTTTGCCTGCTGATCCAGATGTTATTGCTAGTTGCTATGATTGCCAACTCCAACAACCTAAAGCTGCTGCTCATGAGTTCAAGCTAGTCCCCCCTCAACACACATTTCACACTGTCAGTATTGATGCTGTAGGGCCTCTCCCTTGCTCCTGCTCTGATTGCCGCTTTATCTTAATTGCTGTTGATCATTTTAGAAAGTGGGTAGAAGCTTGCCCTACTAAAGACATCACTGCCAAGACAACTGCCGCCTTTCTGCTTCAAGATGTATTCTTCCGCCATGGCTGCCCTCAAGTGTTGTTGTCTGATAATGGAACTAACTTCAACACCAAGTTAGTGACCTCTATTGTTGAAGCCTTGGGGTCCCATCAGTCTTTCTCTACCCCCTATAATTCTTCCTTCAATGGGGTGGTTGAGCGCACAAACTCAACTCTGGTTTCTATCATGAGGAAACCCACTTATTCTGACACCACCAACTGGGATCTATACTTACCTGCTTCTCTCTTTGCCTATTGCCTTAGCTAACATTGTGTCACTAGGTATTCCCTATTGCTATGCTGTATGGTCGTGAAGCCACTTCCCTGTTGCTCTTGGGGGGCCGCCTACTCTCATCTGATAAGGCTATGAACCCTGATGAGCATATCAAGGATCTAGTCAATTGAATCATTGATATCCAGGCTTCTGCCTACACTTCTGCCTATAAGACCAAGCTGAAAGATTCTCCCTTTACAATGCGGGGAGATCCCCCCTGTCTGAGTTCAACATTGGGGACCATGTTCTCTACTATCAACATGGAGTGGGAGGACAAGCTCATAAGCTAGACTTGTTGTGGATTGGGCCCTTGGAAGTGACCTTCAAGAGAGGGTCAGATTATACTATAAAACTCCTCTCTAGTGGTTGACCTTTTGCTTGTGTGCATGCCTAGTTCCTCCACAAGTATCACCCCCTAAGACCAATCTAGAGGGGAACAATGTTGTGAATGCTGCTATTTACTTTGTTTTGATTTTGCCTTTGTTGGGTTATTTTGAGGACAAATATCTCTCTTTTGCTTTATTCTTTGAAATGAGGCTGGCTCTGAATTGGGAAATACAATTGTTCAGTTTCCTGATTCTGCGTAACTCACTTGCCCCACTCATGCTTGTGGCAAGTGATCCTACCGTCCATGTACTGTTTTGTGGTAAAGCTACACAGTATATAATCCCAATTTCTATACCTAATAAAATTAAGTTCTATTCACATTTTTGTCTTTGTGTCTCCACGTAATTTGGAGCCTCTCTAGCCACGTCTAGCAGATATTATTCAATCAGGGCCACAAGGTAATCACCTAGCCTTCCCTGACATTCTAACTGAGACTTAGTACAAATCCAATCCTAAGGTAAGGATATCCTGTTGTGACTCTGTGCTGCGCCTCAGATCATGACACCTGCACCTCTTTACAGAAACTCTCCCATGGAGACCCAAACCCTCAAGACTCATATTGAGGACAACCTAGCCAAAGGATTCATTTGACCATCTAAATCCTCATGGGGGCAACAGTGTTCTTTGTAAAGAAAAAAGAAGGTTCACTTTGTCTAGTAACAGACTATAGAGCTCTCAATGCAAGAACAGTAAAGAATAAATATCCCCTCCCACACATAGAGGATCTGTTTGCAAGACTCTCTGGAGCCAAATTTTTCTCCAAAATTGACCTCACCTCAGGTTATAACCAAGTTAAAGTAAAAAGAAAGACATATCAAAAACTGTGTTCTGTGGGCAATTTAGATATTTCAAATGTAGAGTAATGAACTTTGGGATGACACCTTTATTGATCAGCTCAATCCCACTTTTTGGAATTGAGAATTTAAAAGCAAGTGATAATTGCATAAGAGTCTGATTTTAAACAAGGCTTTTATTAAAAAGAAAGCTATGCCAAACAACAATAATAGATCATGGGCCAAGGTGGTCCAGGGTCAGAAGCGCCCTGTCAAGGACCAACTGACATACTTTGCCAGAATCACCAAGAAGGGACCCTTTGTGCCATATGAAGGGTGGCTCAAGTTTATTACTTCTGGGCGCTGGTTTCAGGACATCACCAGAGCCCTCCCTAAGTCCTCTGTCCCCCATGGGATCAGAGTCAAGTTTGGAGGTGATTCCACCAAATTCCAGGAGACAGCCAAGGCAATAGTCACAGCGTATCCAAAGGAGGTGTCTCTCCATCAGAGCTCTCTTAAGGACTTCTTTGATCTCGGTTTCCTCTGCAAGGAAGATACAGATCAAGCAGCAGAAGAGATATTCACCCTGGATATTACAGATCCCAAGGGGAAGAAGACCCAGACAGCCCTACCCGCCAGCCGCACCAGATTCAACCAGGAAACCACACTCTTCATGTCCTTAGAGGTCCTGACTTTGGACATGCCCAGAGAGGAGGTGGAATCCCAGCTTAAGGAAGGGCTGTCCAAGTATGGGGAAATTGTGCAGTTTGAGCTGCTAAAAAAACCCTACATGGGACACCTGACCACAGAAAAGGCAATGGCTATGATCAAACCATATGAGAATAGCAAGATTTAGTCCATTTTATGCTGCGCAACCATTCTGAAAAATGATGGTACATTGAGTGGCAAGTTCAAGGTGTTCCCGGAGCAAGCCCTGTCCACTTGTGCGCTATGCTCTGCTCTTGGCCACAGTGAGGCTCTATGCCCTATAACCATAGCAGGATTCCAGGCCACAGAACAAGACACCCCCCAAGAAGCCCCATAATACTGAGCCAACTGGTACCCAGACCAATGCTCTTGTAGCCTTGGCCTGGGGCACCATGGCTGAGTATGAGGTGGTCAAGACAATCACATCAAACCAGAAAAAGGCCCATGCAAAGGCCCAGACCCAGCCCCAGCCTCAACCAATAGTGGCTTCTGAGTCTGACCATACAGAGGCACCTCAAAACACCCATACACATGAGCATGGGACCCAGTCCTCCACTGCTCAAGTAATTGATGAGCCAATAGAAAATTTGGCCCAGATGGATCAGGAACCCCTGGAAAACCAGGGCCAAATTTTATTGGATAGCCCCCATACTACAGCGGCCCAAGAGAATATGCAATATGCACAGGATCAGGATCAGGACTCATCCAACCAGATTCACACAGCTTCCACACAGAAGGGTGGCAGACCACAACGCAAGGTCCAGTCTAAACTTTCTGCAGTAACCAAGCCATTCCCATACCCAATTGGGGAGCCAAAAAAGTCAAAGGCAGGTAAGAAACTCAAGGACTCAGCAGCCAATGACAATAGTGGTCCTACCTCTGGTGGGGCCACTTTGGCATAGTAGCTACTGGAACCACAATTAAAATAGGGACCCTCAACATTGAAGGATTTTCATGCCCACAGTCCCAGGCAAAGAAACAAAATGTCCTGCTCTCCCTCAGAGCCAATCTGGTTGGCTTGACTGAGGTCAACTGCAGCACTGAGGCTGAGCCTAGTTTCCAGAGGCTCATGCTACTCCACACCACCCTTTGGTCCATAAAATATTGCATATGGATCAGATGGGGATCATCAATCAAAGCAACTAACAAACACACACATCTTGATAGCAGACTACTAATGGCAGGTATTGACAGTGGAAGTGGAATTTTCACCTTTGTAGTTATTTACGGCCTGTCAGCCCACAAGGATAAAGCAACTTTTTTTGCTCAACTCAAGCAGATTGAGTTCCTCCAGACACTGTCTTTATAGGGGACTTCAACTCTTGGCTGCTGCCGGCAGACAAGGCTCCATTAATGCCCCTTCTGTACCATTCTGGTCTGTTTGGAGACTGGCAGCAAGGCTTGGGACTTCTTGACATTGCAAATTTTGAGGCAGGATACCCCACAATAATGACACAATTCAACCCTGTGGAAGCCATAGAGTTCTCTGCCTCTTGTATTGACTATATATTCATTTTCCCAGGCTTGGTGGCCGTGGTTTTTCCACACTTGCCAGTGGACATCCTTGGGTTTGATCACAGACTCCTCTGCGCCACTATTAGGTTAGGAGATCATGTGGCATGAGCAACAAGACAATCACGCTTTCTCCCCAATGACTCAAACCAACAATGATTTGGCATATCAATAGCCTGGACCTTGATATCAACAAAAAAACATGGGCAGGCGGACCAATGGGCCACCATTAAAGTCAATGTTAAGGAACAGATGCAAAAGGAATCCTCTGGACTCATGACTGCTAAAAAGGCTTATAAACAAAGCATAAGCAATACCATTAGACACCTGGAGGCAAACATGCCAAAACAAAAAAAAATACAAGCTGGACGGCCGCCTGGCAAGCGGGCCGCAAAAAACTTGCCATAATTGAGCAAAACCGCTTAAACCTGGTTTGCCTTCAGGCTGCAACCTCATTGGCAATTAAGGGTGAACAGCACACCAAGGCCTTTATCTTCATGTACAAGACTAGGAGCGCACAGAGGACATTATCTGAGGTAGTTGATAAAGGTATATCAAATACCTCAAAGGAAGGGTGCTGTCTGCAACCTACACTTTCTACAGCAACCTATATGCCTCTGAAGGGGAACCAAATCTTATGGTCCTCAGAAAATGGCTAGAGGAGGTTTGCAACCCCCAAAATGAAATATCTTGAACACCCTATTGAAATAGAAGAGCTTGAAGAAGCCACCCACATGGCACCAAACTGAAGGCCCCTGGGCCCAATGGATTTCCATATGAAGTCTACTGACACTATTTTGCCTTATTCAGTACAATTGTTCTAGATGTTTTTAACGTGGCGCTAAGAAATGGGTCAACCATTCCAGGTGGTGGCAATGGCCTGACAGTCCTGCTCCACAAGAAGGGATCTAGAGCAGAGCTGAAGAATTGGCAGCCTATCACACTCTTGAACACTGATCAGAAACTTTTGAGCAAAATTCTGGTGTCTAGAATGTGCAGAATAATCCCTCTTGCCACACACCCTAATCAACACGGGTTTATGCTGGGCTGCAATATTGCCAACAATGCAAACACTGTCACAAATATACTGCATGACAAAGCTCAGCATGGTATTGCTATCTTCCTGGACCAAGAAAAGGCATATGGCAGGATATCATGGCCATATCTTGATATGTGCCTCTCAGCTCACTTGGTCCCTGAAACTTTTAGGGCATGGTTGGAATCCCTCCTACAGGAATCATCTATCCAAGTGTCAACGGCTCATGGGGAGACAGAAAAGATCTTCTTATCCCAAGGCCTTTGACAAGGTGACCCTCTCAGCCCTCTTCTCTATAACTTGGCCATTGACCCATGGATCCGCCACCTCAGCAGCAAACTGTTGAGCCTGCACACATATGGGCAGAGCCCATTCACAATCAAGGCCTTTGCTGATGATTGTGTTGTAGGACTGGCCTCCAAAAGTGATGTGAGCATCTTTTCAAAGGCGCTCAAGAGCTACTATGAACTATAACAGGCCAAAGTGAACACCAATAAATCCCAGGCCATCATTTTGGGGAGCCCAGGCTTTAGACCCCCTCTTGCCATAAAGCCAACCAGGGACCTGGTGCACCATCTGGGCACATGGATCAAGGTGAGAGGGTTTGACACACAGGTAATGGAATTGGGCATCCTTAATGCAGTCTCCCAATCCATGTCCTCTTGGCAGTAAACCCTGGTGACCCAGATCAGCAGGGTCCAACTAGTAAATATACTTGGGTACTCAAAAGTCTGATACACTGCACAGTTCTTCCCTTTATCCCAAAAACTATTCCAGAGTCTCAATAAGATTGTTCAACACACACTGAGGAGACCAGGTTCTCAGCCAATTGCCATCACAAAATTGATTGACTACAAGCTCAGGGGTGGGCTGGGCTTATGCAATGTGTGCAGGGCCTCAGCCAAGATCTTTGGACGCACAATGTCCATGGTACTCTCCACTCATGTGACAAACCCTACTGGACCAATGCCTTTAGGACACAATGGGCCAGAGCTCTAGGCCTGAACCTGGCTCACAAGCAACATACCCTTAACAACTGGCTTTCAAAGGTAACAACTGAGAGAGCCCCCCAAGAGATGTATCTTTTCTGGAAAGCAATGCTCTCAGCTTACAAAGAATATTGGAGTATCAGCTTGTTCAGACCTTCAGCTGCCCATAGAGGCAGGGAAGGACTGGTGTGGTGCCCAATGTTAATGGGCCTCCCCGCTCACCCTGGGGCACCTATCCTGGAACCCCCAAGGCCAGTGACAGTGCCAGAAATATTGGAGGTGCTCCCACACAACAACATCAGCCTCAATTCAAACCTTTTCTGGCAGTACTGCCACAAGGACATGATTAATCTCAAGATGCGGACCAACACATGGAAGGTTCTCCGCAGGGTATACTGTACATCTGACTGCAGCAATTGCCCAAATTTAATCTGTAACATATTCAGGGCAAACAACAGAGTGAAACACTGGTTCTTTAAGTGCCCCCAGAGTATAAGAGTATGGCAAACTGCCTGGTTAATTCTTTGGCTGGCACTCCTGTACTCCACACCCATGGAGGGGATGGAATTAGACTGGTTCTTCATTGACAACCCCTACAAATTCCTGATCCCTTCTGGGCGGCAGTGTAAGGTCTCATGGTCTGGAGCAGATGATTATAAACTAAAGCCTTTAACCCAGTAATGTTTATATTGGTCAAATATAAAAAGGTAGAAAAAGTTTGCAATAGCAACTGAACTAAGGCTCCTAAGAGCTTATACAAAGTAAAATAAGGACTAAGACAATTTATTAACCCTAAGAAGATAAAATAGAGACCAGTCTTAATGATAGACAATTTGGTTAAAAAGTCAATTTATAAGTCTGGGAAATTGTCAGCACCTGCAGGGGGGTTGTGGTGATCCACATGTGTGCTGTTTTTGCAGGTGAGGGTTGATTTGGCTTCAAATAAAGAAAATATGCTAAAGAGTGACAATGTGTGGGTAGCTGGTGATGCTGTAAACTAGTAGGCAACATAGGGCTACTAGGGGGAAGTAGGGTGAGCCTAGTAGTCAACATGGTCTACTAGGGTAAGTAAGGCCTGCCTGGTAGGTAGCATAGGACTACCAGGGTCAGATGTTGCCTCCACCCAGCAGAAGAAATTGGCTGCCTTGAGCTATAGGGCTTCACCTTGCAGGGAACTGTGGCTGCGGAAGGGTGAAGACTGAAATAGCAAGCAGGGAACTTTGTCTGTCTGGGGGGGAGTAGGTTTTGGACCCCTGGCAGGTAACGCAGGCTTCCAGGGAGGGGAAGAGCTTTGAGAGCTCTATGTACCCTAATACGCTTACAGGAGGTCTATGAGCAAGCACCCTACCTAACAGACTGGTAGGATGTCCTTGTTTATGCCCCTATGGGAGCTTTGGGGGAACCCAAGGTGAGCATTGGAGGGTATAGACTTGCTCAGAGGTGTCACCAAGGCAGCTTGCTTGGGGAAGCAAGCTGCAGAACTTGGTGTGATCAGGCCTCTGGGAAGTAGAGCTTATTACTCTGCAACTGAAAGCCTAGACTTAATCACCTAGGTGATTAAAGACAACACATAGACATTGATCTATGGTTGAATGGCCTAAGTGGATTGCCACTTATGAGGGCCCAGTCAAACGCCAGTTCAATGTAGACTCATGCCTGGGTCTACAAGTTCTGGTAATGGGGACTGAGATAAAGAACCAATGTGGTTTACAGGATTAACAGAGAAAACTAGCAGGAGGGACTGTTTGGTCACAGTGAAGGCTAGTTGATGGACTGTTAATTCATATTGAATGGTGGGAACCAATATGGTTCAGTGTGTAGAAGGAACAAAGGAGGTTCCTAGTGAGGATTTGTTGAGGAACTTGTTGAGAAAAAGTTGAAGGACAGGAAGATTTTGGATGCAGGAATAGCTGATCAAAAAGCAGTATGGCCAAAGGACCAGAAGTTGGTGTTGAAGAGCTGAGGGGATGAACTTGCTAGACTGGATGCAGAGGCTGGAAGAGCTAATTTTAGTGACTTTTGAGAGGAAATATAGATAAAAAGAAGCAGTTAAGGAATAATTAAATACTGCCTGATTATGATTAAAAAAGGATTGAAGATCTAATAACGGAAAAGAAAGAGAAGGAAAAATAACATATAGTTTGTTATATCTATATGTTATTTTGAAAAGAAGAATTGAAGAGGAAATAAGCCATAAAGAAGCTGGAAAAAGAACAGAGAAACTGTAAGGGCAAAAGAGAAAAATTTGCCAAGAACAACTAGGAGAGGCAAAAGGACAATCAGCAGGCAGGTTTGAAGTTAAAAAACGTTGAAAAAACACAGAGAAACGTTGAAAAATTGAGGGGTCAAATTTTGCCTAAGTAAAACATATGTGGAAGCGCTCAAGATTTGCCAGGGAAAGTGACAGGAATTAGGGCAAAACTGTTTGAAACACGGAGCAGTTGTTTACCTGGAGCAAGACAGCATCAGGTTTGAACCAGGGTCAAGAACAGGTCATCCAGGGAAACCTTTTCAGCAAAACTGTTGAATTGAGGCAAATGATTGGCTGCAAGCCAAAGTCTATTTGATCAGTGTTTTGAGGGCTTTAACTTAAGAGTTAAAGCCTAAAAAATGAGGAGCAGAAGCAGAAAATTTTAGGCTTTTATTGGCTGAAGTAATTTTAAAGGTTTAATATATTATAGAAGAAGAAAAACAGGATAGTTTAAGCTTTGAAGAACCAGAGTTCTAAGAGAGGTTTTTGGTCTGAAACAAGGGGCTATATAAAGGGAGAGCTATTTGAGACTCTTCAGGGACTGGATCAAGTGAATTACAAAGGCTACAAAAGCTACAGAAGGTGCCAAAGACCAAGAATAGGAAGCCAGAGCTGGAACAGACTACAGGAGCCCAAGACCAAGGAGCAGGAGCCAAAGACCAAGTACAAGGAATCCAAGAGATTGATAAAGGACTCCAAGTATTGGAACCAACTCCTCATTATTCCCTATCCCAAGGCCATAATCAGAAGGTTTCTAAGGGAATCATCATTCTGACTGTGAATAAAACGCCTATTACAACCCCTATCCAAATTTCCTGCATTAAGAAAAAATATAAGTCCCATGAGTCAATTACCCCACATTTTCTATTCTAGCCCAGGGGACAAGGAATCCTATTGCCTAGGGTGCAGGAAGTTTGCCTCTAGTAAGTCTGCCCAGGAGGAGTGGGAGAAGGTGACAAGGCATTTGGAAATGATAAATAGGGGAAGAGAGTTCATTGGGGGAGAGTTTGCAAGACTATTACAGGATTGGTATTAGCCTACAGAAGGGCTGGCGCCTGCTGAAGTACAAGTGTATAGTGGAGACGCTTGCCCAGTGATTAGGAAGGTACTGGAGGAGTTTGCTCTTATGAAAGCCAAGTATAAGCTTCAAACCAATCATTCACCACTGTTGGAGAATGACGACTCCTCCAAGCTGGTCCCTGGCTACAACCCAGGACACACTTTGGGGACTGGTGACCAGGAACCACAGGAATCAAAGCTATCAACAATTAAATTGTGGGTGCTACTATAGAAGCTTCCTAATTGGTGAAGGATAAAGTCAAAAGTAATCATGGACTACAATTTAAGCTTAGATTAAAAATTGAAAGAAGAACACAAGCCAAAAAACCTAAAAAGTACCTTTTTAGGGTGCAAGTCAAACAATCTCAACTTATTGTTAAGATTGGAAACCCAAGCCTTTTTATTTTACTTGGTTTGTGAGGTGCAGAATTGGGGTGAGAAGGCTAACCAAGATTGGTTAGGTGACTTGGTGTTGAAAAAAAAGCACATGTTTCCTGAAAATTAACTTAAAAAGTTAGACACCAAGGTAAAGGGAACAGTAAGGAGAACATTGGCTGCTTATTAAAACTTTGTGAAAAGCAAAAGACAGCAGAAGAGCAGGAAAAACCTGGTCCAAAAGTGCTGGCGTAAGTGAGCAAAAGCAAAAAGGTAATTGACTTTGGGCTTAATTAAACTAATCTAGTGTATAGATCTGTGGTTTGAGAATTGTTCAGAAAAAAAGGTAAGCTTTAAACTTGAAACTAACCATTAAATAGATGAAATTTGGCCAGTCAAGTGGGGAAAAAGGAGGGAAGGCTGTGAAGGGCAAAAATAAAATAATTGTAACCAAAATAGCGAGATCAGGGTAAAGTTGAAGTCCTATCAAAATACTAGTAGCAAAGCATGATGAAAGGGAATCTTGACAGTACCCCCCTTAGCTTCTAGTATGAAGGTCCTGGTAGGCATTAAGCAACTGTTGGCAGTGGTCAAGGTTTTCTTCAGGTTCCCAAGTGGAGTCCTCAAGTTCATATCCTTTCCATAGGATAAGGTATTTGGTGCCATAATGGAGGGTTCAATGAGATAAGATTTCCTGTATCTTGTATTCTTCAGAGCCTTGGAGATAAAGAGGAGGGGGTGGAGCCTTTGATTGATGGCTGGGAGGAGGTTATCTTAACTTCAGGAGGAGTTAATAATGGAAAACATTGTAATGCGGAAGTGCTCAGGAAGAGATAGTCTGAAGGCAGTAGTTCCAATCTTCTCCACAACTTGGAAGGGTCCAATGAAGCAGGAACAAAATTTGCAAGAGGTGACAATGACTGGGAGATTCTTAGTTGAGAGAAGTACCAAGTCACTAGGCTGAATCTCATTGCCTGGGATTCTTTTCTTGCTGTAGTGCTTCTTGCAGTCTAAGATGGCAGACTGTAGTTGGGCCACAAGTTGTGTCTGAGTTTCCTTGATTGTGGTGGCAAGTTTGGCTGTGGACTGTGAGCAGAAATAACCCTGTAAGTCTGGGAGGAAGGAAGGAGTGTAACCAAGGTTTGCTTGAAACAGATTCATGCCAATAGATCCATGATATGCTGAGTTGTAGGAGTATTAGGAAATGGGAAGAAGGTCAGACCAATTGTCCTACTTCTCATTGATGAAACAGCAGAGGTACTGTTCCAAGGTTTGGTTTGTTCTTTCAGTTTGTCTGTCAGTCTGTGGGTGATATGCAGTGCTATAGAGAGAGTTTACCCCAAGAGTGGCCATGAGATCTTGCCAGAATGCAGAGGTGAACTGGGGGCCACGGCCAGAGACTATGTCACAAGGGACTCCATGATGAGGGAAGATATACTTTATGAATAGCTCGGTGGTTTGTTTGGCAGTGACAGTTGTTTGGCAGGGGCAGAAGGAGGCTTCCTTGGAGAAGCAGTCAACTACTACTAAGATTGTGTTGTAGCCTGCAGACAAGGATAGCTGGGTGATGTAGACCATAGAGAGGCTCTTCCAGGGACCTTCAGGAATTGGAAGGGGTAGAGAAAACCAGATGGCTTAGAAGTGTGATTCTTATTTCTGAGACATACTAGGCAGCTGGCAATGTATTCCTTAGTGGTCTTTGCCATCTGTGGCCACCAGTAGTGTGACTTAATAAGGGCCAAGGTTCTCTTATAACCTAAGTGTCTGGCGGGAAGGGAGTTGTGAAATTCAATTGTGATTTGTAACTGCAAGTCTTTATTGGGTACCATAACCAGTTTTCAGAATAGAAGCAAGTTGTTCTCAAGTGAATACTCTGAGGGGAACATTGCTTTGGATAACAGGTCCTGGATGATCTTGTTGGAGGCAGGGTCTTCTGATTGGGCCTTATGGATAGAATAGGTGTCTGGGAAGTTGAATAGAGTTGAAAAGATCTGGTTGATGAAGACAGATGCTGGAAGGACTGCTTTGGTGTTGATAAGTTTGTATTTGGGGTTGGAGTCAGCAGTGGTAGGGTGGCAAGAGAGTAGGTCAGGGAGGACGTTGAGGGATCCTTTCTTGTAAGTGATGGTGAACAAGAAGTTGGTAAGTTTGATCACCCAGCGGGCATGTTGTTGGGATATGCAACAATCTTGAGTGAAGAACAGTAAGTTCTTGTGGTTTGTGAAGATGCTAACAGGGTCTGAGGTTCCTTTGAGGTAACGGCACCAATGCTTGAGAGATTTGATAATTGCAAGCAGTTCCTTGTCATATCAGGGTAGTTCTTCTCAGCAGGAAGATGATTCTGGCTGTAGTAAGCTACAGGATGGAGCATACCATTCCCCCCATGCTGAAGAAGAATGGCACCAACAGCATAGTCACTGGTGTTGGTCTCCAGGAAGAAGGGTTTGCTGCTATTGGGCATGAGCAGGACCGGGGGAGTGGCAAACAGATGTCAGATCCGCTTGAAGGAGTCCTACGCTTCAGAAGACCATTTGAACTCAACCTTGGTGGAGGTCAGATTTGTGAGTGGAAGAACAATGCTGCTGAATCCGGAGACAAACTTGCGGCAGTAATTAGCAAGGCCAAGAAACCCACAGAGTTCTTTGCGGTTCTTTGGTACCAGCCAAGAGAGGATGGCGTCAAGTTTTCTTGGGGAAATGGCAAATCCTTCCTTAGTTACAATATATCCAAGGAATTCTACGCTTGTATGGAAGAAGCAATACTTAGAGAGCTTGCAGTAAAGGTGGTATTCTTGGAGCCTGGCCATGACTTTTCTCAGATGATCAATGTGGTTGGAAGTATTCTTGGAGTAGATTAAGATATTGTCAAGATACACCACCACAAAATTGTTCAGGAAGGGAAGGAGGACCTCATTCACAAGGGCTTGGACCGTTGAAGGTGTATTGCATAAGCTGAAGGGCATAACCTTGTACTCATAGAGGCCAAAGGGAGTGTGAAAAGCAGTTTTCAATTTGTGTCCCTTGGCAACACAAATCTGGTTGAAAGCTGCACAGAGATCAACCTTGGAGAAGATCTGACTGTCCAAGAGGCAGTCTGTGTGGGCTTCAGCGGATGGAATGGGACAGCAATCCTTGAGTGTGACAGCATTCAGCGCACAATAGTCAATGCATGGTCTCTTGGAACCATCAGACTTGGCAACAAAGAAGATAGGCAAGGAGCAGGGTGACGTAGAGCAAGTGATGAATCCTTTACTGAGCTTGTTGTTGATGTATTCCAAAAGCAACTTATTGTTGGCATCAGATAATGTAATGATTCTACCCCAGGGTGAATTTGCTCCTTTGGTAAAGTGGATCTGGATGATGTATGGTCTGTGGGGAGGTAGGTTGCGGCATTGTATGTTGCTGAATACCTCCTTGTAGTTGCTTATGCAGAGAGGGATCCCATTTTTGGCCAGGGCTGTCTCTTATGAAGGTAGGATAGTGCAGGAGTTTAGCATCTTTAAGTTCCAAAAGCTACTGGGCAGCTGCTGTTTTCTTAGGAGATCCAAGGTGCAAGGAATGTCATATGCAAAGAAGTTAACCTTGCGCTTTTGGAATCTGACAATGAGGCCAACTTCCCCACACCAATTCATGCCAAGATAAACAGGAAAGTTTAGTGAATTGGATCTGACAAACTGGGAGTGGAAAGCGGACTTTTCCAGGCGGAACAGAATGGGAGGCTTTATCTCAAAGGCTTTCACAGGCAGATTGTTAGGACCACGGGCATCAATCTTGGAACCAGGCGTGAGATTCAGAGCTTTGGCTAGTCTGGAGTCAATGTAGTTTACATTGGCACCCATATCCAACAAGGCAAAAGTCTTGATGTTGGAGACAGGCCCATGAATCACAATCTGGATGAAAGGCAGAGAAGACTTCCCCGGGCTTTGGGTGTTATTGATCTGGGTACAGTTGGAAGTGCCTGTGGAATCTGGTGTTGTTTTGTCCATAGTAGGCTCTATTTCAGGGTTTGGGTGAGGGATTTGTCTAGGACCTGGGCAATTTGCTGCCAAATAGTCAGCCTGTCCACCGTAAGAGCACAGCTTGTTCAGTCATCTGCAAAGAGCTTTGGCGGCAGTAAGACAATACCTGCCACCCTCCTTTGATTTGTAGGCAGGGGCTGGTGAAGTGTTGGACAGGCTTACAGTAGGGGAGGAGCGCAAGATATTTGTCAGCCATGTGGTAGGCTGGCTGATGGTGGAGACTGGTCGGGGCTGAAATGGTTTTGATATACTTCTGAACTTCTTTTCCCACTTGTAGACTGTCTTCATGAGTGGTTCCAATTCTTTGGGGAGGTCATGATGAATTAGGAAGGCCTTGAGATCAGGGTTTAAGCCAATAGTATAAAAGTCACAGGCTTTGAAGTGAGTAGCATTTAATTGGGCTTGTATTTCACAAAAGCGCTTATTGTAGTCAGTCAAAGGGCCTGTTCCTTGGGTGCAGTTTGAGAAGCACATATTTGGGGCAGCGGCAGTCTCTTATTTGGTTCCTTCTTCAGCGGCGTGTGCAAGCAGTTTGGATAAAAATTGGTTGTAGCTCTCAAGGATGGAAGGATCACAAATGGACAACTCACAGAACCAACTTTGCATGGGGCCCTCAAGTTGCTTTGCAAGGTAGATAACCTTTTTAGAGTCTGAGTTGTAATCCAAAGGATATGCTAGGAAGTGGGCTTGTGTGAAAGCTAATAAATTGAAGGTGCTATCTGAAGAATTAGATAATTGCTTAAACTTAGAAATGATTTTTAGTATAACAGTCTGACTATGGGAAGTGGAAATGTTCTCTGTATTATCCTTATCAAGGGGTAACTTGTTCTTAAAGAAGAGAAGCAAAATAAGATATAATAAAAAGGACAAAGCTAAGGTGCAAAATAAGGTAACTGCTAACACAAACAAAAGAATGGTTGAGAAAGAAAAGTCTAATTCAGGCATATTGCCATGTGAAGTTGAGATAATGTAAGGTCTCATGGTCTGGGGCAGATGATTATAAAATAAAGCCTTTAACTCAGTAATGTTTATATTGGTCAAATACAAAAAGGTAGGCAAATTTTTCAATAGCAACTGAACTAAGGCTCCTAAGAGCTTATACAAAGTAAAATAAGGACTAAGGCAATTTATTAACCCTAAGAAGATAAAATAGGGACCAGTCTTAATGACAGACAACTTGGTTAAAAAGTCAATTTCTAAGTCTGGGAAATGATCAGCACTAGCAGGGGGATTAAAGCTATCAACAATTAAATTGTGGGTGCTACTATAGAAGCTTCCTAACTGGTGAAGGATAAAGTCAAAAGTAATCATGGACTAAGAGTTAAACTAAGATTAAAAATTGAAAGAAGAACACAAGCCAAAAAACCTAAAAAGTACCTTTTTAGGGTGCAAGTCAAACAATCTCAACTTATTGTTAAGATTGGAAACCCAAGCCTTTTTATTTTACTTGGTTTGTGAGGTACAGAATTGGGGTGAGAAGGATAACCAAGATTGATTAGGTGACTTGGTGTTTAAAAAAAGCACATGTTTCCTGCAATTTAACTTAAAAAGTTAGACACCAAGGTAAAGGAAATAGCAAGGAGAACAGTGGCTGCTTAGTAAAACTTTGTGAAAAGCAAAAGACGGTGGAAGAGCGGTAATACTGGCCCAAAAGTGCTGGTGTAAGCAAGCAAAAGCAAAAAGGTAATTGACTTCAGATTTAATTAAACTAATCTATTGTATAGATCTGTGGTTTGAGAATTGTTCAGGAAACAAAGGTAAGCTTCAAACTTGAAACTAGCCGTTAAATAGATAAAATTTGGCCAGTCAAGTGGGGGGAAAGGAGGGAAGGCTGTGAAAGGCAAAAATAAAATAATTGTAACCAAAATAAAGAGATCAGGGTAAAGTTGGAGTCCTATCAAAATACTAGTAGCAAATCATGATAAAAGGGAATCCTGACAGGCAGTATTCTACACTGTGCTGTTGGTAATTCACTCTGCTGTCATCAAATCCTTTGTCTCCATTCCCCATCCAGCACAAGGTCTAAACTCTCTCATATTGCACAAACTTAGGTGGATTATAAGCCAGGTCTTCTTTGGCAACCCATCCAGTTCATTGTGCTGGGAGCTAGAAGAAGAATGTTCATCAATCCCTGGCCCAATCTTCTTTCCAGAGCAGAAACAGGAAGCCATTGTCCTCCCAGAAGTGATCCAGACGCCCCTCCTCCTCCCCCCGCAAGGCTTTACCCTAGGCCCTCCAGTTTCCTTGACCCCTCACCCTTAGACTGTCCCTTTTTTCTTTGCTTGATCATTCCTTTATGGCCCTATGGGCTTTTTGTGTCAGTCAGAGATGTCTGGGCAACTTGAATATATGAACTATGGGATGACCAACACTCCTGCAATGTTTGTCACAATGATGAACCAAGCGCTAAACAGTCTCTCAAATACATTATGCTACCTTGACATTATCAACATATTCTCAAAAACCAAATAGGACACCTCACATATGTCTGCAAGACACTCAATCAACTCACATTGCACAAACTCTATGAAAAGCCTAGTAAGTGCCAATTTATGGAAAAAGGAACTCTTGTTCTTGGGCCACATTGTCTCAGACAGTGGCATCAAAGCAGATCCAGAGAAAATAAAAGCCATAAATAACATGCAACGCCCCACCTCCGTTAAACAAGTTAGATGCTTTCTTGGTATGGTAGCTTACCTAAGGAAATACATCAAAGACTGCGGGAAACTAACTGCACAAATCAATGACTTAACCAAGGGTAATGCCAAAAAGAAATTCATCTGGACACCAGAATGTGACAAGAATTTTCAATTATTAAAACAAGCTTTGATTGAAGCACCAATCTTGTGATACCCTAATAACAATGGGTGCTACAAGCTCAAGTTAGATGCCAGTGACACCGCCATTGGCGCAGTCCTACACATCTGCCAGCCAGGGCAGCAAGACTTCTTGCCAGTATGTTACAAAAGTAGAAAACTAACCAACACTGAGCAGAGGTACCCAATATACAATAAGGAATTGCTAGCAATATATCACCCATGCAAGAAATGGAGATATTATCTAGAAGGACATTTAAACGTCTGAGTACTAACTGACCATAAATCCTTAATCTACTTCAAAACTCAGGACGCACTTGCACGGCAACAAGCCAAATGGATGTCCCTGCTGGAGCAGCTTGATTTTGACATCTGATACAAAAAGGGGCAGAGCTGGTCACAGCTGACGCTCTCTCTAGGCTATGTCAGCCAAGAGAAGACCATCCTGACCACCTGGACCCTGACTGGCCAAACCTATACAACACTGAGTATAAAACTAAAGGGAAAGACCCCTCAATACATCAACCAACCCATGATACATTAGTAAGGAACAAAAAGTATTTTCATGTATCAAATGGCACAGTATACCAAATCATTAACAACAAACATGTCCCATACATCCCACTTGCACAAAGAGTTGACATCATATTAAGACATCACTGTCTACTAGGACATACAAAGGCTAACAACCTATACCTCACTTTAAAAGAGATAGTATGGTGGCTAATCTAAAACAAGATATAATTGATGTTCTGAAAAAGTGCACAGTGTGCAAGAAATTTGCCAGCACAAAGGCTCCCCAGCCAACAGTTAATTCAGTACCAGACCCTGAACTGTTTAAGGTTTAGGGGCTGGACGTGGTGGACCCCTTCCCAGGAACAAAGACAAACCAATGTTTCCTAATTGTAACCATCAACTTTGCTACATACTGGCCCATCTGCTGGGCAACAAAGGACCCCAAAGCAGAAACAATAAACTGATTCATTAACAAAGCAATCATAGCTGACTACAGTACTCCAGACTACATCATAACTGATGGAGCCACATAGCTATCAGGTCATGTAGCAAACAACAATTTAAAATCCAAAAACATCAACCATTCTACAACCTTGCCCTACAGGCCACGGGCCAAAGGCAGAGTTGAACGCCTAAACGGCAGCCTTATCAGAACCCTTGAGAAAATAATGGATGGCAAAGCCAAGGACACATGGCCACTATACGTGAAACATGCATTATTAGTATCCCGGGTCTGCACCAATCAAGGGACAGGCTACTTACCGTTTGAATTAACATACAGATACAAACCAGGGATAGTTACCCGCAATAACCAACCATACGTAAAGATCCCCTAGGGAAACCCCCCACAGTAGAACAAGTAAAAACTCGACAACACATCTGCCTCAAAGCTAAAATGGTAGAAATAAAGAGGCTCAAAACACAAAAGGTAACCTCTACAGAGGAACCACTCTCCATCAACTCTCCTGTTTGGGTCCTGGCTGGAAACAGAAAGAAGCTAGACTCAGTACACAGGGGACCAGGAAGAATCATCAGATACCGACCAGACAGAAACACCTATCTAGTGAAATTCCAAGGTGCCAAAAATCCCGTCATCAAGAAATACCACAGAGCCTGCCTCCGCCTTAGCAAAGAAAAACACTCAACGTGGTTAGTACCCACTAGCAAATAACTCCAGGAACATCAGGCAACAGCCGTCAAGACAAAGCCCCCTCCTGATGTACCAGAGTAACCCCTTAAGGGGTAGTGTCAAGGATCTGGATGTACAAGTATTCTGGCTGCCCCCAACCCACTTAACATCCAGCCATTGCCTGATTTGGTGCCCTCCTGATATACAGTTTGACATACCAGAAATGGCAAACAAGAAATGTCACATGACTGTCCAAGTATCCAGTGGCTCAAACCCATCCTGCACATGACCAACCCCTAGGTTCAATCCAGCTGAATCTCCACCACAGCTAAAGCTATATAAGTCTAAAGTAATATCCAATAAAACATACTTCTCTTCTTTCTCAATTCCACATCTGAAGCTTCCCAAAAAGGTGCTCCTCATCACCCAAAGGGTTGATCCTAATAGCCTAAGTGGAGGTACCCCAAGTGGCAAGAGGCGGGTAGAGATCCAGAAGGCTCAGTTATTGATATCAACCCATATTTTTGGTAAAGAGAACTCAGCAAGTCAAAAGCAAAAGCTAAGGCTTTTGCAAGAGCCATTCTATGAACCATCATTCACTAGGCCAATCATAACTCCTAGTGAATTTGAATTCATGACAGGGATGCTTTTTGAGCATCAGATGTGAATTCATGGTGAGATAATATTTTTTCTTGACTGTGATACCATGGTGAAGTAGGGTGAGATGTTGTCATAACTGGTTGAATGAGGGATGTACCCCCAAGTAAGGATATGGTTTCCAATGAGGAGGTGATGGTATGTATTTACTCGGAGATGATAACCTTTAAAGAGAGATAGGGCAAAGGGCAGCATATGTAATGCAGGTGTAAGAGAGAAAGGCTTTGGTTCAGGTCGGAGCCAAGGAGCCGGCGGCATAGATGGAACACTCAGCTTTGCAAATTCCAGAACTGTTTCAGTGGGTGGGGCTTCAGAGCCCGTCTTTTTAATGGTGGTACATCAACCTAGCCACCCCCGGAAAAACTATGTCTGTGACATGTGACGCTGTAATTTAAGATGTATTTACTATCACTTTTGAGATGGCTTAAATCGAGATATTGTTTTTTAGATATCATGCCATACCAGAAATAAACTGGGTTTAATTATTTTGCCGGTTATTATTAATCGATCCAGCTGGGTTGAAAAGGTGAGAGGATGAAGTAAATCCCTTAAAGCAGATGGCTACTAACTCACTGATTGGGTTTAACTTAATCTTGACTTCAAAGAAATTGATCACCTTTTCTTCAAACCGAGGGAGAAGAGCAAAGGAAAAAACTTATAGAATAATAGGCTGACATGATATAAATGGCTTTGGGGTATTCATGATTATTTTGGAGCGGCCTTGATCCCTTCTGCTGGACAGGCGCTGGCGATAAACTTTGACAGTAGGCTATGTTGAGTTTTCAGAAGAAGGTTGGGTGTTTATTTACAGGATGGCTGCTTGTGGGCTGTATCTGGTGTCGATAAACGCAATTTAACTTCCGATGAGATATCGGGAGTGTGATAAATTGAGACATGGAGTCTTGATCTGACACAGGAACTATTTAGGGTAAATTAATATAGCGAGGTAAGATTGTAGTTTGTTAGTTTAAGTTTGGATGGAATTAGGTAATCTGATGGGTGATTTCAGATGAGATCTCATGTGTGGCGTTGAGAGCGTATTTTTAATCGCTTTTAAGAGCGATTGAATCACTTGGTATGATTGGCGCGAGGGGTTGGCAAGCTTATGAAGTTGGCAAGGGTTTGAGGGGATTTCTGGTTAAAATAAAATATACATGTTATTTTATATTTGGAGTTAAATCGAGGCTTGGTGATCCTGAAAGATCGAGCATACCGATCTGGAGGATGAAATGATATGATTGGCCTGCAGTTCGTAAAATATGAGAGTGGGGCTTGGTCAGGATAAGCTGACCCTCTTCAAGGCAACCAATGAACATGTTTGAATGGCTCCAAGTGATATTTGGGATTGGCTAGGGGGGCAGTAAATTGTTAACGTGACAAGATTTGAAAGGCGACATGAAACCATGTACCGGGGCCGATGGGGTTTGGCGGGTCAATGGCGAAGTGGTAGGTACATAAAAGTGGGATTTGCGTGAAGGTTGTGGTTATTAGATGTGTACTTTAGAAGAATTCATTGACTTTATTAAACATGCACCATCAACATTTGCGGTTGAGGAAAAGATAAAGAAGCTGGTGCTGCCGAATGGCGGGGCTATCTCTTGTGTAAGGTGGGATAACGAGTTCTACATTTCCGGAACAGATGTCATTCGCTGTGTCACTTACCGCTTTGAGGCATTAGGCCGCACCGTGCGGAACGTGAAGAAGTTTGAAGAGGGTGTTTTTAGCGATTTGCGCAATCTCAAGCCTGGCCTTGATGCATCGCTCCAAGAGCCTCACTCGGAGCTGCTGCGGTTTCTACATCGCCACCAGTGCATCCGTACACAAAAGAAGCAGAAAGTCTTCTATTGGCACTCAGTTCCCCACAATCGCATGTTTGCCGAAGCCATTGAGCGCGAAATCAAGCGTGATGCGCTGGGGCACGAGTGTACCACCTTTGTCCCCTCCATGACTGACTTGGACCAGTTCTCCGCTCCATACTCGCTCTCCAGTTCCTTCTCCGCCCCCCAGTCCGACTCCCGCTCCACGTCCCAGGACAGCTCACAAGACAGTTTCTGTTCTATGACCTATGACCAGCCAATGTTTGATTTCTATTCCAGTGCAGATCGAAGTTTAAGTTTTGATACTTCTCAGGCGCTTGGGTCTAACTTTAAGCTTTGGGATGTGAGCATTCCACCCTTATTTGATGACAGCATGCTTCTGTCTTTCAACGCTGTTCCCTTTTACTCTCAGCCAAATGAACAACATAACTTTTTTTCTCAAGGACTACAGTCTATGGAGCCCAGTTCCATGAGTAGCTTCTCTGCTTCTAGCTCTACCGATGTATCATTTTCCGATGTAAACTTATTCCACTCTCCCTCATTTCCATCCATCAACCTTACAGACAATGCATACCAAAGCCGCCCAAAGATGCATCACTGCACTTACCCCTCCTGCACAAGAAAGTTCAAGCGGTGTGAGCATCTGCGTAGGCATATCCTATCGCATACCGGCCACCGCCCCTTTCTGTGTCCAATTGTCTCATGCCAACGCCCGTTCTCACGAAAGGATAACTTGGCCCAGCATATCAAGACGCATCGATTCTAAACGGATGGACTTGATCCATTGTAAACACCTACCCTATTAGCTTATCTCACAATCTATATATCCTCTAGGATAACTCCAGTTAATCCAATTGGGCATGAATTAAAACCCCCAGTCCTTGGGATCATGTATTGGCCAATTTCAACCCAAGTATTCCTACTTGATGCAATCTTAAATATTGGCTTGGATCTTTCCAAAGACAGTACAATAAATTCTTATTAACTAGAATCATTACCACAATTCCCCATTGTTCATTCCTACAATTGTCACAAATGCTCTGATGTTGGCTTACTGTCGGATTTAAGCAGGATCCCCATGTTAAATATTATCTAAAAAATCCAGTTTATGATACAATTTAACTTTATTCTTACCGAACCCACTACAGTAGCTTTATAGCCTGTCGAGATAAACGAAATCGGCTCGGTCTAAACCCGAAATCAAAAACCAAGGAATTTATATTGAATTGCAATAGATTTGGATTCACTTCGATTTCGTTTATAGACCGAGTTGATCATGCTTTTAACCTGAGATGATTCCGTTTATCTCAACAAATTATAACACTGCTGTATTGAACTTAATTTAAATTTTATAGCTAAATTTGGAGCAGAATTTGTTTGGCTAAAAGAGTCTAATTGCGCTAGAAAAAACCAAGATACCCGGTCCTTATGTACGATTGATTATAATATCATCATATGACGGCTAAAAGGAACATACCAACGCTCTGGATCAAATCAAGCTAAACAACAAGAAATATGTGGATATCACCATCCCCCAGAATATACTGCCAAGGGAGCGGATTCGAACCCTCCAGGCTTCCATATTTGATCATGTCACAACATCTACGATTACTCCCTTTTTTTGAAGGGAACACTGGTTTATTAAGGTTCAAAGACGGCGTTTAAAAGGAAACCCAGCTGTGGGGGAGGGAAGTGAGGGATACCAGAGGAAGGGGTAGCAGTCTGCAGGCTCTCTGTGTACCTGTCTTTCCATTGAATGACTCCCTCAACTATGAGGTGGGATGAGTCGACAGTGGTATCCATAAGCTTCCTGTTCCCAGGAATTGTGTGACCAAATTTGTCTGTACAGATCATAGTATTGTCCATTAGGGCACGGAATTTCTCCTTCATGAGTGACACCAGGTTTGGTCCATTATCAAAGATTACATCTATGCAGGTATTATGGATGGTCCACAGTGCAAGATGATAAGCAACTGCCCAAACTACTAGGGGTTCCTGCTTGAGACTTCTCATGAAGATGTCTAACTTTGGTTGAAAGCGTATGGAGAGGTTCAGCATGTTGGCAACCTCTAAGATTACTCCCTCTCAGGGAAGTAATTCCTTGAGTGACTCCCCAATTGATGATCAAGTCAGTGGCACTCTTATCATCTGCCCATTGTATACAGGGATCAACCCTTTCTAGCCCTGAATGAAACATTACCTGGACAAGCCCCATGACTGCCATACGTACATGGACAGCATGTGACTTCCCATGATGTTATATAATCCTCCAAATTTATATCAATAAAGTAGCATTCCCTTCTCAATTTTCCTCTTTATTTTGTTTTCTACTTCTCAGAAGTATATAGCCAACAATTATCCACATCCTTTCATTTGCAGTAAAGATAGTTCATGTCAGGGTGAAGTAGAGTGAGAGCTCATTGTAGTCAATCAAATGGGGAACGGACACCCAAATTAGGATAACACTATCAATAAGGAAAAGATGGTGCATATTTACTCTAAAATGGTAACCTTTGACAAGAGAATATAGTAAGGTACAACAGATTATAATGAACAGGTACAAGAGGAAGACTTTAATTTGGCTCAAGGTCAGAGAATCAGCTGCATAGATGGGTTCACACTTGATTTTGCATATTTCCAGGATCATTTTATCAGGAGGAGGATTTCCAGGAGACTGCAATGACAAGAGTACAGATTTTAATCATCTGGTTATTACCAATTAGATCTGCAGATACTGAAATAAGGAAACTTGAGGCACAATATTTTAATGAGAAAAAAATCAAACTACTACTGTAGTTTTTTGGAAATGATGTTACTTAAGAATCTTGGGATGCATATTGATGAGGTGGCCTCCTTGTATGTAATATATGGTCATCTTTCAGACACCACCAATGGTGGTTCTGTAAGCTGTTACCTGACCTCCTAAGAGGTCAGAATTTGAAGTCCAACAGGTAATTTTTGGAAAAAATGAGCGTGGGGCATCAGCGCCTCACTCAGAAACAATTTTCTGTGCCACCACCCACTTGTGGTCAACTGTTAGATTTAAATCTACAATTGTCGCAAGCAGGCAGGCTTCAGGACGGGTTCTCCAAGGTGGCGGCGCTTTGGCTGTACCACATCCAGGAAAACTCTGTCTGTGACAGTTCAGCCATATTGTACTTTTTGCAGATGTTGTGATAGATCAATCAAAGTCAGATTAGAGAAATCTGTAGTCAGGCATAAAAATACAAATAGTGTGAGGTTTCTTTGTCAATAGCAGGGGGAAAGGAAGTTCATACCTTTAACCTGACCCATCAAGCACCAATGAATAACAGGGCCACACTCAAAGCCAACAATACACGCCTGAACAATAGAGCAGATCAAACTCACCAACAGATGTTCCAGATCCTAAATAATACCCAGATGTATACTTTATCTACATAAAAAGCATATTTAGAGCACATAAGTGTCAAATGTAGTGTGCATAGAAGCCAAGCACGCTTAAACAACCCCAGCCAGCAGGGCTATACTTTCACTTTATTTTGGTTGAAAGCATGCCCCAAAAATGAACAGGAAAAATCCCTAACCAACCTGCCAATTTTATTGGGGATGGGGTATAAGATTTAAAGTTGAGCCCTCATTCTGATCAAGTGTTACAACCAAGTTTCCAGACTTGCCTGCTAATGTATCTTACAATACACAGGGGGCGCTCAATGAGTCACCCCTTGATGTATCTAGCAACATGAACCAATCTGATGGCAATATTGAATAGCAGGTACTTCATCCTAATTAGGAGCACTACCAATTTGAATTGCTGATCCCCGCACAAGTTATTCCTTGGCTTCAAACCTTACATGAAACTTCTCACTATGCCACCCCCTTGTGGCCTTGTGGCTTTCCCCATATGGTATATTAATCACAATATTCTACAATAAATGATACCTTATTCTTATTATTCTGTCCTTTCTATTGGACTGTTGTCTTCCCCAATTCCAAACACTGAATCCTCATTAGTTCAGTTGCAACACAAGCATGATCAAGTAATTAATAATAAAATCCAGCTCATACCAACCCCACAGACAGGTCATGAACTGCTCTTTTATTAAGAACATATTGAATAGTTTAATATGGGCTTTTCAAATAAAGAGGGATCTTTTAATTATTGACACTTGGTACCAAGGGCTTATGGCAGGCAACCATCATGAGCAAGGGGCTTTTGCAACTGGTGTATTGTGAGAAATGGGGCCAGGTTAGTAGGAAATAGAACCAAGCTCTTGACCACAATAGAAATTGTGTTTTCAGCAACAACCAAAAATGACATGGCCTGCCATGACATGGTAGCTTTAAAAAGTCATGTTTTAAAAGCTTGGATTAACAAATCTACCTCTTGCTATCAGAAAGCCACCTAGACAATCTCCCTAGGTACCCTAGATCAAAAGTTATGGAAATTTAAAGAGCCAAGTTCAAAAATTCCTGTCAACATATCCCAAAATGGTTGCGAGATTGGATTTCAAATCAAGACAAGCAGCAATTAGTGAGCAGGCAAATCCAATCATATCTCATCTTCCAGTAATCAGTTTTGGACGTTCTTACGCTCAAATGAAAGCCCTAGATGAGGAGAATCCTGCCAAAGTACTTTTTAGATGACTAACTGAGGCAAAGCGCAAAGTTTGAATCTGACCAAAGTAATATGATTAGAATTAGTCAGCTGATGTCTCAAACTTTTAGCATGACCCCCCAGATAGAGAGACAAGGATCTTCAGGAATAATCTGGAAAAATCTCAAAGGCCAATGCAAATGGTATAAAAAGAATCTAGTTCCCTTTTTCCCCATTGTGATTATTCTTGGTCTGAATAATAAATAAAGGACTTCTCTTAAACTATAGTTTAAATGTATCAGAGTTGGAAGCCCTTGGGCCCTGACACAAAAGGTTGTTGCCAACAATTCTTGGGAGGCCAAAGGGGGGAAGGGATCAACTGAACACCAAAAGCAACAGAAAAAACTAAATGGCCAAATTAGATCAACAAATTTTGGACTTTATTAGAGTAGAGAATGATGAAGCAATGTCTTTTAAAACTCTTGCATTCATTTAAGGGATGGTATCAGGATAGCAGATTGAATATCATAAAACCAATCAACCAATGGATGAGCAGATATGAGTGTGTTTCTTGAGGCAGGAAAATCTTGACAAAATTTGAATGGACATAATCAAAAGAAAAACTGACTCAACTAAAATTGGGGAATCTTCTTTGGATTTAATTAACACTGCTCCCAACTGCTTTTGCACATGATATTTAACCAGGGGTGTCTCTTGGGTGGGTTAGGTGGGGGCATCTTCAAAATAATTCCAAAAATATTAAAATGAGCACTTTTCTTGGGCTTTTTCAGTAACCTTTTGGATAAATAAACAAACATAGTTTGGTAGAAATTCCCAAGAATTTGGCAGGAATTGGAGTAGAGGCCTAAGAGGGAGGCGTAACTTTACACATATATCCCCAGGGCTTTAACTACACTCAGGGGGTAAAGAGCTGCATTTCCTTGCCGTTGAAACTGGTAGCTTGTTGTTTGGACCCTACTTTGAGACCACCACTGGTAAAGGCAATCACCACACCCGTGTACAAGGAGATGTTAAAATCAATACATCTTTGGCTAATGTAACCCTCATGGAACCAACTGAGGCCAGCCAATCATCTTCTTCCCTTTCTCAAGAAGAAGACTCAAAACACAGCATCAAATAAAGGTAAAAAATTATAGCCAATCAGATTTTTTAAGATTATGGCCATGGACGTGGGGGATGGGCTTTCTGATAACTTCCAAACACCTTGGGTTTACCCAAGTAACCATCACATGAGAGCTCAAAGCTCACATAGGTGAGAAAACGCTATAAAAGCAAAGCCTATATGATTCAAACAACATTCCATTGTACATATGCTTATTCTATCATGCTGTCACTACTGCAAAACAGCACTGGTATCAATCTCACATAGATCAGATACCAACTGGGCCACCAAAATATTTGGGTATCCACAAAGATGGTCCAGGTATGGATGGCAACAGCGCTCATGTCAATAGTAATAATGTTGACAATGGCCATGTTGACAGTAAAAATTTCAACACTATAGCAAAGTGATAACCCAGTTTTAAATAATGTCGTCTTCTGGATGTTGCCACTTTTTTAATTAACAAAACACTTTACCCTGAAAATTTTCATTATGAAAATATATTTTAAAATACATTGTTAACTAAAATGACCCCAGAGAGTTCAAAAATGCAATAAAAATACCATAAGTAATAATAATAAGGAGATATAACAAAGTATTTTTCAATTTACTATGTAAATTACACTCTTTATTATAAAATTATTTTTTATTCCCATAAAATTTAAAATTCCAATTAACCAAGAATAAAGATACTTGATATAAATATGACAACTACAAAATATAAGAAAATTATGTTTCTAATTTAGTATACTTAATATAGCACAACTGAAAATATCTTATGCTTTAAAGATAATTTAACAAAATATAGGATGTTTCATATAACACCACCTTGGATATACTTGAACCTATCAAACATATCTAAAAGTTAATTAAGATCATAATTTAATTAAAGAATTAGAAATTTAAAAGCCAGACATATATTGACAAGGCAAAGCAAAGTTTATTAAATCAATGAAAATCACCGCCAAGGCCAGTGGCCACATCCTCAAGTTATTTCTTAATTTCAGCCACCTTAACTTTTCTTAATCACCTTCTGAACATTATCCTGATACTAATGATCCTTGCTCTTCTTCTTGGGGACCACCCAGTTGGCCAGGTTGCAGAACTTAGAGACATTCCTGGCCTGCTCCTCCTGCAGCTTCAGGAAGAACTTGTTGAACTTGGGGTTGGCCCCAAACTTGGTCTTGAGTTGTTTATGCCACACCTTGAGGCTAGACATTGTCTTTATCTTCCCATTGATGCAGGCTCTCTTACAGTTCTAAGGGGCAGTGGCCCCACTCTTTCCTCTCCTAGAAGTCACCTTCTTGCCAACCCACTGCTTCTTGAAGTACTCAAGGTAACCCTTGAAGTTGGTGGAGTGCTTCTTAATTTAAGTATCCTCCAGGATGGCCTCAAAGCTAATCCCATTATGCTCAGGCCGCAAAAAAGCCAAGGCAGCAAGCTGGATCATGGCAAAGCAGAACTTCCCTTTACCATCATTTAAGTACTTGTCAAAAATCTCCTTCTTGCTCTTGAGATGTTTGATTAGGGCCTGCCTAAAATGGAAGAAGCATATCTGTAATTCTCCATTGAAGTTGGCCTCAAAGGCTCTGAACTTAGCTTGCTCAAAGTCCATGATAATCACCTTTGGCCCAAGTGAGCGCAAATGAGCTAGCTGCTCTGCAGCTAGGGTGAACTCATCCTTCTCAGAAGAGGAGATAATGGCCCTTGTGGTATGGGTGGGAGGGGGGAGCTGGTTGGCAGTAAGGGAGCTCAAATAATCCCAGACAATTTAGAATGCTCTGTCATAGACCTCTGTCTTGACACCAGGTAGGAGAAAGAAAATAAGGGGGGATAACCTGGGCATCAAATTGCCCGTGTAGGACCCAAATCTGCTTGAAAGGGTGGTGCAGGTTGCAAATGTGCTGTCACACAGCCAGGTGGTAGAAGTGTTGAGCTGCTCCAGGTTTTGGGTTATGGCGTAGGCAATGATCCTATCCTCCACTTCCTGCTCATTGTCATGGAGCAGGAACATCTCTCCATCCTTGGTTTTCTTGAGGGCATCAGAAAGTACCAGGTCTTTGATTGTGGTGGCACTCCTGGCCAGGGGATTGGTGGCTTGGCATCTATCACTAAAAAACTTAACCAACTGGCTGTGGGTTGGCACCCTCTTCATATTGGTGGGGGAGAGGTGCTTACAGGCAAGCACAGCCATCTGGGTGAGGGAAAGGTCCTTGGAGGTAAGCATGATCTGCACAAGGTACCATTTCAGGAGACAGGCCATGGGTGTATTGGGTGTGGTGCAGGTATGCTCACCCTTAATTGTTTGGACTAAGTCCCAGCGCTCAGTGTTGAAGCGCACCAGGTAGAAGCAGTCCTCACAGTTATAGTGGCGGCTCTTGAAGCCCCAGTTGTCACAAGTGACAATGTCAAAACCGCAGGCTTGACCCGCCATCAAGGTTCCAACCAAGCAGGTTTGCAACCCGCAATCTGATTATCCGATCACTTGAAGCCAGACTAGGAAGTCAACTCAAATTACCAAATCCAACAACATGAACAGATGATGATCCCTTATGGTGGATACCTTGTTTTGGCGCTTGACTCATTACCAGGATCAAGCCACTCCCTTCTTCCATCCAGCCGTGTGATCACCAATCATGTTCCTGTTATCCTTGATTCACATGAACTATATAATCACTATCTCACAATAAAGATTATTATCTATCTTCTAAATATTTTTCCCTGTGTAACTCTGCTAAAACAGCACAGTTACAACATTTGTAGCACAGGTAGGTTCTCCATCCTATCTTATCTTGAAAAATTCCGCCTGTTGCACGCACACGCCGCAACCAACAAATCCTTGACAGAATCATGTCTGGCCTCCCGCCTGACTGGACTCTGTACACTCCTGGTACCGCCATACCTGATGGTTTCATCCTATACCAAAACACGGTAATCCCGCTAACCGCCTTCCACGCTATGTCTGCACAAGGTTTCTTTCAGGCTCCCTCATCAATGCCGCAACCAGCCAACAAAACCACCATGCCCACCTATGTAGCGCAAAGACTACAAAGCGCCGCCTTGGAACTTTTTGCTGGGGCCAATGACAACAACACTGCCATATGGATCCAGTCTGCCCAGAGCAAGCTTGCTCAGATGGAATGCCCACAGTAATTCTGAATTGCAGAAATCTCCATTTTCCTGACCCATGACACTGGCACCTGATGCAGCAAGTGGCATGAGGAGCACACTGACAAGAACTGGGATACCTTTAAGCAAGACTTCCTGGAAAGATTCATACTTAAAGATAAAGCGCTCATGATCATCTTCCAAGTGAAGAACCTGACCCATACAGGCACTGTGAAGGAACTCACCCGTGCCTACAAGGAACTCTGTCTTTGTGTACCATCTGACATGGCCTTTGACACCCCAGCCACACACCTCATTTACTACAACGCTCTCAAGTTGCACGTGATGAGACATGTGAACCTGGATCAAGTGACCAACCTGCAAAGCCTGTACCGTGAAGCAAAAAAAGCAAAACAGACATCCAACGCTCTGCACAAGGCACAAACTGGGAAACAAGAAAGACCCAAGGATTCTCATCCAAGCGGGTGCTCTGCTCAACCGCCTTCTGGAGGCAACAGGAACAACACCAACCACAAGCCCACAAGTTCAAATGGACAGGGAAATAGAAACAATGGCCAGTCAAACTGTACTCATTTCCGCGTTACCGCACCGCAAGGCAACCAAGATGAGGGAAAAGCCTGGGGAGAGCACTAAGCAAGCCAAGCTGTCTCCACGCAACTCCTGACTTTTCCAACAATGAATACTGACCCAAGGACATGGACCAATGCCCAATGATCCAGGTGCCCTTGGAGGATCCAGTACTGTATACCATTGCCAGACATCCCAATAAATTGATGTCCTATCCTTTCCGCTTTCTCAGTTACACAGGCTCAGCACTCCTGGACTTGGGTGCAGACCAAACCTTAGTCAACAGCAGCTTTGTGGATAAGTTCAAGCTGGCCACAAATCCTTTGCGGATTAAAAATGTGGTCCTGGTTGATGAACACCACATTGCCGTAACAAAGGAAACTGCTCTCTTCTCCATCATGCTTGAGAACTTCCACTCCACCATCCAAGGTCCTGTCATTGACTTTCCTAAGTTTGACATTGTACTGGGATTGGACTGGTTACAGAAGAACAATCCTCACATAGACTGGGCGACCTCAGTATTGACCATCAAGCGTGAAGGCGTCAACCACCAGATCTACCCTGACTCTGTGGACCAACTGCTATGTGATCACGTCTTTGTACGTATCACAAAGACCCAGGACAAAAAGAAAGACCTGAAGTCAATTTACTGGGACTCCTGCCAGTACAAAAGCATACACTTCAAAGATCACCAGGATACCTCCACACCTCAGGACCGCAATATTGTGGCTCGCCATCCAGAAATCTTTAAAGAAGCGTTACCTGGGCTACCCCCTGAGAAGCATATTCAGCACTCCATCCAGCTCAAGGGGGCTGTACCCAAGGCGCGCCCCATCTACAGGCTGACCTTGAATGAGGATGATGCCTTACGCGCCTACCTCAAGGAGGCATTGAAAAAAGGACTTATCTGCCCCTCACAGTCTCCTTTTGGGGCCACCATATTCTTTGTGGCCAAAAAGGATGGTACCTTACGCCTGGTCATAGACTACCACGCTCTAAACAAAGTTACCATTAAGAACTGTTACCCACTGCCATTGATTGACGGCTTCTTTGATGCCTTGGGAGAAGCCACAGTCTTCTCCAAGATTGATCTAACTGAAGGCTACAATCAGATTTGTATAAAGGAGGAAGACATCCCCAAAACGGCCTTCTGCACTAAATACAGCTCCTACAAATGTGTGGTACTCAACTTTTGCATGACCAATGCCCCGTCCATCTTTGTAACCTTCATGAACAAAGTGTTTGCGCCCCACATAGGCAATTATGCCCTAGTGTACCTGGATGACATTATTGTTTACAGCCCCTTGGTGGAACAACACCACAAAGACCTGGAGGCAGTCTTTGCAACCTTGGCACAACACAAACTGTTGGCCAAGCCCTCCAGGTGCCAGTTCTTCTGCAAACAACTACCCTTCCTAGGACACATAGTCTCAAAGGACGGCATCAAACCCAACAGTCAAAAGATACAGGCCATCTTCAAGATGACACCACCTAAGGATAAGTCAGAACTCCACACCTTCTTGGGAATGGTGGCCTATGTACGCCGCTTCATACCTGACTGTGGATTTTGACTGCCCCCTTATCCCCCATAACAGGCACCAAGTCCAAGTTTGTGTGGAACCACCAACGTGACCTCTACTTTAGACGCCTCAAAGAGAAGCTCACAACAACTCCCATCCTGCAATAGCCCAAACGTGACAGGGAATACCAAACGGAAACCAATGTCTCAGATGCATCCATTTCGGGGAGTACTACAAATCAAAAATAGGGACAGTGACTTCCTGCCTGTAGCCTACAAATTGCAAAAATTGACAGATGGCAAGTGTTGATACCCTATCCACAACAAGGAACTGCTGGCTATCATGCACTGCCTAGTCAAATGGCGTTGCTACCTAGAACGCCAAGAAGAATTCACAGCATTAACCGATCACAAGTCACTCATCTATTTCAAGACTCAAGCAAATCTGTTGCGCCGCCAAGCGCAGTGGATGGAATTATTGGAGATATTTAACATGATCATCCATTACAAGCCTGGGGCCAAGCTTGCCATGGCAGACGCGCTGTCCCGCCTGTATATCATTGCTTCAATAGGAGAGAATGGGCTTGACCCAGACTGGCTGCTCTTAGTGCTACAAACAAAGGACAAAGGGCTCCCCCCTGGCACAACCAACATAACCAAAGAGACAGTCATCAAGAATGAACACCTCTTTGCTGACGTATACGGGACTCTTCACAGAAAGATGACTGACAGAACAACCATTCCCTACATCCCCACACATCAGCGGTTTTACACTATCCTTTGCTATCATAGAGACCTTGGGCATACCAAGAGCAGAAACCTATATGAGTTTCTAAAACATAAAGCCTGGTGGCCAACCTTATACTGCAATGTCCAGGAAGTTCTAGACCAATGCAAGGTGTGCAAAAAGTTTGCCAAAAGCAAAACCCCACCAAAGTCAGTACTCCACATCCGCACACAACTACCTTTCAAAGTATGGGCTCTTGACATTGTTGGTCCCATGCCAGGAAAACACAACGACAAGAAATACATCATCACCGCCATTGACTTTGCAACAAGATGGCCAGTAGCCCAAGCAGTGAAGGTACACAAGGCAATGACATTTGAAAATTTATTGGCAAAGAAATAATCAGCAAGTTTGGAAAGCCAGAACTCCTGATAACCAATGGAGGCAAAGAGTTGACCTCCAAAAACACCAATGTATACCTCACCAAGAATGGGGTCAAGCACACTGTGACAACACCTTACCACCCACAGGCCAATGGACGTGTAGAGTGGCTCAATGGTAGCCTCATGAAAGCCTTAGCTAAACTCACTGCCAGGAGACCTGAAGACTGGTATAAGCAGCTACCAACTGCACTACTTGTGTGTCAAAACCCAAGTGAACAGATCCACCTGGAAAAGCCCGTTTGAACTTGTATACAGCACACAGCTAAATATCATTCAAGCATTGACAGGACCTAAACTGGAAATTTCCAGTGAAGTCCCTCTGCGCTTGGACCCTCAAGTAATAGAGGCTTACAACAAGCAAACAGCCAAGGAGAATGAACGTCTACAAAAGACATTTGCCCCCATCTGCAATAGACATGAAGTTGGGGATAAAGTATGGGTCATGAATGTTGACAAAAGCAAGCTACAACCTGAGAAAGTGGGTCAGAAATCATTCTGAAGGTAAACAACAAAAACACTTACCTTGTGCAAGGACTTGGCAAACGTAAGCAAGACAAGACCCTACACCATGATTGCCTACAGCCCTGCAAAGTAAGACAGAAACCATGAGAAACCGCCCTGCCCCCCACAGAACAGCAACTAGTTCAATACAACGCCCGGGCTCCTGACAAACTCCCTGAAAACTTGCCCCCAGAGGAGGCCAACTTTCAGTTGGGGGGTGTCAAACCGCAGGCTTGACCTGCCATCAAGGTTCCAACCAAGCAGTTTTGCGACCTGCAATCTGATTATCTGGTCACTCAAAGCCAGACTAGGAAGCCAACTCAAATTACCAAATCCAACAACATGAACATATGATGATCCCTTATGGTGGATACCTTGTTTTGGCGCTTGACTCATTACCAGGATCAAGCTACCCCCTTCTTCTATCCAGCTGTGTGATCACCAATCATGTTCCTGTTATCCTTGATTCACATGAACTATATAATCACTATCTCACAATAAAGATTATTATCTATCTTCTAAATATTTTTCCCTGTGTAACTCTGCTAAAACAACACAGTTACAACAACAAGTTCTTGTTAACTATGCATGTGATAGAACCCCAGCTACAGGATTTGAGCCCCAATATCCTGTGTACTGCCTGGCTCTCTGTGTATTCCCAGGCTCAAATCAGAGCCAAATTTGAATTCAGAGAAACTCCTGAGATCAATCAACCCAGAGTTGCTTGCACCAACGCCTCACCTGCAAAAAGATCATTTTAGTCCCGCCAATGAGAGAGTGGGCCTGGCCAACAATTCTGAGATAACTGGGGCCACCTGTGGTAAAGAATTGAAGAAGCCTTCTGTAGAATGTGGGCTGCCTGAGGATGACAAATCCTGCGGCTTGAAGGAGAAATTTGAGTTTCCCCATTCTGACTCAATCAATGAGAGACCCTCCAAGAAGGACGCCACCAATGATTTCCAAACCATGGAAGACAGTATCACCCGGCCTGGAAAGGTTTGTAAAAGTTTCTCTATGGCAGATGAGTATACTTATACCCTGAGACGCCAGGAAGTTACCTGTGGTGTCATGGCCTGGGCAACTCCCAGGAGAACCTTTGATTGAGGGGAAGGGTTAAGCCTGGAAGGCCCAGTAGATTACAGGGGCCATCCACATCACATAATTGGTGGCAGTAGCCCAAGGACACCACACTCCCATGTGGGGTATCACTTGCTCAGTGAGCCCCAGCATGATCAAATTGGCAAACCCAAGCTTACTGTAGTCATATTATGAAGCAGAAGAAACAAGAGGAAGTTCTCCTGTGGCAGCGCTCATGGTCAGGCTTGGCTGGTCAAGTTTTTGGAGCAGAGGAACACCAGGAAAGGGGGTAAAGACTGGCAGTGGTTGGTTGGAGGCAGCTGGAAGTTGCTCTGTTTCCCAGCGCTGGCGTTGGTACTGGAGGTACTCTCTGTTTGAAAGCACCAGCAGTATAAAATTCATAATAATATAATAAATACCTGCAAAGTATGAATGTTCAGTATTCATTAACCAACAAAGTTTATTAGATGAAGATGTCAACAAAGAAAGGGGATGCCAGTGTTCCCAGCTATATCCTGCTAGGAAACTGCAATTAGACTTACTGGCAACTTCTTATTGGTTGTCAATGGATTATTCTCAAGCTGGGTTTTATTGGCAACTCATGATTTGTCAGTTAGATGAATCCTTTCATTATTTTTGCCCTGAGGAAGCTGGTAGGGAGATTTTGGGCCATTTGGCAACCCAAGTCCCCAATTCTGGGTTTCAGAGGGTGTGGGCCAATTGAAATCTTTTTTGCTTGGCTTTAGGACGGTTTCCAATTGCCCCAGGCTTGGCCTTGACCAGGGTTCAATTCTTCACTTGGAATTAAAGTTTCCTTTGGGTTAATCTGCGTAATTGACAACACAATTGTTTGGTCGCGCAATTGCTCAATTGCAGGCATTGAACCTATGTAACATAGGGTTTTGTCTGGCCCATTCTGGGCCCTGACATCATCCCCCACCATAGTTGAGCTCTTACATATTAACTCTGGATGACCAGTCTTGTATGTATTCAGGAGGACACTAGCATTGGCAAGGTTAACTTCAGGTTCTCAGGTATTCTCTTTGGGTGGGTAATCTTTCCATTTGATCAAGTAATTTAGTTGTTGATATCTCATCTTGTGGTCTAGAATCTGTTCAACCTCATGCTCTATAAAGCTTCCTACTTTGAGCGGGGGAGGGGCAGTGCAAAAAACTTGATGAGGGTGTGAGGTACCTTTCTTCTTGGACAATAGTGATTGGTGAAAGATGTCATGGATCTTCCAGTTTGATGAGAGCCCTAACCTGTAAGCTACTTCTCCTATGTGTTACAAAACTTTGTATGCTCTTTTTTCCTAGGCTGAGGCTTGCACATGGCACTGTAGCCTTGATATTCCTGGCGCTGAGGTAAATCATGTCCCCAACCTCTATCAATGGTCCAGTGCCTCTCCTGTTGTCAGCAAAGTCTTTGTAGGTCTTTATGGCTTGCTTCAGGTTTTTGGCACATTCTTCTTGGGTGGTATGGATGATATCAACCCAATCTTGTCCCTTGGGGTTGCTGGACTCTTCTGTGGGAAGGTGGTCCTAAGTAGGGTCAAATCTGTAGTTGGCCTTGAATGGAGACATTCCTGTAGAACTGAGGTCTTGATTATTGTATGTAAATTGTGCCATGGGTAAGTGTTTGGTCCAGTTGTCTTGTTCTGCGTTAACATAGCATTGTAGGTACTTTTCCAAAACTCAGTTAACTCTTTCAGTTTGTCTATCACTTTGGGGTGGTACGCTGTGGATAGTGATCTCTTGATTCCCAGGTCTTTTAAGATTTGGGCCCAGAACTTGGATGTAAACTGGGGGCCACAGTCAGAGATAACTTCCTTGGGTAAGCCATGATTCATGAAAATGTGATCCCTAAAGAGGGTGGTGGTCTCCTTGGCTGTCACGTGAGTGGTGGTAGGAATAAAGTAACCCATCCTTGTGAATCTGTCAACAATCACAAGTATGGCGTTTTAGCCTTTTGACTCTGAGAGCTCTACTATATAGTCCATAGATACTGGCTTCCAAGGGCCTACTGCAATTTGGAGGGGTTGGAGCAGGCCTTCAGGCTTTCCTTGCTTGGGTTTAGAGCAGCCATATGTTTCACAACCATTAATGTATGTCTATATCTCCAGCTTCATTCTTGGCCACATGTATGCTCTTTGGATACCTTTTAAGGTCTTGATGCTGCCCAGGTGTCCAGCCATGGGGGAGTTGTGGTACTCCTTCAGAATCTCCAATCTCAGTGAACCTTCAGGTATGTAGGTTTGTCCATTTAGTTTTAGGAATCTTCCGTGTAGTGAATAACCTGCTCTGTAATATTTGCTGTCAATGTTATCAGCCAAGTCTTTCATGACAGTAATACAGTGCTTTTCCAGGGTCTGAGCATGTTGGATTTCTTCTTTCCTACTAGCCAGGCCTAGGAATAAGAGCATGGGTTCCAGTATTTGTGGAGATAGTAGTGATTGGGTGTTGAACTCCTCTATCTCTTTGGAACTGGGGAAGAAATCAGCTTTTTGACTCAAGGCGTCAGGTACAATGTTTATCTTCCCAGGTTTGTAATTGATCTTCAGGTTGTAGTTGGCTAGGAATAGTGCCCATATGGCCTGACATTGATTGAGCTGTCGTGGTTTAAAGAAGTAAGTCAGATTTCTGTGGTCTGTCATGATTTTCACTGGGTGGGCGGCATCACAAAGGTATCTTCTCCAATGTTTCAGGGATTGGATAATTGCCAGCATCTCTTTATCATCTATTGGGTAGTTTAGTTCTGGTGCAGTGAACTTCCAGGAGTAGTAAGCTACAGGGTGAAGCTTACTATCATGCCCCTCCTGAAGCAACACCCCCCCAAGGCAAAGTCTGAGGCATCAGTTTCCACCACAAAGGGTTTAGCGTAGTTGGGCATAGCAAGGACCGGTGCAGAAACAAAGGCTTCCTTGAGTGTATTGAAGGCTGTGCGTGCTGTATTGTTCCACACAAAGGTGTGCTTTTTGGAGGTCAGGCGGGTCAAAGGAAGGCAGATGGAAGAAACCCTTTTGGACAAATCTCTGCAAAAGTTTGCCAGACCCAAGAAGCTCTGTACTTCCTTACAGTTAATGGGCTCTGGCCATGATGTGACGGCCTCAATTTTGTCTGGTGACATGGCAAAACCTCCTTTCAGGACATGGTAGCCAAGGAATTCTACTTTGCCTTGAAATAATTCACACTTAGGTATCTTTACAAATAATCCATGATCCTGGAGTCTCTGCATTACCATTTGTAGGTGTTTTATGTGTTCCTTGGGAGTTTGGCTATAGATGAGGATGTTGTCTAGGTAGGCTACACAGTACTAGTCCTTGAGGTCACCAAGCACTACATCTACCATGGTTTGGAAAGTGCTGGGAGCATTAAAGAGGCCAAATGGCATAACCAAGTATTCAAATAGCCCTTGTCTTGTTTTGAAGGCCATTTTTCATTTATCTCCAGGCTTTATATGTATCTGATTGAAAGCGTCCCTTAAGTCAACTTTGGAAAAGATGTTTGCTCCAGAGAGCTGATCTGAAAGGTCTTCAGCGTTTGGAAAAGGATAGCAGTTCTTTACAGTAATCTTGTTGAGATTTTGGTAGTTTACACAAGGCCTCAATTCTCCACCCTTTTTCTTGAAAAACATCAGGGGAGACAAACAAGGGGATTTGGATATGCAGATGTAGCCTTTCTTCAACATGGTGTCTAGGTATTCCCTGAGAGTCCCTTGCTCTTTCATGTTGCATCCATATACAGGTACATGTTTGGGCTGGGTTCCAGGGATCAAGTTGATAGTGTGGTCAAACCTGGTGTGCTTGGTAAGGGCTGTAGCCATGGTCTCAGAGAACACTGATTTCCATCTCTCTAAGCATGCAGGTATTTCTCCTTTGCAAGACGCCATCACCATGCTGTTCAATAGGGAAGATGTTTGGGTGGTCACATAGGGTAGCTTCCAGGTTGTACCTGCATGTAAAAATTGCACCTGTTGGCTGGCATAGTCAATATTAAACTCATGCTCTACCCACCAATCAAACCCCAACACTACAGGTCAGGGCAACTTGTCTATTACTAAGAATTTTACCTTGATCTTGGCAAGACCAAGCTTCATAATAACACTTCCTTTACTCTCAAAGGAGGTATCAGTAGACTTATTTCCTAGGGTGACCAGGGTGGGTTTATCTTCCAATTCTAGTCCCAATTTTTCAGCTAAGCCTTGTTCAATATAATTGTGGGTGGCTCCACTGTCCATGAGAGCTGGTATCTTCAACTCCTGTTCTGAATACAACAAGGTGGCTTTTATAATAGGGTAAGACTGAGAAGAGCTGTTTATTGCAGAAATAGTGGGGTTATGGGCAGTGGAGCTTCTTGTAAGGCAGTCTTTGGGCAGGTGGCCATTCTGATGGCAGTAGAAGCATTAGCCTGCTTGTACATGGTACTGGTATTCTTCCGGGGCCATGTTCAGGTGAGAGCGTGCAGCAGTTTGTTTTCCTTGTGGCTGGTAGTTTCTAGGGGGGCCATACTGTTAGGGCTGGCTGAAATCCATCTCGCGGGCAATGGCTAGGAGTTTGTCCTTGGGGAGGTTGCAGAAGTGATGGCGCATCAGGTTGGCATGATGATTATTCAGGCCATTTCTGAAGTGCAGGCCAGAGATGTCATCATATACTTCAGCAGCTGCAGCAAGTCTCAAGAATCTCTGGATGTAAGCTTCCAGGTCATCTCTACCTTGACTCAGGCAAAGAAGGCCCATATATGCTTGTACTTTTGCTCCTGCAGGGGTGGTGGCGCTATTCATACGTTCCAGGAAGGCCTCATACAACAAGATCAAGTCAAGGTCATCCTCCAGTGAGTTGAGGAAAATCTCTCTGGCATCATCTTTCAACTATGCTGCCACCATCATCACCTTTTGGGCGTTGTCACAATAGTTCTCAGGGTGGGCCCTGAACAGGGCGTTATTTATGACCATGCCTTTCTTGAAGCTGGCTAGGTCCATCTTGGGTAGGTCAGGGAAACTGATGGGTGCATAGGCGTTCTGGTTTGAGGTAGATATTTGAGGTTCTGTACTTGTGCAGTACTTGGGTGGGATTCAGGTCCAGGTTTGTTGTGAGTAATTGTGCAACAGGTGCAAAACTGGTAGGTGTAGTAAGCTGTGATCATAAAAACAATCATACAAAGTGCCCTTATTATCAATTGAATATAGGGGCTCAGGCTAACAAGTTTGGATAAGGTTGATATACTGTTATGACCTGGGCGACTCCCAGGGGAACCTTTGATTGAGAGAAAGGGTTAAGCCTGGAAGGCCCAGTAGATTACAGGGGCCATCCACATCACATAATTGGTGGCAGTAGCCCAAGGACACCACACTCCCATGTGGGGTATCACTTGCTCAGTGAGCCCCAGCATGGTCAAATATGCAAACCCAAGCTTACTGTAGTCATATAATGAAGCAGAAGGAACAAGAGGAAGTTCTCCTGTGGGGCGCTCATGGTCAGGATTAGCTGGGCAAGTTGTTGGAGCAGAGGAACACCAGGAAAGGGGGTAAAGACTGGCAGTGGTTGGTTGGAGGCAGCTGGAAGCTGCTCTGTTTTCCAGCGTTGGTGTTGGTACTGGAGGTACTCTCTGTTTAAAAGCACCAGCAGTATAAAGTTTGTAATAGTGTAATAAACCCCTGCAAAGTATAAATGCTCAGTGTGCATTACCCAACAAAGTTTATTAGATGAAGATGTCAACAAAGAAAGGGGATGCCAGTGTTCCCAGCTATATCCTGCTAGGAAACTGCAATTAGACTTACTGGCAACTTCTTATTGGTTGTCAATGGATTATTCTCAAGCTGGGTTCTATTGGTGACTCCTGATTTGTCAGTTAGATGGATCCTTTCATTTTTTGCCCTGGGGAAGCTGGTAGGGGGATTTTGGGCCATTTGGCAACCCAAGTCCCCAATTCTGGGTTTCAGAGGGTGTAGTCCAATTGAAATCTTTTTTGCTTGGCTTTAGGACGGTTTCCAATTGCCCCAGGCTTGGCCGTGACCAGGGTTTAATTCTCCACTTGGAATTAAAGTTTTCTTTGGGTTAATCTGCGTAATTGACAATGCAATTGTTTGGTTGCGCAATTGCTTAATTGCAGGCGTTGAACCAATGTAACATAGGGTTTTGTCTGGCCCATTCTGGGCCCTGATATGTGGGGTTCCTGGCCACCAGTCCCCAAAGTGTGTCCTGGGTCATAGCCAGGGACCAGCTTGGAGGAGTTATCATTTCCTAGTAGTGAGAGGTGGCTTGCTAGAAGTTTATACTTAGCCTGCATGACTGCAAACTCTTCCAGCTTTTTTCCAATCACTAGGTGGGCAACCCCACCATGCACCTGTACTTCAGCTGACGTCAACCCCTCTGTGGGTCTGTACCAGTCTTTCAACAACCTAGTAAACTCATTTCCTATGAACTCCCTTCCCCTATCTGTCCTCTTAAGATGCCTAGTTAATCTCTCCCACTCCTCCTGGGAAGTCTTACTGGTGGCAAATCTTCTGCAACTTTGACAATAGGTATCTTCTTCCCCTTGACTAAGGTAAAAGATATGGGGTAGCTCACTCATAGAGCTTGTATTTTTATCACTGGAAAATTTGGGCAGGGGTCAAAATAGGCTTTTATTTGCTTTTAGAAGAAAGATCCCCTTAGAAACCTTCTGATATATTGCCTGGGTATGGGAAACAATATGGGTTTGCTAATACTTGGAGTCCTCCAATAATCTCTTGGACTCCTTGTACTTGGTCTTGGTCTCCTGCACCTTTGTCTTGGGCTCCTGCACTTTGCTTCAGCTCCAGTTCCTTATTCCCAGCTCTATATTTTTTATCTTAGGCTTCTGCACCTTTATCTTTGTCTTTAGCTCCCTATGTAGTCCTTGTGGCCTTTGTAATCCACTTGATCCAGTTCCTGAAAAGCCTCAGATAGATTCCCCTTTTATAGCACCTTGTTTCAGTCCAAAAATTCTCTCATAACTCTTGTTTTTCAAAGCTTAAACTATCCAGTTTTCCTCTCTCTATAATATATCAAACTTAATAACTTACTTCAGCCAATGAAAGCCCTGACGTTTCCACTTCTGCTCCTCATTTTTTAGGCTTTAAATCTTCAGTTAAAGCCCTCAAAACCTGATCAAATAAGCTTTAACTTGCAGCCAATCAAACGCCTTGATTTAATGGTTGCTGTAAATTGTGCAATTAATGCTATTTTGATATGGCCTCTGAATTGTGATAGTTGCAAAGATTTGGCTGGGTTTGCTTTTGACTTCGGAAATTCCTTGCCTTCTGCAAATGGGTCTGGTTCAATATCCACCCATTCTGGATTATTGTACCTGTCTGTGATTGATCCTGGTATGACCTCATCCCAACGTGACCCCCTCAGCCACTCTGTCTTCCTAATGAGTGATCACTGTTTCTTATCTACTATTTAAGTAGAATCATTTCTCCTAGTAAAGACAAGTTTATCCACATTTGTGTTGGCATTTATAATCTTCAAGCTTTTCCTGTCCTTTCTGCCAAAAGGACTTTTACATCTTGTTTTCCAGGAAATTAAGGTATATGTCCTTAATTTTGCCCTGGAGGCTAACCTAAGGCTAGCTTTGAACCTCAAATCTTTTGTTATAAAGATTTTCCGCTGTGTCCTCCAGGATGTTGTCCCCAGGAGCCAAACATGACAAAATGATGCTCACTACAGGGGCTGCAAGCCCCTTGGTTACCCTGTTCCCACGCACATTCTCTGGTCCTTCTCCCTTTGTTTCTGAAGTACCCAATCAACCTAAAGTTTCTAGTCCCCCTCTAGAAGAAGACATCCATGATGCCCCCTCAAATCCTATGGTATTGGTTCTGTCTCCCGGGCCCGCATGGGCCCCCCTTCCTGCTTTCTCTCTCAACTATGAACAAGCTTGTGCTACCGCCTGCTCCCTTCTTCATTCTGGCACTGTAGCCATGCACTCTATCCCTGACCTCTGTCCCGGGTACACTTCTGAAGACCTATACACCTTCCTTTTGGACTTTGATCTTCCCCCCTGCATTGATGGAATCCATGGATACTATTGGCGTGTTGGTCAACCAGTTCATCCAACCTGCCCTAGTTCACCACCAACTTGCCTTAGGATCCCAGAATCAACTATTAGATGCTGTAGCCACCGCTGTATCAAATAACCATGCTCAAAATACAGCCTATCAAGAATGGTCACACAGTCTCTTTGCTTGTATTTCTGACAACCAGTGCTGCTCATTGGCGTCACAAAAGTACTTAACTGCCTCCCTGAACTCCCTTTGTTCCTTGCTCCCTGGATAAATAAAGGATTGACTATGCAAACTGGATGAACATCAGGCAGTTTGGCATGAGCAAATTGAGGCCTTTCTGTTAAACCCTTGCCAGGATTTGAGACTCTGGTTAATAAGCTTAATCAGTTCAGAGATCATGTCAACTTGCAACTTAAATTGATAGGAGCTCATGTCAATACTTGGGGCCGCCATCTACAGCATCAATATAGTCTGGATAAGGCTGCACTAGGTGACACTATATACCAGGTGCAAAATTATGTAGATGACAGGGTAGTGTCTATTGAGTTGACTCCTTCTGCTCCTCCTGTCAAGACCCCATCTGATTTTGAAACCAAGGTATGGGAGGCAATTGCCAAACTCAAGGCTACCACTTGATGTCAAGCTTATGTGCAGAATCCCCCTCCAGTTGATCTAATTCCTGAACCTTGTATTGCCTCCCTCACTGATCAGGTGGCTACATTATGAGGTGAAATCAAGTACTTAAGACAGCGCCTCTCTAACTCTGAGGATTTGTCATCTGAATCTGAAGAGGAAGAGGAAGGTGAAGTTGTTAATGCTCCAGCTCATGACAATCATGGTTGTTGCCCTGGTCTGGAAGATCAACCCCGGGTCAACTGTGCGCGTGCACTAGATCAACTTGCCAAAGTGACAAATGATGTAGCTGATAGGCAAGACGCGTTGGAAAGAGAGGTCCAAAACCTCTCCTGCTTTACCAAGACCCTAAATGGACAAGTCGCCCCATTGGGTGCGCAGGCCACTTCTCTGGCTACTTGTGTCAATGGGATTGCTGGTACCTTGGTAGTACAAAAAATCAAGATTGACAAGTTTGGGACTGCTGCTGCCACTGCCAGAGATATTAGTGGACAGAATAGCTCTACCTTAGACACTCTAGAGGAAAGCCTTTGACTCCTCTGGGCTAGACAACCTGCTGCTGAGTCTGAGTTTGAAAGCAACCCTCATATTAACATCCTCAACCCTGGTAAAAACAGTCAGTCCTTGTCCTTGTCTATTGAACCAAACTACAAACCAACCTTCAAACAGATATTCAATCTGAAAACCTCTACCATTTCTGCCTTTCTAACCATCTACAAAGCTGCAATGTGTAGGGCTACCAACAAACTCAAGAAGGAACACATCCTCACCTGCCTCCACCCCACATGCCAGGAAGTCGTGGTCCCTGAGCTCCCCTCCATTGTCACTTGGGAGGACATGAAGCGCCCCCTTAAAGAGGAGTTCAGAGGAGATCTATCTTAGAGTTCAATAAGGATGAATTTATGCACATTGCTTTCAAGCTCAAGGAAACCCTGGCTGAGTTTGCATATTGTTTCTACATTGAAGGCCAACAGTTAATCACCAGTTGACAGTTAACTCCCCAGGAAGCCTACACGGCTTGCTCAAATGCTTTGAAAGTGAACCAGCTTTTATGCCTACACTTTAAGGCACACAAGGCTTTGCTCACTTCCATGAATAGTATTAAGACTCTCTTACAAGACATGCATTTGGCCCATGGAGGAACAGTGGTATGCAAAAATAAAGCCAGCAATGCTGGAACTACCTCTTGTACGCCGTGCATAATGACCCTAGGTGCTGGTGGGCAGGCTAAGAGGCAAGGTTGTTTAACTGTGGCCAAATTTGGCACTACTCACGCAATTTCACTAATCCTCAAGTGGAAGGTTGTGGCCCCAAGGAACAGGCGGGAAAAGAGAGGTCAGCTTAGAAACAGAGACGCTCTCCGCTGACAAATCTCCCCTGTCTCCCCCTGATCCTCTGTCTGATGAGGAAGCTCCCTCTTCCTCTGGCCCAACTATCCTTCATCTGTTTCACAATCTCTCCAGTGATTCAGAGCCTGAAGATTCTGATAGTGAAGATTCTGATAGTTATGGCTATTCCGTCTTGGCTGTTCCAGAAACTATCTCTGTCCCATACAAGCTTCGCTCTGGTAAGACTACCATCACTTCCTGAGTACCTGCAAGTGAAGCTAAGTCTATGGTGGCTTGCCCTTACCTAGCTCAAGCCCATTGACCTCCCGTCTTGGTTGACTCCTCTGAGGAAGCTGCCAAGCTAGCCAAAGCTCTCTTTCAAAATGTGACTGTATCTCTCCCGCTACAGACTGTATATAAGGAGATTCCTGTGTTACAGTGCATGCTAGATAAATGGGAAAAGGAGCTAGAGGCTGCGCAAGATGTGTTGGCAGTCTTGCCCCCCTTTGGGAGAGATACAACCCACGTGGAAGTATCAATCCAAAAGGTTAAGATCAAAGCCATCTTGGATATGGGTTCTCCAGTAAACGTGGTATCTTCAAAACTAATGAAGAAACTTAAGTTGGCCCCTGAACTCAACTACACACAGTCATATGGCACAGCTGGCATGGCATAAACATGGGCCATTGGTGCCTACTCAGCTCTACCCATGAGGTTTGGGAAACTCCCTATTGCTTCCCCTGCTGTAGTCCTTGAGAACAAAAGCTATGACCTCTTGGTTGGTACTCAATTCCTCTGTGGGTATAATGGGATTGTAAACTTACAAGATGGATATATTTTTCTCTTGGAATATGAGGTTCCTTTGATTTTTGAAGGGCCTCTGCACCTCCCAGGAAAACGTCTTAAAACTTGTGTGCTTGAGCACCCTACAGGTATCTTCTCTCTCAAGTATAGGACCCACTCCTCCAACATGTGTACCCCTCCTCCTTCCTGCCCTGCAGAAGAAGGGGTACCTCTGCTAGCACCAGCAGCTAGCACCATCCCCCCAGGCTCTCAAGTGGTGATTGATTCCCAGATTTCTTATGAGCTACCTAAAAAGTCATTCTTGGAACTTTACTCACCTGAATCCTTAAGTTGTACAGAACCCCGCCTGTGTCCTGGGATTTTAGATCAAACCCACAAAGAGCCCGTACAGTTGTTGCTTGCCAACCTAACGGCCCTACCCATGCAGCTGACCCAAGGCCAAGTTGTGGGACATGGTTGTATACTGGGAGTAGAACAAGTGGCCTCCCTATACCCCTTTGGAAAGTTCAGTGATTTTAATCTACCTGAGGACAATCCTCAAGTTCTCTCTTTGTTCACCACTGCTGATTTCCCCCAACTTTCTCATGTTCAACAAAAAGACGTGTTGGACCTACTCAATCATTTCAGCAACATCTTTGCCTCTGGACCTACGGACTATGGCCTAGCTAAAGGAGTCATCCACCAGATTGATACTGGGGATGTGCCCCCTTTTGTGCCAAACCATACCACTGTAGTAGGGTGGAAGATGCTCAAGTGTCTAAAGAACTCAAACAACTTCTGGACGCCGGGTTACTAGCTCCTTCCCAAAGTCCTTGGGCTTCCCTGTTACTGATTCTCAAGTAGAAAGATGGCAGACATTGCATTGTAATGGACTACCGCCGCCTGAACTCTCTCACTAAGAAAGACTTGTACCCCTTGCCCATAATTGATGATGCTCTCAGATGGCTGGGTGGTTCCAAGTTTTTCTCAGCCATGGATCTAGCTTCTGGATACTGGCAAGATGACTTATATCCTGAAGACCAAGAAAAGGCTGCCCTTATCACTTCAGAAGGCCTTTTTGAACCCACTCAAATGCCCCAGGGACTCTGCAATGCCCCTGCCACATTTTAACGGGCTATGGACTCCATCCTACAAGACCTAAAGCTCTCTTATGTCCTTGTATACCTTGATGATATCACTGTGTTCAGCGCTACTTTTACCAATCACTTGGAACACCTCAAGGCTGTCTTCATTAAGATTTGAAAAGCTGGCTTGAAACTCAAACCCTCCAAGTGCTCCTTCTTCAAGGAACGTCTTGATTTCTTAGGTCATGAGGTCACTCAAACTGGAATCTTCCCCATGAATAATAAGGTGGAAGCCATTGACAAGATGCTACCTCCCACAAATCTTTGAGAGGTTCAAGTGTTCCTTGATATGATGGGCTACTACCAATAGTTCATATCTGACTTTGCTGAACTGAGTGAACCCCTTGTCCAACTGCTTCACAATGTCCCCTTTGAATGGACTGACAGCCAACAACAAGCATTAAAAGCGCTGAAGGCCAAGCTCAAGGAGGCTCCTATCCTAGTCTATCCTGATTATGATAAAGAGTTCATCTTGTATGCTGACGCTAGTGAAGTAGCTGTGGGTGCCATCCTTGCCCAACTTGACAATGAAGGCGTGGATTGACCTGTAGCCTACTTGTCAAGGGTCCTCAATAAGCACAAAAATAACTACAGCATCACTGAGAAGGAATTTTTGGTGGTGCTGCATGCGGTGAAACAGTTTCAGCATTACATATATGGGACCCACTTCACGGTGGTCACAGATCACTCCTCCCTCAAATGGCTGCAACAGCTAAAGGGGCCTGAAGATTGACTAGCCCGTTGGGCTCTGCGTCTACAAGGGTACAATTTCACTATGATACACCATCCTGGGGCCCAACATCAGAACGCTGATGGTCTGTCCAGAATGCCAATCCTAGCTATCCATCCCGCTGACGCTGATTGTCTATACAAGTTAATAGGGTATCCTGACTCTTGGATCACTGAGCCAGAAGACATCCTCTTAGCACTACAGACCCTATCCAAGGACACTGTATTTTGCAATATACAACTCTTCAAAAAGGTTAACAATGCCTACCTACCCTATGTTTGCCCTAGCATGAGGATAGCCATCATCCTCCAAGCTCACATTGACATTGGCCATGGAGTCATAGCCAAGACTCATGACTGGTTGTGCAAGAACTTCTATTGGGAGAACATGCGCCTCCTGATCCCTGATGCCCTTGCCTCCTGTCATTCCTGTCAACTCCAACACCCTTGCCCATCCCAACACCAGTTCAAACTTATCCCCCCAAAGCATGCCTTCCACACGGTGAGTATTGATGCTATTGGGCCTTTCCTTTGGTCTAGGTCTGGATGTTAATTCATCTTGGTTGCTGTAGACCACTTTAGCAAGTGGGTTGAAGCCAGAGCAACAAAAGATATAATTGCTAAGACCACGGCTACTTTCTTGCTGCAAGACATTTTCTATCAACATGGCTGCCCTCAAGTCCTGCTCTCTGACAATGGTACCAACTTTAATGCTCGCCTCATCACTTCTATTGTCGAAGCTATGAGAACTCACTAATTGTTCTCTGCACCTTATAACCCCTCCGCCAATGGAACTGTTGAACAAGCAAACTCCTTCCTAGTGTCTATAATGAGGAAGCTCACGCTCTCTGACGCTGCCAATTGGGATATGTTCCTCCCTGCTGCCCTCTTTGCTTACCAACTCAGTAGGCACCGCGTGATGGGCCAGTCACCTTTTGCCATGCTGTATGGATGTGAAGCGGCTACCCTCTCAATCTTGGGACCCCCTTTGATCAAATTTGATACGTCTGCAAATCCTGAAGCCCATGTTAGAGACTTAATCAATTCTATCATTGGCATCTAGGCAACAGCTTACTCTACTGCTTACAAGGTTAAGGCCCTGGAGCTCTCCCCGTCCAATGCTGCTAGAGCCCCCCTCCCTGAGTATCAAATAGGTGATCTAGTTCTCTACTACCAGAATTGTACAGGTGGTAAATCCCATAAGTTGGATTCCCTCTGGGTTGGGCCCTGTGAAGTCACCTTTAAGAAGGGTGTTGAGTATACCGTGAAGCTACTGTCTTCTAGACGTCCTTTTGCCTGTGTTCATTCCAAATTTCTCCGCAAATATCAACTCCCTGTGTCCAATCTTGAGGGGGGAGATGTCATAAATTGTGCAATTAATGCTATTTTGATATGGCCTTCAAATTGTGATAGTTGTGAAGATTTGGCTGGGTTTGCTTTTGACTTTGGAAATTCCTTGCCTTCTGCAAATGGGTCTGGTTTAATATCCACCCATTCTGGATTATTGTACCTGTCTGTGATTGATCCTGGTATGACCTCACCCCAACGTGACCCCCTCAGCCACTCTGTCTTCCTAATGAGTGATCACTGTCCCTTGTCTACTATTTAAAGTAGAATCATTACTCCTAATAAAGACAAGTTTATCCACATTTGTGTTGGCACTTATAATCTTCAAGCTTTTCCTATCCTTTCTTCCAAAAGGACTTTTACATCTTGTTTTCTAGGAAATTAAGGTATCTGTTCTTAATTTTGCCCTGAAGGCTAACCCAAGGCTAGCTTTAAACCTCAAATCTTTTGTTATAAAAATTTCCTGCTGTGTCCTCCAGGATTTTGTCCCCTGGAGCCAAACACGAAAATGATTTTTTCAAACAGTTCCCCTGAATGACTTGCTCTTAATTATGGTTCAAATCTGAGGCTGTCTTGCTCCAGGTAAACAACTGCTCCATGTTTCAAACAGGTTTGCCATAATTCCCGTCACATTTCTCTAGCAAAACATGAGCACTTTTGCCTATATTTTACATAGGGGATTTTCAAACCCTTGATTCTTCAATGTTTCCCCAATTTTCTCCACATTTTCTTCATAATTTTGCACTTTGAACTTGCCTGTTGCTTGCCTTTTGTCTCTCCTAATCATTTTGGCAAAATTCCAGCACTCGTTCTCACAGTTTCTCTGTCCTGTTTCTGGCCTCCTTTCAGCCTCTTCATACTCAATCAATTATGAATAAATTTACAATTTAAAAACAAAGTAAATTATCTCTTCTTCTCTTCTTCTTAAATGATAATTAATACAATCTTTATATCATATTATTAGCAGCATTAAATCATTATTTAACTGCTTCTTTCTTTTCATTTGCTTTCTTAAGAAACCAAAACCAGCCTTCTGGCTCCTGTATTAATTCCAGCTAGTCTTTTTAAGCCATTCTCCAGTTCTTTGCTAGTCCTGTACCATCATCTTCTGGTCCTTCCTCATTCATCAACAGCCCTTTTCAGTCTAGCAAACAATCTTTTTCAGCCATAAAGCAGCTCAAACAAGTCCTTCAGCTACTCCTGAATCCTGATCTTCTAGACCTTTGAATGATCCTCCATCATGATCAGCTAATTCTGCATCATGATCTTCTAGTCCTTTGGCCAATCCATCTTGGTTTCAAACTTCATCATGAACCAACAGTCCCTCAACTAGTCTTCACTGTGATCATACAGTCCTTCTCACTAGTCTTCACTGCCAATCCCACACTATGAACCACCTTGGTTCTATATCTAAGTCCCGGTTACCAAAACCTGTAGACTCAGGCATGATTCTACATTGTTACTGGTGTTTGACTGGGCCCTTGCAAGTGGCAACTGCTTAGGCCATCCAAACATAGATCAATAAAGTCTATGCAGTTTTCTTTACTCACCCAGGTAATTAAGTCTGAGCTTTCAGTCACAAAGTAATCAGCTTTACTTCCCAGAGGCCTGGTCAACCAAGTTCTGCAGCTGCTTCCCCAAGCAACCACCCTGGTGACACCCCTGAGCACATCCATGCTAACTCATGCTCACTTTGGGACCTTCCCCAAAGTTCCCATGGATATATAGACAAGGACACCCCACCAGTCTTTTAATAGTGTTCTTGATCACAGACCTCATGTAAGCGTATCAAGGTATGTAGAGTTTTCAAAGCTCCTCCTCTCCCTGGCAGCCTGCGTTACTTGCCAGGGTCTCAACAACATCCAACCTGAGTAGCACACACTACCCACCAGGCTGGACTACTCCTCACCCCAAGCAGCTAAAGTTCTCTGCTGAGCCATCTCATTCCTCATCCCTAGCAGCCACAGTTCCCTTCTGGGTGAGGACCTCTGGCCCACAGCAGCCAATATCTCCTGCCAGGTGGGGACATCATTGGCTTCTAGTAGTCCTTTGTTACCTACTAGCAAGGCCTACCTTCCCTAGTAGCTGTTATTCCATAATAGGTCTTTATCTGCAACAAACCAACAACACACTGTCAAACTTCATCATAGTGTCTTTATTTGAAGCCAAATCAGCCCTCACTTGCAAAACTGCTCACATGTGGATTGTCACATTACCCATTACAATTATTGCAATAAAGTGACATGAACCTTTTGGTTCAAACAGGTTATTCCATATTTGATTTTATTTCTATTTCATTTACATTCTACCTTCTGCAGTTCCGTATCTCACATCCATCAACCCCAAGAAACTGCAGATCAACTGCCCAAACTATATTGTCCACCAGGAGCTCCCTTTGGACCTGTACATTTCACTGAATACCCACCCAACCTGGCATATTTGGAGTTCACCCTAGAAGAAATCCTGATCTAAAACCCAGAATCCAGAACTAGAGAGACAGAGACCATTGGCAGAGAAGGAACCCAAGTCAACATACCTCCCCTGCTGTTCCGCAACAAGTACAACTACTTGCCTGCCTACCTAGTCCCAATGACACCACCTCTCACCCCACGGCCTGACTGCCCGCAGGAATCTGTTGCAACCAATGAATCCACCTCCACTCAGATATTTGGGGTGATGTACATCACCCTCACTGGACTTATTGATTCAATGGTGCCTGCCAGCAGACCCTTGGCTCTACTGGGCAAATTCTTATCTTATATTGTAAAGTTAGCTCCAATCTTGTGATGGGCCCTCCCCGCAGGACCCACGGGCTGTCTGCCTGTAATTTCTCAAGAAACCCCGCAGGCTGGATCCCTGATACTAGTTGGCATTGTTGCAGCTGAAAATATAACTTTTGGCCACCATAGCTGGCCCAGCTTTGACACTCATGATGGGGGGGAAACTTTGGAAGGTAGGGAGGAACTTTGAACCTGCCATCAACATTTCAGATATTATGGGCTAAAAGAGGGTCCCAGGGGCCAGCAGGGGCATGGCAAAAGCCAGGGAAGTAATCAGGGTGGGGCTTTGAGTCATCCCCATATGGGCTATAATGAGGAGAGCTTGGAGGGAGGGAGAAAAGGGGGCTTGTTGTGGTGCTCCTCATAGTTGGGAGACTTATTCTTGGGGGAGGGTCTTCTGGGACTGGCGCTGCTTCTTGAAGGCTCCTCATCTGAAGCCAAGTGATAGAAACTGTGGTCTGTAAGGGAGCCATCAGAATTCTCTCCCTAAGTGGAGTGAGCTGGGCTCTGATCAGGGAGGGCTCAGGGGAGGGCTTTGGTGAAGGCTTGAAATCAGTCTTTTTGTATGATGATGCCTTCTGCTTGGTGGCTTTGGTGAGCATGAAGAGACACTTGGTGCCCTTTGCCTGTTTGGAAGTATTATTGTCCTAAAATTATTAGTAACAATGTCTAAATAAATAATTACATTTATAAAACAAACTAAAGCAACTATAAGAATCATCACAATTAATCTTTAAACTTATAGGGCTTATATTGAAATTCAATACTTTTGTATTTCTTTTAACTTTTAACTTGTTGTTTTACACTTTAATAAATCAGACAATTTTTACTCAGTTTAATAGTTTTAACTTTAGATATAAATTTTATTTTAAAAATTAAAAAATATGAAAGAAAATTTTAAGAAGCAAAATATCAAAATTTCAGAAGTTTTTTATGTAAAACATAAAGTTTTATATGTTGGAAGTGAAAAGCGTTGACGTTATGAAAGACAATTAGTAAAAAATATGCTGAATTCACACTGTCAAGATTTTTGGTTCTTGAAGAAGAGATATTGTTTTTATTATAGTTGTAAGACATTATTTCTGTGTTGATAAAAGAATCTGTATGAAGACATATATGCTTCCAATTGGTGTGGTGATTAATACAGCAACAGGTGGGATTCCATTGTTGCTGGAGCCAAGTAATGAGAGAGTCCTGTGGCCAAGGGATGTGACACCAGCAGCTTTGGGCAGAGGTGGTTTGGCAGGATTCTGAAAGTATCAATAATATTCTCTTATTGGATACTTGATACTACTACTATTCAATGAGTAGTAATGTTTGATGACTATTTGTCTGTCTTCCAAGTGAACTTGGAAAGGCTTTTTATAGAGAAAAAAGGTGGCAGCCAGATTAAGGTCTAGCTGCAGCTAACTCTTACTGTCAGGAATATTCCTGAAACTTATAGTTGTGTAACCAACAAGCTTTCACCTGCTGTCAATATGAAGGCGCTTACTGCCACCAAGTAGATACACACTGCCACCATGCAGAAGCCTGCCACAACCAAGCTGTCACCTGCCGTCAACTTGAAGGTGCCTGCTGGCACCTACTGTTAATGTAAAGGCGCCCACTGCTACCAAGAAGATGTCTGCTGCCACTGCGCAGGCCCCTGTTGCCACCAAGCAGATGCATGTCAACACCAAGAAAATACATAACATCACCACGTAGAAGCCCGCCACAACCAAGCTGTTGCCCACTGTCAACATGCAGGCACCCACTGCCACCAAGCAGGCGTCCACTGCCACCAAACAAATATACAACACCACCATGCAGAAGCCTGTCACAACCAAGCTGTTTCCCGCTGTCAATGTGAGGCACCCACCGCCACCAAGCAGACATCTGCTGCCACCAAGCAAATACACAACGCCACCACGCAGAAGCCTGCCACAACCAAGATGTTGCCCATTGTCAACATACAGGCCCCTGCCGTCACCATGTAGGCCCCCGCTGCCGCCAAGCAGATACACACTGCCACCAAGCTGTTGCCCGCCGCCAACATGCAGACGCTTGCCGCCATTGAGCAGATGCCCACCGCCACTGCACAGGCACCCACCACTCTTGTCAGCCCTACCTGCAAGCCATCCTCAAACCAGGCACCCATGAGCCAGCCTGCCACCTGCCAGCCTTTTCCCTCCCATTCCAGCAGGCCAGTCCCCATCCACTCCTTTGGAAAATAGCCAAATTGGGAAACCAGGAAAGGCAATTTCCCCAAAGCCAAACTTGGGAGGAACTGCTTCCCTATTTGGGGGCTTATCAATTGGGGAATAAACTGATAGGCTCTCCTGTCAGGACTGAGAATTATAGTCTCAACTGATATTTCCTATTTTGTTGATATTTATGCCAAGACTTCTGTTTGTTTGTTTGTTTCTCCTTTACTATCTTTGGTTGCCTATATTTCCGCAAATACTGAACCATTTCAGCCCAAATTAATGTCAGCCAAAAGCCCTCAATTCCAGATTTCAGAATCTTACTTTATGACGATATATTTCTGATTGAAAATTAAGAGTTAATCTTGCTTAAACATATTCTCCTATCATCTTCTTTTCATAGAATTGGGTATAAAAGCCCTCATAGCTCTATTATTCCAAGCAATTCAATCTCCTCCTGTTTAGGCTCATCAATAAAACTATTGTCTCAATCCTAGCTGTATCTCTTGTATCCTTGGGAAATAGTAATTTGTTGGTGATGGTTGAGAACAGGCTTTGATACAACTGCAGCTGTTATTGAAAAAGTCTGAAGTCTTACATCTCCAACATTGAAATTCATGCACCAAATTTAGTAAATGAATTTGGATGCATTAAGAAGACCCAACTTGCACTAGGCCAATGCATACTGGGATCCAGCCAAACCTTCTCAATTGCCAGTCACCCAAGCCAACCCAGAAAAGAGAATAATAGATGCAACCCAGACTCTTGGTTCCCCAATGCTATGCCTTCCAATAATCATGTCTTACAGGTCCACAAATATAAATAAAGATAAAACCCTTAATGATTGTTTGTGCTATCATTGAGTGAATATCCTCCTGAATATTATCACATTAATCAATCCTCTAACTAGGCTAAATAAGTAACCTTACTAGACCCGTTACCCCTCCCCCAAGTCAGAAGATGAATTTACATCATCTTCACAGCTGTCTTGACAGCTTACCTTGGGATAGGGGGCAACCAGCCAACCAATGCTCAGTTTGGTCCTGAACCACAGGGACCAAAAGGGATATTGTACAATGAGCCAACTCACTTCACCTCAATGAATTTGAGCCTGTGGACACCTCTGGCATCATCTCAACCAACTTCCAACTTGGATAATTACATGATCCCTGCAGTTACATTACTTTACCTTGCCAGCAGCCTTAGACAATGCAACATCCTTGCCAAAGCCTTCTGTCAGGCAATAATCCTCTATCCAATTACCTACACCTTGAACGGCTTTGATTTGCCTAACTTTTCATCTTATATTACTAAAGTTTTACCCTCAATACTTAGGTATTACACTTACTAGCTAGTCTATCATCCTCAGGCTACTAGTTTCAATCCCCAGAGTAAGAATCTAAACCCAAATAGTGGTTTTAGAATGAGGTAATATCCTGGGCTACTAATTTCTCCTCTTCAGCCTGGATATCCCTCAACTCAGTTGAGACCAACTAAGTTGACATCCATTGGACGGGGTCCTGTCTTGTACTCAGTCTAATGCAAACTGTGCATGGGCGGTCTTCTGTCCCATTTCTTGGTGAAACAGGATTGTTGTAATATTCTGTTTTTATTTTATCTGGCAGAAGCGCGTCTGCTTTTGGAATCCTAAGTGGCTAGCACTTAATTATAGAAGCTTCTGGATTGGCCAATGTTCTTTGACCCAGAATGTCTCAGTTATCTTTCAAATTGCAGGTCTATAATTAGCTTGATATATTTTTACTGTCATCTGGAATGGCTGTCTTGCACCTGGCGGTGGCCTGTCTATTGTTGGCCCATAGCTTCAGTGATGATAATGTGGATCAGCCAACCCTGATAGATCAGAATTTCCTGACACACAATGTTGACTAGGAAAATTTTAGACATTATGTATGGTCTTGCCCATAATGGTGCAAGGTTATAGACTAGAGCGTGCAAAGCATCAGGATTCAAATTTAAAAGATATAAGAACGTATGAACTGTCTGTAAGATGATCTTACAGAAACCTGCTAAAAACCTATATTGCATCACAAAAGGAGTGATAGAGTGTAAAAACCCTAAGCAAAGAAGATAGAATAAAGTGTTCAATAGTGAACAATTTTTAACTAAAGGAATATCAATATTAGGATATTCTCCATTGGCAAATTGATACATATAACTATTGAAAGATTTCTTAAGGGAAAAAATGGATACAACAAGCCTAAGGCTTGTTGTTTTACAAGTTCTATTTGGATTTAAGGAAAAGCTAAACTAAAAAAAATGAATTAAAAAACAAAATTCTTAAAATTACAGATTTGAAGTTAAAAATTTGTAAAAAGTTGAAGGGAAGAAATCACTTAGAATTTTGGCTTAAAGCCTACTCTTTACAAGCTCTTTATTTATATTTAATTCTTCTTCAGTTAAAAATGATTGGCATAGGGGAACAATAGCCAAGGACAGGAGAAACTGTAGAAGTTGAGCAGAACCTGGAGGAAAAATAGGAAACAGAAACCCAGTAAGCCCGCAGATCAACAATGTAAAGCTGGGGGAGCAGCAGCAACGCAAGCAGGGGTTTTGAAAGGTAAGTGAGTGAAAATATTCCAACTTTAAAGTAGATATATATATAAAGATTAAGGCAAACAACAGAGCAAACAACAACAACAATTCAAATGCAAATGGCATCAAAAAAACAAGGTAATTAATTTAAAATACTTAAATATTAACTTCTGATTTAAATTTCACTTATTAAAATAATGAAGGATTTAACCAAACAAAAATAATAACTATTAAAAACTTAAAGAGCCTGCCCTTTGGGGCAGGGCATGACATTACCCCCTCCAGATCCAAGCTCAGGATTTGCTTGGATATAAGACTTGATGACCTTGGGTCAGTTTTCAAGATTAGACAATGGCTCCCAAGAGCTCTCCTCAACAGAATATCCCTTCCAAAGAACCAAGTATTGGAGTTTTCCATAGTGGTAACAATGGTTGATAATGGAGTCAACCTCATATTCAGGGGTCCCTTGGACCATGTGAGGAGGAGGTGCTTTGTTGTTCTGATGAGAAGGAGGAGGAGAAGTCTGGAGTTTGAGGAGAGACATGTGGAAGACGTCATGAATGTGATACCATGGAGGAAGCTGGATACAATATACAACCTTCCCAACTCTTTCTGTTACAAGGAAAGGCCCTATGAACCAAGGGCCAAGTTTACAGGAAGGCCATCTGATAGGAAGATTTTTTGTATTTAGATATACAAGGTTGTTGACCTGGATTCCCTTTCTCTCCTGACAATGACAGTTGGTCTGGACCTTTTAAACCTTGATATTCTTATAAAGATTCTCTTTTAAGGAATTCTGGATGAGTTTTAGCTGGATAAGAAACTCCTTGGCTAACAGGGAACGGACAGAGGAGGTGACAGAAGGAACAAAGGCAGGAGTGTAGCCTAAATTTGCCATGTTTGGAGTCATCTTGGTAGAGGAATGAGGAGTAGCATTGTAGGAATACTGGGCCAAAGGTAGGTGAGAAGCCCAATTATCTTGTTGTTTGTTGGAAAAACAGCAAAGGAAACATTCTAGTGTCTGATTGGTATGTTTGGTTTGCCCATCAGACTGGGGATGATAAGAGATGATAAGGGAAAGGTGAACACTTAGCTGAGTCATAAACTCCTTCCAGAACAGGGAAAGGAATTGTGATCCACGGTTGGAGACAATATCTCTTGGAGTACCATGATGGATGAAGACGCTCTTAACAAAGAGGGAAGCATTCTGCTTTGCATTAATGTTAGAATTGCAGAGAGCAAAATAGCCTTCTTTGAGAATCTGTCTATAATGACCAGTATGACGCCAAAACCTTTGGACTGAGGAAGCTGGATAATATAATCCAAAGAGACAGACTTCCAAGGACCTTCAGGGACTGGAAGGGGACATAGAAGACCCACGGGTTTCTGGGTAGAGTGTTTGCTTCTCTGGCAAACTAGGCAACTACTGACGTATGACTTGACAAAGGTGGACATCTTTGGCCACCAGAAGTGATTGCAGAGTTTAGAAAGGGTTTTCTTATATCCAGTGTGGCCTGCAGCAAGGGAGTCATGGAACGTGATGGTTAGAAGCTGTTGAAGGTCCAGAGAAGGAACTACCAAAAGGTTGTTGAAGTATAACACACTATCTATCAGGGAGAAAGAAGAGTCTGTGACTGTCTTATTGTTTGTAAGAGTGTCAATGATCTGAGAAGAGGCCTTATTGGAAAGCTGAGATTTGTGGATTTGCTTCAGTATATCAGGGGTTGTAGTGCTGATGACATTAAGTTTCAGAAAGCTCTCAGGTGGAGGGACCATCTTGGTGTTAAGGAGTTTGTAGACTTTGTCAACATTGGATAATGAAGGATGACAATTAAGTGCGTCAGGTAGGGTATTAAGTACACCCTTCTTGTACACAAGCTTGAAGCAGAAATTTGACAGCTCTAGTACCCATCTACCGTGTCTTTGGGAAATGTGGTGTGACCCAGTGAAGTAAAACAAGTTCTTATGGTCCGTGTAAATGAGGAAAGGCTTGTCAAGTCCCTCAAGGTAGCAATGCCAATGCTTGAGTGTTTTGATGATGACAAGAAGTTCCTTGTTGTGTACAGGGTAGTTTTGTTCAGCTGGAAGGTGTTTTTGAGAGAAGTATGCAACAGGGTGTTGCATCCCATCCCCCCCAAGCTGAAGGAGAACACTGCCAACGGCATAGTTGCTGGCATCAGTCTCAACCAATAAGGGTTTGGAAGGATCAGGCATCAGGAGGACAGGAGTGTATACAAAGACGGCCTTTGTAGCCTCAAATGCGAGCTGGGCCTTGGGTTTCCAGTCAAAAGGAACAGAAGGAGAAGTGAGGGTAGTGAGTGGCAAAACTAGAGAAGAAAAATTTTCCACAAACTTACAGCAATAGTTTGCCAGTCCAAGGAGACCACAAAGTTGTGAGCAAGTCTTGGGAACAGGCCAGCTTTGGATAGCATCCACCTTGCTAGGGGAGACAGCAAAACCATTTTGAGTGACAACGTAGCCAAGGAAATCAACCTCAGTGAAAAAGAATGAGCACTTAGAAGATTTTGCAAACAGGTTTTAGTCTCAAAGTCTCTGGAGTACTTGGCGGACGTGGGCGACATGGTTGTCAATGGAAGAGGAGTATATGAGGATATCATTGAGATAGACAACAACAAACTTGTTAAGGAAGGGCAGAAGTGCCTCATTCATTAAGGCCTGGAAGGTTGACGGAGCGTTACATAATCCAAAAGGCATTACATTGTACTTGTATAACCTAAATGGGGTACAGAACGTGGTCTTCCATTTGTGGCCAGGAGAGATTCTGATCTGGTTGAAAGCGCTTTGGAGATCAATCTTGGTGTATACGGAACTACCAGCAAGGCAATTGGTCAAAGCCTCAGCAGAAGGAATAGGGCATCTATCCTTGATTGTGATCTCATTGAGAGCTCTATAGTCTACACAAGGGCGCTTAGAGCCATCAGATTTACTGACAAAGAAGATGGGGGAAGAACATGGAGACGTAGATCAAGAGATGAAACCCTTGGAGAGTTCCTCATTGATGTAGTTCTTTAGTAGAGTGTTGTCTGAGTCAGAGAGAGGGAATAAGCCTTCCCCAGGGGGAAGTGGTGCCTGGCTTAAGGTTTATCTGAATATTTTAGGGCCTATGAGGAGGTAGCAGGTTACATTCCTCCTCACTAAAACGATCCTTGAAGTCAGAGTAACAATAAGGTAATCCATCTTTGTCCTTGGCGGAAAGAGTATTTGGTATTGTACTGGAGATAGCAGTCAGATTTGGTTTGGAAGAAGTTGAACCAAGAGTACCAGATACAAGGGATAACAATTTTACAATGTCATTGTATGTAAATTATATATTGTTGTTTGGATGATCAAAGTTAAGCAAAGACTCTCTCAACCACGGGAATCCGAGGATGAACGGGAAGGATAAGTTAGGGGAAGAGTTACATGTGACGCAAAATGGAGAGCCCTCCAAGTCAATGGTGACGGGTTGGAGGATAAGTGTGGCGCCAATGAGAATGCTGTTTTCCACCTTAACATCAAGAGATCCAAAAGCAGGGAGTCCAAGTAGTTTAGCAAGTTTCTCCTCAATGAAATTGGCATCAGCGCCAGTGTCAATAAGAGCAAGCACCTTGATCTTTCCCAAAGGTCTGTGAATGATCACTAGGACGGTAGGTGACTTGGAAGTGTTGTTAATGGAAAGCAAAGTGAGGGTGGAGTTCTTGTTGAAAAAGGGGGAACATTTGAAGAGAGGGCAGGCTGGTAGAAGATGATCCTTTGATCCACAGTAAGAGCAGAGGTTGTTGTTCCTTCTTCTAAGGACTTCCTTGGAAGTAAGGCAAAAACCTCCCCCAGAGTCTGGCTTGGTGCCAGGTGGAGGAGTTGAAGAGAGCAGGGCCTTTTCTGGAATAAACAACCGGGCTGCAGGGGATAGGTTAGAAGGAGGGTGTGTTTTGGAAGAAAGGTATTTCCAATTCCACTTAACCACTTTTCTGATGAGAGGTTATAGTTTGCCAGGGAGATTGTGATGGACCAAAAATTCCTGGAGCAATCTGTTGAGGCCTATTTTGTAGAAGCTGCAAGCCTCAGTGTCAGAGGCTTGTAGTCTTGACTGGAGGGAGAAAAACTTGCTGTTGTATTTGCCAAGTGGAAGAGAACCTTGTGTGAGACCTGCAAACCAAGAAGCAGAGGGAATGGACAACTCCTTGTCTTCTCCAGGGAAAGATAGGAGTGAACTGAAAAAGAGATCATAGTTCTGGAGGATGCCTGGGTTGCGTATTGAGTGAGAGCTAAACCAATCTCTGTAGTGACCAGTGAGCTTCTCCGCAAGGTAGAGGACCTTCTGGGAGTTGGTGGAGAACTCAGACCCTTAAGCAGTAAAGTGGGCCTGTGCATAAGCTAAAGTGTTAAAAATACTAGGGGGTGGTGAACTATGGTCTAAGGTATTGAGAACTACTGTTTGGTTGGTGTAGGTAGTGGGGTTATGATCCTCCTTATTACAAAAAACCTTATCATATAACCAACCAGGTAAAAAAACTGCTAGAGATAACAAAGTTACAATAATAGTAGAGAGAAACAAAGCTAAAAAGATGATAGAAGAGATGGAAAAAGTATTTCCTGGGTCAATACCATGGAAAGCCAAAAAAATGTAGGGTCTTGCCCATAATGGTGCAAGGTTATAGACTAGAGCGTGCAAAGCATCAGGATTCAAATTTAAAAGATATAAGAACGTAGGAACTGTCTGTAAGATGATCTTACAGAAACCTGCTAAAAACTTATATTGCGTCACAAATGGAGTAATAGAGTGTAAAAACCCTAAGCAAAGAAGATAGAATAAAGTGTTCAATAGTGAACAATTTTTAACTAAAGGAATATCAATATTAGGATATTCTCCATTGGCAAATTGATACATATAACTATTGAAAGATTTCTTATGGGAAAAAATGGATACAACAAGCCTAAGGCTTGTTGTTTTACAAGTTCCATTTTGATTTAAGGAAAAGCTAAACTAAAAAAATGAATTATAAAAAAACAAAATTCTTAAAATTACAAATTTGAAGTTAAAAATTCATAAAAAGTTGAAGGGAAGAAACCACTTAGAATTTTGGCTTAAAGCCTACTCTTTACAAGCTCTTTATTTATAGTTAATTCTTCTTCAGTTAAAAATGATTGGCATAGGGGAACAACAGCCAAGGACAGGAGAAACTGGAGAAGTTGAGCAGAATCTGGAGGAAAAATAGGAAACAGAAACCCAGTAAGCCTGCAGATCAACAACGTAAAGCTGGGGGAGCGGCAACAACGCAAGCAGGGGTTTTGAAAGGTAAGTGAGTGAAAATATTCTAACTTTAAAGTAGATATATATATAAAGGTAAAGGCAAACAACAGAGCAAACAACAACAACAACAATTCAAACGCAAATGGCATTGAAAAAACAAGGTAATTAATTTAAAATACTTAAATATTAACTTCTGATTTAAATTTTCAATATTAAAATAATGAAATATTTAACCAAACAAAAATAATAAATATTAAAAACTTAAAGAGCCTTCCCTTTGGGGCAGGGCATGACACATTATTAGAGACAACATTGACACTATCAACCTTTTTTAAAACTTTACTATGTTTTCTCATAGTATGCTTAATTAAATTTAAGAAAATCAGCAAATATTAACCATTTTATGTGTGTTTTTGCTCACATAATAAAATTTAAAAAACATATAAAAATAAGTAAAAAAGTAATCAATGTTATTAAATTATTTATTAAAAATTATATTTGGGTAGTAATAATATGATATTTTACCATTGTGTTTATGTAAACTTGTTAAAAAGTTGTATTGAGATATGAAAAAGATAAAGTGTTGACTTTGCCACTGACAACATCCTCAATAGGAGGTGACATAGTAATTCAGGCTTAATTGCGCCATGCTAATTTGCTTAAATCCTCCCCAGTGGATGATCACAATCAAATAGACAACATTTCTGATTGCAACATTATTAATAATAATAATAAATTTCATAGTAAATTACATAGTAACTCACACTTAAATTATTGGCTTGTTGTTAGCCACCAATCCATTTATTATATTAAAGATGAATTAAGTGCCACAGATAAATTTATAAGATGAACATTACAAAAATCTGCTATATATGCTGTGCCTATTTCTATATATTAATTTAATATAAAAAAATTTAAGTTTGTTATCATTATTTTCTTGTTGATGGTTCAGTTTTGCTATTAAAAATGAGTTTGGCTTAAAAAGTGTCAACATTGAAAACTTTTACATTGTGAAAACAAACTAATAAATAAAATAATGTTTACTAGTAAACGTAAAGGAAAAATTGGGTTAAATTGAGTTTTTTATTAAGCTTGATATTAAACTGTGTCAAAATAGCCGCAATTTTGCCGTGTTTTCTGGGTCTGTACCCCTGAGTGCTTTAAAAAATGGGAATTAAGCTAGTGCAACTAGCAAAAAACATAGTAGATTTAAATTTTTGAGTTGGAAGAAACCATGTTGACAAAGTGTTGACATGGGCGCTGCTGCCAAATATGTACCACTTTCCTTCATAGCTGATTGCTTCTGTGGCTATAGTTCTTGCCAAGAGATTGACAATGAGTATGTTTTCCAGGATAAACTCAGAGTAGGCTGGGGTTGAAGGGTACTCAGTGAAATGTAAGGGTCCAAATGATGATCCAGGTGGACAAAATAATATGGGCAAGAGGTCTATGGGGTTGTCAGTAGGAGTGATGGGGGCCTGTGAGTCTGTAAGACTGGAGTAAAGATGGTAAAATACTAAAACTAAATCAGGTATAATTTGAGTGAACCAAAGGTTCCTTTAACTTTATTATCAGAATGACAATACCGCCTTTCTCAACATAGCAGGGTTCTTATACTATCAAAATTTGTGTCTCCAAAACTTGCGGGCTTTAGGTCTGTGGGTATTCTTTTAAAAGGACTTTGGCATTTGAGGGGGGCTTCACAGGCGGCTAATTATGAGTTTGTTGGTGTTGAAGAATAGAAGTGGCAACACTATATTTCCCTGTCTCTATTCCCTGTATCACGTGGCCTGGCAACCGCCAGAATTAACTCATTCCGCAAGTCAACTTACTATATGTCAACAATCAGAACTAAAAACACTTTAATTTTGACAGCATTGAAAAGTCAGAATTAAGTTTTAACTCATGCAGACTACTAAATGTTGACACTTTTTTAATAAGCAGAAACCTGTTTCCTGAACATTTTACTTAATAAAAATTAAGCTTCAAGATACTTTTTAGGGTAATGTGACAACATAGATTTTAAAAAGTCTATAAAAAATTATACATGACAATTAAAAAAGCTCATAAAAATACACTTCAAAAATAATTCACTATGAAATTAGCTATTTTTACTATGATAAATTTTTTCCCACTTATAAAAACAAAAAAATCCAATACACAAAAAGATACTACATAACATTTCACATATTATAGGAAAATATAATAATCAGAAACAGTAATATAAAGTTTTTTCTATATTGAAAACTACAAAAAAACATATGATTTACTAGTAAAATACCAATATAGACCATGTAATACAGTCTAAAGCATCAAACTATCAATAGAAAATCAATAATTTTGTAAAAACAGTATCATAGATTATTAATGAGTTATTTAGAATAACTATTTATTTAAAAATATTATACTTAGCATATAAGAAAAATATAAAAATTAGACAATACTGAATAAATTTAATTGAAAGCTAGACTGTGATCACCTGGTTGCCATTAAGAACTGTGGCAATTTTCTCAATGTATTCCCCAATCTCTGAAAGCTTATATTTGGCCTTGAAAACGTCCTTGATCTTCTCTTGATACTGTTTCTCTTTGGTGGTTCTCTTCTTCTTGGATGGGTGATTCTCAATATCTCTGATGGATGCAGCAGTCTTTCTCTGTTGGACTTTGAGGTGCTCATAGAAGGTGTTGTATCTGGGCTTGATTCCAAAGGAAGACTTGATATGCTTATTCCAGCCCTCCAAAGATGAAGTCATTTTCATCTCATCCTTAAGAACTGCCTGGTAGCAGTTCCAGTTGGCTTTGGCTCTGGGCTTGCTCCGGCGCTTAGTGACCTTACGTCCAATCCACTGTGGTTCATAATATTCAATGAAAGGGTAGAAGGCATCCTCATGTTTCTTGGTGTATGGATCCTGACATAGGAGGTCAAAGGCTTGTCCAGTATGCTCTGGATTTTAAAAAGTCTAGTGCTACAAACTGCTGAATTAAGAACTTACACTTTCCTGATGTATCTAGACGTTGGAGCTTACTGAGCTCAGATAGACTCTTTAGTTGCCTGTTGACAGCCTGTTGATAATGGAAAAAACACCCCTGGACCTCTCTATCAAAGGTGTTTACAAAAGTGTTATACTGGGCAGTTTTGTAGTCCATGATTATAGTTGAGGGTCCAAGTGCTTTATCTTGAGCTTCTTTTTCTGCAGCAAGGGTGGCTTCATCCTTTTCATCATCATCTGGATTGGCTCTAATGTTATGGCCAAGGGGACTCTTTTTATTATTGGGTAGGGCTGTGATTCCCTCCTGAAGAATTTTAAAGGCCTTTTTGTAGATCTCTTATGTTGCCCCAGAAAGCAGAAAGTAGGCAAATGGGAGCACCTTGCCTTCAATAAGGGAATGTACAGCCCATAGTTGGTAAAAAAGACAGGGGCATACTGCAAAGGTACCATCACATAACCAAGCCTCTGAATCTCTTAACTGCTCCAGGTTCTGTTGTGTAGCATATAATTCTTGCCTCTGCTGTAGGCCCATCATCATGTAAAAGGAATGCCTCATTGCTATTGAACATCTTTAACTCCTCTATCAAGACTAACTCTCCTTGGACCATGGCAGATTTCTTATGGGGGAATAGATCACAGTGTTTGTCACATATGTACTTCACTAACTGGTTGTGGTCAGGGATGAGCTTCAGGTTCTCATTACTTAGGTGTGTGGTGGCCTTAACTGCCAGATCAGAAGCCTTGACATCTTTGGATACTGGGATCATTTGGTAGAGGTACCACTTTAGAAGCTTTTGAATAAGATTTATTGGAGCATTGCATGTGTGCTCTCCTTTTTCACTAGTGACTTTATCCCATCCTTCTGTGTTGATCCTGGTAGCGCAGCTTCTATCTTCACACACATAATGCTTGCTTCTTCCTGCTCTCTTCTGATTATTGCAATTAAAAACATAGCCATCACAGACTTAACTTGCACCTCCTTTGACAGACATTAGAGGGAAAACCCAAGGAAACTTCTTTGTGAGCTTAAACTCTCCTTTGATGTTACATATATTATGAACCTTTAGGGGATCCCATGGGCCAATTGGTGCTTGATGATAGTCATACAGATAACCATCAGGATCTTTGTTATTGATACTTGATGAGGAGGATGGTGGTGCAGATTTGTTGGATGGTGGAGGGGAATTATCTGGAGTTGGATTCTTGCGCTTCTTGGACTGGGATGAGCTTGATTCCTTAGGGCTTGATTCCTTTGAGCTTGATTCATCTGGGCTTGACTGGGGTTCTGGACTCTTGGATATCTTCTTTCTTTCTTGCTTGCTTAGCAGAACCTCATCTCCTTCTGATTGGTACCAGCTTGGAGAAGAGGAGGAGGCAGGAGAGGGCTCTTTGCATTCAGGGTCTGGGGTCTTCTCCTTTGTCTTCTGTTTTTTTGAGGGCTCTTTGGCTGGTTTTTTGTTGGGGTAGGGACTTTGGGCCTTTCCAGAGGCTTTGGGTACTTTTCTGGTTGACTTGGGGCTCTTTTGTGGCTTCTTGGAAGATTTGTCCTACAATAATTAGAGTATAGTTCATAAAGTAAGAATAATCAGTTGAAACACAAATAAAGTTAAATAACATTAACTTGTTTTATTTTTTATTATTAAGTAAATAGTTTATAGAAGTATGGAAAGTAATTTTAGAGCTAGTTTATTGGTAAAAAATAGAAGAAAAAACATGTTTAAATAAAAAGCCAACATTCTGTTAGTCACAATAAACAAAAATATTTAATTTAGTTTGTCAGCATAAAAAACGCTTTAATTTTGACGTCAACATACTGACAGTCAGCATTAAAGTAGAAAAACACTATGTAAATCACTTATAAAGCTTAGTAATATTTTCCAGAGTTGGTTTTTTAAGGCCAAAATTGATTATTTTAAAATTTTAAAATTTAAATATTTGCATATGTAGCTTATTAAAAATAAATAATAGGGATTGTAGAGGGAAGTCTAAAGTACAGCCCTGGGTACTTTGACCTGAATTACCATACCATTATATGTGTGCTTTTTGTTAAGCAGCAGTGTTTTACTAATAAACCAGTGAAGGTGTCAACATTCAGGCAGTCAGTGTTCTTTTATAGTAACTCTCCTATTAAATCTCGCTTAAATTATGTCATTTTGTTTGCTTAGCCAAACCCCTTTGTTGCAATTTAGGCAACACATCAATATGACACAAAGTTGACATTATAAATACATATATAATTTCTAGTTTTAACATATACATTTTGGCTTAAATGGACTTCTGGAAATAAGCTATAGTTTATCCAGTGAGTTTAAAAATACAGTAAATATCTAAATAATACAAAGAACACTATGAAAGTTGGGATGTGTCTTTGTTAAATGCTTATATCAATATATATTTAATAAAAACAGTAGTATAAAATATAAAAATAGTTATTTTTAGAATACTGTGTATTTTATTAAGAAATTTATGGATTCTTATTTGGTGTCAACATCCAGATATTACTTACTGGAGTTGACCTTAATGTAAAAGTACAAAGAAACTTACATTTTCATAGTAAATTATATTGGTTTTTTGGCTTAAAATTAAGCCTTTGTTTAAATGGTGTTGACATTATGCCTGTTTCTTTTTAATTTTGCAATTCTGACTTAATAATTCACTATGAAAAATTAGCTTAGTTTTGGAAATGCCTGATTCTGGTGGATAAATACTAAAATAATGTTGACTTACTGAATGTTGATAAATTGTCAACATTCAGTAAGTTAACTTGCAGAATAAGTTAATTCTGATGGTTGCCCGTGGCCTGGCCAAATACATTAATTTAGTGCTGGGAACTGATGTTGACTGACACTCATTGAAGGGTTTAATTTTAAGTTTATCCTTAACCTCCTTTAGGTAAGTGGCTACTTCTGCTTAGGTCTGGATTTTCAGTGATGTGCATTTGACTGTGGCCAATGCTTCATTTAGGAAAACTTCTTGTATTTGTGAGCAGGTCATGAAACAGCCTTTAGATTTGAGCCTGAAAAAATTAGGGCAGCTGGCCTGCTTGGCTAGTGGGTTGTATTTCCTGGGAATCAGGGTTCAATTCTTGTTTATTACTTGTGCTCAGTACTAGACTTGAAATGTCATTCATGACAATACTTGACATAAGTTAAATAGTGAGAAAATACATAGAAAATAGATAGAGCTGGTAGGTTTTGTAGTGTGTACCAGATTTATTATGTCAGGTTTGTCTTTTGGCTCAAAACATATGACAATACTGAGATGTGTCAAAAGTCTCAATCATAAAGAAGCTGTGATTTTTAGAAAAATGCAGAAATGGGTGGGTAGCTTAATACCTTAGAAACCAAAAATAGAAATAAAGGGACATTTAGATTTTGTTTAAAAATAGAAAGAGAAAATAGCAAATTAAAGGGGTTAAGAATTTATTGAGAATATAGTTGACATATAGAGCATTCCAAGTGACATATGAATATACCTAAGGGATACATGGATCAATAAGCCACAGGAAAATAGATGGTTTGGTATGGGATAACCCTAAAAGAAGAACTCTCATAGTTTTTGAGATCAAGTTATGGGTTGAAAGTCTGAGTGCCACTCATTTGGTTGGTTGGAAAAAAACTCGGGCATGTCAGGATCAAATGAAAAAAGATGTTCACCAGATCTCAATATCAAACTCATCCTAATGGCTGGATTCATGACATTTATACTAGAGTTAGAAAGCTTTTATAAAGTTTATTAAAACTACTTGACAAGGCATAGTGAGCTTCAGATTTGTCTCTAATCATAATTTTTCAAAGCCTAAAATGCTTATGAATTTAGGCCAAAACTTACCAGGTAACTTTAAATGGTAAAATTATAAATACGATATACAATCAAGACCATATAGAATTCAAAAGTATTGAAACCCACAGGTATATTGTTAGGGTAAGGCTACATACCAGCTTGTAGTTTTTAGAAAGATAAAAAGTGATTAGCTCTATCAGCTGGACATAATAAAAACATTAGTATTCTAAGTTTTTAAATGGTATGAATCTCCTTTATTTTTAAAGAGGAAGCTGGCTTAACTATGGCTTTTGGATTTTAATAAGGTTGTAGTATCAAATATCATGTGCTATTGTTGTAGATTCAGTGAGTACTTTTGAATCTCATTGTGTAGGTTGAAGGCATTGATATAGATGTATTTAATGTTCCAGATGACCCTTAATGGCAGGACCAACAGCATTTAGATCAATTAAAAAGGTATCATGCCCATACATAGCATCAAGTTCATAAAAGTGGACCCAGGGATTTCCAGCTTTGCGGAGACAATCAGCTATTTCCTTTTGCTGCCAGCAAGGAAACAGGATATCAGACTGTACTCCCAAAATCAGGGTTGGGATAGATTTTATAAGAGATAACCCAGCAGTTAATTCATCCTGGTCATCAACAGTTACAATTCTATCTTTTGTCTGCAGTGAGGTTTGTTCAAGAGCCGAAAGAGAATCTGCAGAAAGATCAAACATGTCCATAGCTTTGGAGATATACAGCAAAGAGTTGGCATCATAATTAAGACAGAACTTTTCACTCTAGAAGGGTCAGTGGATAAACCATTTGGCTCCAACCTGATGATCTAAGTATGTCTCAATTAGAAAGTCAGGACAGAGAGCAGGCGGCGACTCAGGCTCTGCTCGCTTTCTTCCAAATCTTTGTTCCCATTCTGGGCCAGAACGATATCTAATTTCAGTTTTAAAAACTATTTATAAAAAAGTACGTTATGGTAGCAATTTCTCTAGCAAGCTTCATTCCGACATGAGGAGGGATTTTGCCATAATATTCACCCTTGTTCCAATTGGGGTCGGTCATCAATACTGGTCATAAGAGCAATATACATATAAACCCCTTACCTTGGCGCTGACAATGTCTGAGTGCAATTGAATATGGATGTGAGCGAGCACAAGAAGAAATAGTCACAATGCGTTTAACACGATCAGTAAAAAGAACTCCAGCAGCAAGAGACTAAATAGTAATAAACATGTGATGTTTGAAATAAAGAAAAGACCATTTTTTAAGAACGTACCTGCATTCCTCCCATACTTGCGCCAATTGAGGCATGGATGCTTTGAATGCCAAGAGAATCCAAAAGGCGAAACTGTGCTCTTATCATATCGAAGATTGTCAATATTGGGAACCGAGTGGCATATCTTTGCCTCTCGGTTGCATCAATATTATTGGTTTCTTTAGAAGATTCACCCGGCCTTGGGCTCATGAAGCTACTTGGGCCTGTTGAACCATAACAGCCCCCCAAAACATTTGTACATATCACAAAAAATCTGTTCGTATCTATGGCAAGACCTGGCCCTGAAGTTGAATTGGTATCCATATCTAAGTTTCAATCTACCTATGAATTTTTTCCCACCAGCCAGGGTGTGAATTATCAGCATGTGAGCGAGCATGTGAAGAGGCAGATAATCCAGTATGGATTAGAATAGCGTTTGATCTATCGGCATTTAGTTCACCCCAAGTCTCATAGGCGATTTCGAAATCAGGAAGCTCAAGACCATAATCAAGCTTTAGTGGAGATGAGTCTCTATATGTTTTGTGTCCCTTTGCAACATGATTATAACTTGGTTCGGGACCGCCAAAAAGAGCTGCATTCTTTTTTTCAAGGGCTTCCAAGCAAGGGAAGGATAGTGTTTCGAAGTGGCTCTTGCTACACTCTTCTGAGTTGCTTGGGAGCGAGCATGCTTGCTTTTTAGAGGCATGTTGACCTATCAAAGCTGAGGACTATTTAAAGGAGTATGCTTACGAATTCCATATATTTTATTGAACAGAGTGTTAAAAGTTCGTTTAAACCTAAACGTAGCCAAACCCCGAGGGTAAATCTTTGACATGGTATGTTTAAACAAGTAGGCTAAGGTAAAACAATTCGACCCAAATTTACAGGAGCTTATAAATAAAGATTGTTTCGGAAAAGTGGGTTTGAACTTGATACAATTTAAACTTGATAAAATTGAGTATATCAATGTCGACGCAGTCATGCATGTAAATGCAATGCTGTATTAATAGCGATATAGCACGATAAGTTTAGAATATGATATCAGCTAGGATTATATATTTTATTTCGGAACCCACCAGTTGTAGGCTTTACACGAGTAATTCCACAAAGTCAAATTGTTCAGCTTTGACGGAACCACGATTAAACCTTTGAAACATAGAACCATGACGCAAGTCGATGGAAAGATGATGCCATTTGGAAGGAAACTTGCTAAATGGTCCCCCGCCTTACGACAAGGTCTGCGTCGGACAGCTCTGAAATTACGTACCTATATAAGCTGCAAAACGCAAAATTCCACCTAAAACCTGAGCTGCACATTTTTCACCCCATCAGATATAAATGCTAAACCAAAACTTGCTTGTTTTGAACAAGTGGGATTAAAATCAAGGAACCATGCTTTAACTTAATCCGCTTGATTTGCAGATAAAGATGTACACCAAGATAATCACCAGATGGAGAATAGTAAGCTTGATTTGCCTGAGATAGGTCTAACATTTTTTCTTAAAACCAAAGATAAAATTCTATTCTTTATTTGCGCCTCTGAAAATGAAATTTATCAAATGGTCTATTGGTAGGATAAAAGGGGGATTTGCTGGTTGTGAGCCCCTGAAGTATAGAAGAGTGCTAAGCTCAAACGATACTATTGATAAAAAGCGATGTTCTCTGTTTAGAGTAACTTTTAATAGTTGTGCTAGATTTTTCTGAAGATAGCAAATGCCCTGGAGCGATAAGAAAGCCATGACATGCACTTTAAGATTATTTTATTAAGCAAAATCTTATTTCATCATCTTTTAGATCGGTCAAAAGATTATCCATCTGATAAATATGGATCTGTATACATTAACCAACTTTAAAAGTAGCAAGTCTTTTACAGTAATTTTCAAAGGTATGGCGCTAAGCGAAATCATCTCATCTATAAACAAAATCATCTTAGATGCAAGCAAATCTTTTAAAAAAATGAATTTATATTGATCAACAATAGATTTGGGTTCACTTCTATTTCGTTCTGAGTTGCATATATTTCGGTTAAAGGTGAGTTGATTTTGCTTAGCGCCATAGCTTTTAAAGTACTGTATAACTAATGTCAACTGAATATCATATTAGCATCCATCAGATAACAACCAATCTGGGGGTTTCAGATTCAGTGAAAAGGTTTTCATAAAATAAATACCTTTGAGGTTATAAGGAGTGCCTTTTGGGGAAGCTTCAAATATGGAATTGGGAGAGAAGAGAAGTATCTTTTATTGGATAATATTTTAGACTTATATAGATTGGGCTGTGGCGGAGATTTAGTCGGATTGAACCTAGGGGTTGGTCATGTGCGGGATGGGTTCAAGCCACTGGATACTTGGATCGTCATGTGATATTGCTTGGTTATCATTCTTGATATGTCAAACGGTATATTGGAAGGGTGTAAGGTCTTGCCCATAATGGCGCAAGGTTATAGACTAGAGCATGCAAAGCATTGGGATTCAAATTTAAAAGATATAAGAACGTAGGAACTGTCTGTAAGATGATCTTACAGAAACCTGCTAAAAACCTATATTGTGTCACAAATGGAGTAATAGAGTGTAAAAACCCTAAGCAAAGAAGATAAAATAAAGTGTTTAATAGTGAACAATTTGTAACTAAGGGAATATCAATATTAGGATATTCTCCATTGGCAAATTGATACATATAACTATTGAAAGATTTCTCAAGGGAAAAAAATGGATACAACAAGCCTAAGGCTTGTTGTTTTACAAGTTTCATTGGATTTAAAGAAAAGCTAAACTAAAAAAATGAATTAAAAAAACAAAATTCTTAAAATTACAAATCTGAAGTTAAAATTGTAAAAGTTTGAAGGAAAGAAATCACTTAGAATTTTGGCTTAAAGCCTACTCTTCAAAAGCTCTTTATTTATAGAGAGAAAAGCCTTTTCAGTTGGAACTGATAGCCAGGAGAAAGCAGCCAAGAAGATGAGCAACTGGAGAAGTTGGAGAACCCAGAACCAGAAAAGGGGAAACATAAGCCAGTACTATATGCCGGTCAGCAAGTTGAAGCTGGGGAGAGAGCGGCAACAGCATAATCAGGAGTTTTAAAAGGTAAATAGTAGTAAAAATTTCTGAATTTAAAGTAGAAATATATATGAAAGTGATAATAGCGGACAGAGCAAACAACAACGATGATAATTTAAACGCAAATTGCACCAAAAGAACAAAGGTAATAGACTTAAAATACTTAAATATTAACTTTTGGTTTAAATTTCCAAGTATTTAAAATACTGGAAATCAAACCAAGCAAAAATAATAAATATGAAAGTTCAAAGAGCCTGCCCTTTAGGGCAGGGCATTACAAAGGGCACCAAATCGGGTGATGGCTGGATGTTAAGTAGGTTGGCGGTAGTCAGAATGCTTGTACATCCAGACCCTCAACACACACCTCTTAAGGGGTTACTCTGGTGCATCAGGAGGGGGCTTTGTTTTAACAGCTGCCACCTGATGCTCCTGAAGCTGTTTACTAGTTGAAACCAGTCTGGTTGAGTGTTCTCCTTTATTAAGGCAGAGATGGGTTCTGTGATATTTCTTGACAATTGGGGTTTTGGCACCTTGGAATTTTACTAGATAGGTGCTGTGATCTGGTCTGTACTTGATGATTCTCCCTGTTCCCCTGTGTACTGAGTCTAGTTTTTTTCTGTTGCCAGCTAGAACCCAGACGGGGGAGTTGATGGGAAGTGGTTCCTCTGTGGAGGTTACCTTTTGTGTTTTGAGACTTTTTATTTCTGCTATTTTAGCTTTGAGGCGTATGTGTTGTAGATTTGGTACTTGTTCTACTGTGAGGGGTTTCTCCTGGGGGATCTTTATGAATGGCTGCTTGTTGTGGGTAATTATTTCTGGTTTGTACCTTTAGGTTAGCTCAAACAGTGAATAGCCTGTTCTTTTATTGGTGCGGACCCGGGATACTAGTAATGCATGTTTCAGTATAGTGGCCATGTGTCTTTGGCTTTACCATTCAAAATTTTCTCTAGGGTCCTGATAAGGCTGCCGTTTAGGTGTTCCACTCTGCCGTTGGCCTGTGGCCTGTATGGAGAGGTTGTAAAATGGTTGATATTTTTGGATTTTAAGTTGTTGTTTACTATGTGACCCGATAACTTGGTTGCTCCATCAGTTATGATGTAGTCTGGAGTGCCGTAGTTGGCTATGATTGCTTTTTTAATGAATTGGTTTATGGTTTCTTCTTTATGGTCCTTTGTTGCCCAGCAGATGGGCCAACATGTGGCAAAGTCAATAGCTACAATTAAGAAACATTGGTTTGTTTTTGTTTCTGGAAAGAGGCCCACTACGTCTAGCCCCCAAACCTTGAATGGTTCAGGGTCCGGTACTGGGTTGATCATTGGCTGAGGAGCCTTTGTGCTGGTGTATTTCTCGCACACTGTGCACTTTTTCAGAACATTGACTATATCCTGTTTGAGGTTGGGCCATCATAATATCTCTTTTAATGTGAAGTATAGGTTGTTAGTCTTTGTATGTCCTAGTAGGCGGTGATGTCTTAATATGGTGTCAACTCTTTGTGCAAGTGGGATGTACAGGACATGTTTGTTGTTAATGATTTGGTATACTGTGCCATTTGATACATGAAAATACTTTTTGTTTCTTACTAATGTATAATGGGTCAGTTGGTGTATTGAGGGGTCTTTCCCTTTGGTTTTATACTCAGTGTTGTATAGGTTTGGCCAGTCAGGGTCCAGGTGGTCAGGATGGTCTTCTCTTGGCTGACAGCCTAGAGAGAGCATCAGCCATTACCAGCTCTGCTCCTTTTTGTATTGGATGTCCAAATTCAGCTGCTCCAGCAGGGACATCCATTTGGCTTGTTGCCATGCAAGTGTGTTCTGAGTTTTGAAATATATTAAGGATTTATGGTCAGTTAGTACTCTGACGTTTAAATGTCCTTATAAGTAACATCTCCATTTCTTGTATGGGTGATATGTTGCTAGCAGTTCCTTATTGTGTATTGGATATCTATGCTCAGTGTTGGTCAGTTTTCTGCTTTCATAACATACTAGCAGGAATTCTTGCTGCCTTGGCTGGAAGATGCGCAGGACTGTGCCAATGGCGGTGTCACTGGCATCTGACTCAAGCTTGTAGCACGCATTGCTATTAGGGTATTGCAAAATTGATGCTTTGATCAAAGCTTGTTTTAATAATTGAAAATTCTTGTCACATTCTAGTGTCCAGATGAATTTCTTTTTGGCATTACCCTTGGTTAAGTCATTGATTGGTGTGGTTAGTTTTCCGCAGTCTTTGATGTATTTCCTTAGGTAAGCTACCATACCAAGAAAGCATCTAACTTGTTTAACGGAGGTGGGGCGTTGCATGTTATTTATGGCTTTTATTTTCTCTGGATCTGCTTTGATGCCACTGTCAGAGACAATGTGGCCCAAGAACAAGAGTTCCTTTTTCCATAAATTGGCACTTACTTGGTTTTGCGTAAAGTTTGTGCTTTGCAAGTTGATTGAGTGTTTGTGGACATGTGTGAGGTGTTTCTCTTTTGTTTTTAAGAATATGATATTGTCAGGGTAGCATAATGTATTTGAGAGACAGTTTAGTGCTTGGTTCATCATGGTGACAAACATTGTGGGGGCGTTAGTCATCCCAAAGTTCATTACTCTTTATTCAAAGGATCCAAATTGCGTATAGAACGCGGTCTTTGTTATGTCATTTTCCTTTACTTCAACTTGGTTGCATCCTGAGGCGAGGTCAATTTTGGAGAAAAATTTGGCTCCTGAGAGTCTTTCAAAAAGATCCTCTATAAGTGGAAACAGGTATTTATTCTTTATTGTGCTTGCATTTAGTGCTCTGTAGTCAGTTACTAGACTCAGAGTGCCTTCCTTTTTCTTTACAAAGAACACTGCTGCCCCCCATGGGAATTCAGAAGGGTGAATAAATCATTTTGCTAGATTGTCCTCAATGTGTGTTTATAGGGTTTGAGTCTTCATGGGAGAGAGTCTGTAGAGGGGTGCAAGTTTGAGCATGGCTTTACATAGGCTGATGCCATGTTTGACCTCTTGTTTGGGGGGTAACTCTGTGAGTTCTTTGAATACATGGGTGTATTTTGTTTAGGAGTGCTGCAAGATCTGGGCATTGGATTTTTGTTGTTTTTATATTATTGAATTCAGTGTACCTCATTCTGTGGAGGATACTATCTTTAGTTAGACGTTCTGAGTTGTCTTGGTTTATGACCTGGACAAATACTGTGTCTCGTATAATGAGGTTGTTGGGTTCTTTGAGGATGTTAAAATTGACTCTGTTGTGTTTGATGGTCATGGTTTTTGTTTTCCAACATACGCTGGTGTTTACTTGGGTGAACCAGTCCATGCCTGCTACAATATTGTATCTTATGTTGTTCATGACAAGTACTTTGATGGACGTTTGTATGCCTTGGAGGTCAATTCTGAAGGGAGTTGTTTTGCCTTCTAGTAGAACCTTTGATTTATCTGCCATTCTGGTGTATTTGAAGTTGGATTTGACAACTGGTATCTTGTACTTGGTTACAAAGGGTTTGCTAACTATGGTGTGTTGTGCACCAGAGTTGAATAAAATTTTATGTACATGTGATTTTTAAGTGCATGGGTAGACAAGAAGTTGTGAGTGATCTTTAATTTTTACGTTCATAAAAATGGAGGATTGTGGGACACGTGAGATGCAAGCAACAAAGTTTGTGCCTTGGTACAGTTTCTTGTCAAGTTGGGGGGAGACAGGGGCACTTAAGCCTGTTCCCCCTTCTCTTTTCCCTGTTCCTTGTTTTGAGACCTTCAAGGTCAGAGAATGTGGGGTCAGATTCATAGTGGGTTGCTATTTCAGCATTGTTTACTTTGGTAGTGTCCTCTTTCTTGGGACAGGAGTGATTTGCGCTTTGACTGTGATTGCCATTGTTGCAATTGGAGTTGCCATTGCTATTATTGGTGTTTTGGTGTTTATTGCCATTGGAGTTTTCTCTGCCATTGCTGTTTGAGGAGTGATTGCTGTTGCGTGCAGCATATTCCATGTTTACGCATTTTTCTGCGTGCTTGGCTTCTGCAATGAGCGTGGGCATGGAGGTGTTGGACTCTGGGCAGATGAGGGCAGAAAGAGAGGGTTTAACTCTGTTGATGAATGATGCTCTGGTGTGTACGTTATCAGCTTGCACTGGGTTTTAGATTTTGCGGTGTAATTCCTCAAATTTATTGGCGTAAGCTGTGATAGTGGTCTTTTGAGGAATATTGCTGAGCTATATTGCAATGTCTTGGAGGGATTTGGTGACGCGGAAATTATGTGTGATGTCTGCTTTGAACTCTTTTCAGTTGTCAAGCTGGTCATCAGTTTGTGAGCCAACCCAGGTGGCAAACCAGTTAGCTGCGGCCTCGTACAGATGCTTGCTGGCTTCCTGGACACATTTCTCATGGGGGATGTGGCTGGCACAGAGTTTAGCAGCTGAGTGGTCTAGCCAGTTGATGACATTTTCTTTGTTTTTACCAAAGAACTTGTCAATACTAATGTATTTGGTGTTGGTAACTTCACCTGTGATAGGTGATTGTGCGTTTGTTTGTGATTGAAGAGAGTGACTGTATTGAATTATCTTGGTGTATGCTTTGGGCATGACCAGACCTTTGAATACAGTGCATCCACTAGGTATATCTTTGTCAATGTTGTGGGTGAGGAATTACATTTTCCAGGTCTCCTGGGACGTGGCCTGGTTGAGTATGTGAGCAAAGGTGGGCAGGTTTTGGTCAGTCATTTTCTCTTTCATGGGTGTGGCAAAAAACCGTAGCTGCTACCAGTGATAAGAAGCGCCTTTTGGGAAGCTTCAAATATGGAATTAGGAGGGAAGAGAAGTATCTTTTATTGGATAATATTCTAGACTTATATAGATTGGGCTGTGGCAGAGATTTAGTCAGATCAAACCTAGGGGTTAGTCATGTGTGGGATGGGTTTGAGCCACTGGATACTTGGATCGTCTTGTGATATTGCTTGGTTACTATTCTCAGTATGTCAAACAGTATATTGGAAGGGCACCAAATTGGGTGATGGCTGGATGTTAAGTAGGTTGGTGGTAGCCAGAATTCTTGTACATCCAGAACCTCAACAGAGGTATGGATTTCTACTACTAATTATTTTCTGCCAATTGATCTATGCCATAGGGCTAAAACAGGCCATATTTCTGTTAATTTTAATACACTCATAATTTTTCTTTCCTATGAAAACTTTAACTTTGTATAAATAAAAAACAACTAAATATACCACAAGTTACACAAGATATGAGCCAAGTAAACAAAGGCACTGTTCAAAATAAGACAACTATGATAAGGCAGTAGGCTAAAGCATCTCAAATTACACCATCTCTAATTAATTTCAAGGTGGTATTTTTGTGATTGAGATATTAAATTGCTAAAAAATAAAGACAATAAAAATAATTTTTTTTGTTTTTAAATTTATAGTAAAGTATCTCAAAAACATAATATCTTTATTTCCCTGTTACTGTCAGGATTGACAATTCTTTCCCCCTAGAAACCTGGGCCCAAGAGTGGGATTCAAACTCTGACCCTGAATCCCCACAGGCTGCCAACCCTATGGACTGAGGGGCCACCTGCCTGTGTTTTCCTGAGGTCAAGCCCCCGCAAGCTGAAGCCAAGAATGATGGTCCAAATGGTAAAGTGAGTCAAACCAAAGAAATAAGTTCACCAAATGGAGGAGTAATCAAGGTTTTTAATGGATGCAATGAAATTTCAACCATTAGCTTCATGATCTTGAAATCTACACTGGTGGCCAATCAAGAGCCATCCCCAGAAGGAGGCACAGGCACAGGCCCATGGCCCCACCCCATGACCACAACTCTAGAGCAAGATGACCAAGTAGCCAATTTGAGATCTCTGACCAATGAAAGAAATCCTGGCCTGGGTGCCATTTTGCCGCCTTTGAACCAGAGCACCCAGAACCCCCAGGTCTGCCTTTCCCAATGCCCTGATGAACCCCCATGGAGAATATTAAGTTTGGGAGTGGGGTGCTATATAGACCAAAGGACCCTGCGCTTTAAACTTATTGCCATTTTTGAATAAAGGTTATGTTATTTTGGCTTAAACAGCTACTGCCTTATTTTGTATTTGCCATCTATCAAATCAGTACAAGATCTTCTGGCCCTCCTGTTCCTCTTCCCGCAGATTCACGTCCTCCAGGTACTTCCTTTGGCCCCGTCCACTTCACAGAATACTCTTTGAAACCTGAATATAAGGACTACACCCCAGAAAAGATACCCAAACTAGATCTTTTGGCCTGCATACAATCTGCAGTTAGATACAACCATCAAGGCTTGTTGATATTCTCAACACTCAAATTGTTTAGAGGGAAGTTCAACTATCTTCCTGCATACAACCTCCACATGGAACCACCTGTGACTCCCAAGCTATACCTGCTTCCTCACCCAATTTTTCAACTGACCACACTGACAAGCTGTTTGGGATTGTGTACATCATCCTCATAGGGGTGATTGACACCATAATCCCGGCCGCCAGCCTGTGATCCTGGGTGGGAAAGTCCTTCTCTTACCTTTTTAAGTTAGCTTCTCTCTTGTAGTGGGATTTACCTGCAAAAAACCTGGCCTGAGTCATCCCTGAAAACAACAGGCAGCTGCCCAAGACTGGATCCCTGACAGTTACAGTAAAAAGACAAATGGAAGAGATAACACACCCTTGGAAAACAAGGAACCAACAAAGAGCCGCGGCCAAATCCCTGAAAACTTATGACAATTTAAATGTCACTATTGACAAAAAAATGGGTTAAAGCTGCAGTTGCTCAAATAGCCCTGAAAAATCTAGACTTACCTTACTTTTCACCAATTAATTATGGCAAGAAAATCATGTGCTATATATTATTTGGAGAGGATAGTGCTTGACTCACTGGCCGCCAAAAAATTACAAATCATGATGACATCAAACCAAATTCTAACAACTGCCTCCAACCATTGAAAATATTCTTGCCAGAAAATCAGATGCCATAAAATCTCCCCCCAGCCTCATCCTGAAATACCTTAAAACCTTTCCCATTCCCCTCTAGAAACTTGTTTCTAGATACTTATTCACTCTTGAAAAAATAAAGGAAGTTGCCTCACATGCTTGAATATTTGAGCCTACTAGCCTGTATTTGGAAATTTTGCTGGTGTGGTAGTCCAGTTTGCCTTTGAATCATTTATGGTTCCCTGGTCTGCCCTCTATGTCACTTTCACTTTCAGCTACTAATTCAATTTTCTGACTCAAATATTTATCTTAGCTTCAATTTAAACCTCATTTATTTGCTATACAGATTGTGGCTCTAAAATCCTGAAGCCTTCCATCCAATTTGGTTTGTTGTTGCTCAAGCATTTGATGTTGTGTTGGTTTTATCCACATTGTTTCTCCTAGACCAGTGCAGCTTGTTATCTTGCCCTAACATTCATCATTGCAAGTCAAATTAATAAACCCTTATTCCACTAATTTTATTCACATATGAAATTTATTAGTGTGTTATATTAGAATGCCAAATAGTTGAGATTGTGCTCCCTTACAGAACCCATAATCAACCAAGAAATGCTTTCAAGCCATCAACTTATTTAAATGGTTTAAACGCTGTTATCAACAAATAAATGGGTCAAAGCAGGAGCTGCACTGATGCCTCCTGAAAACTTGGACCTTCCCAATCTTGTGCTAATTAATTTGAATAAATGAGTTATGTGTTGTTCTATGCTTGATGTGGATAGCACTAGACCTGCTGGCCATCAAAATTTTCTGAACTATGAAATCATCAAGTCAGATTCCAGGGTAGACCACCCAATTGCTGAAAGTATTCTAGAAAGTCAATCCAAAGTGGCAAAGATCCCTCATTTCTGCTCTAGAATCTCTTAAATCTTCCCTCCTGCCTTTCTAAAAACTTGTTTCTGGGTAGATTAATTACTGTTAAATAAAACAAGTCTTTTAAAAAAATGCTTGATCATCTGGGGCTGCTTGCCCCTGTGTTTGAAAGCTTTTCTAATTCTGTGATGCAAGCTGCTACTAACTCCCCTATGATATCTTGGCCTGCTCCATACATTTTTCTCCTTCAAACCATTGTCCTGATGTCAGAAATATTCCTGAAAAGCAGTGCAAAAATATTGATTTTTGTAGCATTTCACTAGGAAATAAGAGTTAAAAATATCTGTGGCAGTTTTCCCTGATTGGGAAAACTGCCGCAAAAGCACAGCTTCAGAAAAAGAATTTTAAATTCTTTGGGACCAGCCTTCTATAGCCTGCTTGCGGACTGCGCAGCTGGCCACACACCCACCCAGCCCTGCTCCACTCCAATTCACAGAGAAATTGCTAAATCAGGAAACCAAAAAGGTCAATTCCCCAAATCCCAATTTGGGGGGAACTGCTGCCCAAATTGGGAATTCACCAAATTCAGAGGGGACAGACAAGGTCATCTGCAAACCTATTCATTTACCAAACTCAGTAAGTGAATTTGGATGCATGAAGAAGGCCCAATTACTATCATGCCAATGCAATTTGGATTTTGGCCAAACATTTCCACTTGGCAATCAACAATGCTATCCAAGAAAGGTAATTTCATAGACCACCAAGTTTCTTGGGTTCCCCATCCAACACCTCCCAATATTCCTGCCACACAAAGGCGCTACTGTATTATAAAGATTGATTCCTCAGTGATAGCTTGTGCTATCATTGAGCAAAATTACCCCCAATAGTATCACATAAAACATCTTAATAGAATTTACCACCAAAGAAGTCTAGACATTGATCTTTTTGACCCCATCCCAGGAGTCATAAGATAAACCACCTTCTCTTCTATAATAACAGCCTGCCTAAGGATTGAGGGCCACTGTATCACTTTTAAACCATATGGTTCATTCCACAATCCTACCAAAGAGTATTACCAAGAGGAGCCAGTGCAACTAACCTCTTCCCAACTTTACTCCTGGCCACATTAGGTTTGCTCCCACTCTGTGAGAGAGGGGGGCTAAACTAACTAAGTTCAGCTCCCATCCTGGCAAGATATACCACCAGGATGCCGCCCAGTAGAGTACTGGGATGGCCACTCAGAGAGGGGACCAAAAAGAGGACATGGGAGACAGCAGGGGGAAGTATGTGTTCAACCCCATCAACACCAACCCAGCAAGCAGCCAGAGCGTGCGTGTGAGAGCATGAGGCAACTTCACAGGTGCTTGAAGGGGTACCAAGTCATTCCCCTCTAAACTGGAAAGGACAGGCATTGGTATCTCCTTCAATGCAGAAGCAGACACAGTGTGGTTGATAGCGTGGAATTCCAGGTCATTGCAAGTTAGACTCTTGATGATTGTCTCCCCTGAAAGGAGAAGTGCACCAGGAAGATGCAGGAGGCTAGAGGGGTTATCCCCTGCAAGGCAAACAGAAGAAGAGAGACGGGACCATAAATCAGGAGAAGCTGTCCAGAGGAGTAGCACAAAGGGGCCAGAGAGAATACAACAAATCTTAAGACAGGGAGAAACATTTTTAGAAACTCCAGGAGATTTGGAGTCCAAAGATGCACTTTTTAGGTTTTATTTGGGTAAGATTTTTTGCAACCAGGGTGGTTACAGTCAAATATTTAAAATAACTGACCAAATGAGTTTTTGGAGCCTTGGGAATAGTCTTGGATGGCTTGGACAAATGTAAAAGTGAAAGTGGGTTCAAAACCAGAAAATAAACAAAAAAAACTCAAGATAAAAATAAGATTTATATGAATTTTCAAGTTGAAATTCAAGTTCAAACAGTGTTTTTGAAAGGTACAAGCAAAAACACAATGACTAAGTGTTAGCTCTGCACTATAGATTTTGAAAGCAGCCGCTGGGTTTGAAGAAGACTGTATAATAGTAAGTTTCAAACAGATAATTACTAACACTTTGTTTTAAAATCAAAGGAGGACTCCAACTGAGTCCAAAAGTTAAAGCCTAGGTTTTTAATTTGGTTAAAACTTGGTTAAGGTTTTATTAAGGTGAAATTTGACAAGCAGGAGACTCAAAGTCCCTTGGCATTGTTAAAAAGGGTCAGATGCTAGGGAAAAGATCACATGCCCCCAAGAGGTTCATCTGGTTGGCTAGGAGAGAAATTTTGCTGGCCATGACCAGAGGTGCTGGAGGATTTCAGTTTAATTTCTGCGGCCCCACCTGATTGGCTGAAGAGCAATCCAGGCATTCTAGATTCATTTAACTTACTAGACATCAATGTGGCATCTCTTGATTGGGTGTTTCTGATTGTTTTTGAAAGTGGGTGAAACCATGCCAACAAATAATCCAAATTGATCAGTGTTTCTTCCCAGGGCAGAGCAGCCAAAGCCAAGAAATCTACAGGGTAGGCCAGAAAAAATATTTCATCCACAGTGTGCGCCAAATCCCCCAAGGAGTTGAGTGGCTTGGCTGTTATGTTTAGGCCTTTCTTGGTGTGACGGGGAAAAACGGTTTGATCCAAAGCCAAAAGTGGCAGTGAATTTACACACTCAACCTTGTCCATATCTGCATATAACTTTACATCCTATGTACTCACATACTTTGCTGGTAATTTTGGAGGATTTAATGTAAATTTCAAGGTGCTATGCTGGTTTTTAAGGTTTATCTAATTGTCACCTCCCTTACAAGGTTCCAAGTATCAAGATTAGCGCCCTATCTTGATAAAATACTCCACCACATACTGGGTTATTCCACTGAATTTCCCCTTGGAATTATTTCCCTTACTTGGATTCAGCTTATATGTTTTGCTACGGTTCAAGAGAACTGGATGCTTAAACTGCCTCCCAATTTGGCTGGCTTCTCTGCAAACAACTGATAAGATGCATTCTATACTATTGCCATCTTTTTCAATAGTTCTGCCTTCTTCCAGGGGACCCAGCTCTGCAAACTGGCCCATCTTTAATCAGGACTGTGTGGACCTGTGGGTTGGCCAGAAGGGCCCACCTTAGGATTGTGGCTAACTTTGATAATTAAGAAAGGAGGATTGCAGTTTGTCTAGGGGCCTGCAGCCAGCACTACAGAATCCACCAGCTTGTTAAGAGCAATGTATGCTATTCCCTGTAGCTGACTGACAGGTGTGTAGGTGATCTATTGACAGGGGTGCACATACAGGCTTGGGAGTGGGGAATTCATTGGCACCATGTAGATGGGTAAATGAGTATTCTGGGCTTTAAACAACTTGGGCTGTATAGTGTGGCAAACCCCCTCTTGATTAACTTGGTATGGGCTGTGAGTATGGGCCAAAGTATCAAGGGAAACTATATTATCCAGTGTAAAATACTTAAATATGGTCTGGGCAGATATTCACTGGAACAGACAAGGCCAAATAAAATATCAGGTGGGCAGAAAACAGTAGGCTGGAGGCTATCAGATAGTTGGCTGGGGCTTCAAGGCCAGAGGGGGCTGTACTATAATGCATGAGTACCAAGATCAAATATGGAAAGAAATGGGAGAATCAAGGGTTCATCTTTAATTCAAATGGAAATAAGAACCATGTCCCCTACAGAGGGAGTTTTTTAGTTCCTTATTGGAAATACATTAATCAATCTCTTGATTGATAGATATCCAAAGTATGTTTTTTTGACTTTCAAGCAAAGCTTGGGCTTCAGGCCCAAGTTTTTATGGGCCAGCAGATCCCTTTAATGAGGTTAATTTTGGTAAACCCAGTGGTGACAAGTGTTCAGAATTGCTATTCTCATAGGCTTGGATGCTCAGTCCCTGGTCACAGTTTGGCTGATTAGTTTTCCTGTTTAGTTCCTGATGAGCCAAAGATCCAGATTTCCTTCTGGACATCATTACATCCTCATCTGCTTGAGGCTTTTATCCCTGAGATTAATACCCTTGATACTCAAAATTCTGGGGAAACTCCTCAAACTTAATAGACCCAAGAGCCAGACACAGAAACAACTGTCCAGAAGCTAGGATTATGGCTACAGAATTTGGAATCCAATCACCAGATCCAGGGCTTAGACCCCTACAAAATAATCATTGGTTAAAATACTGGGGATCATATCTATGAGAACTAGTCACAAAAACAGCAGGCCATCCCTCTGGCTGATCAGAAACACAGGCATAGGGTCCAGAGTTTGATTCATGAAGAGACAGCTCCCTATAACCCCTTCAGAAATGTCAGTTCTGACACCCACAATCTAACTCTAAGGTTTACCAAAAGTTTAGCTCCAGAAACCAGGCCTGGTACCATACTTTATATCAAACTTGGCACCAAAAATCTGTCAATTATATACTTCTTGGAAGTATAATAAACAAGATAAAGGGGAAATTGAGAGGATAATGATACTTTATTTGATATGAATATAGGATAATATATAGTATCATGGAAAGCCGCATACTGTTTATGTATGTCATGGAAGTCATGGGGCTTATCTGAGTAATGCTCCTCTTAAGTCACAAGGCTTATTCAAGCTGTGTTCCTCTTAGGATCTGGGTTGTTTGATCCCTGTAATAGATGGCCAAATGATAGTAGTGCCACCAACTTAGTGATTAGTTGGTGCGCCATTTAGTGACTCATTTGGTGAATTGCTCAGGGTGTTAATTCCCCAAGAGGGAGTAATCAAAGATGGTGTGACAAATCCAACCTTTTTGGGGTAGACCCAACCTTGGGCCCAGCCCAGGTGGTTCCCTAACCTCTAGACCTCCCAGAGATTGACCCCAGCTCTATCAGCCCCAGGAAATCTTGTTGGCTGGTGTCCTAGTCCTAAAGTTAGCCTGGGCTCACCAGAAAACTCCCATCCCAGATCCAGAAGCCCAGGGGAATCAGAAAGGGACACCTGTTCTGCACAGGGCAGTAGGTCAACTGCATAGATATATACATGGGGTTCATCTTTACAAAGATAAATGTTGGAGGGAAGAATGTTTAAGCCATACAGGCTGGTTGAGGCCTGCACCACTATAAATCTAGTGACATGGCCTGGGTTGCTCCCAGGGGAACCTTTGGTCAAGGGGAAGGGTTGAGCTTGGAAGGCCCAATAGATGACAGGGGTCATCTGCATCACATAATTTGCAGCCATGGCCCAAGGATTCCATATTCCATGTGGGGAATCACTTGCTCAGCAAGCCCCAACATGGTCAAGTAGGCAAACCCAAGCTTGCTGTAATAATATGATGAAGAGGAAGGAACAAGAGAAAGTTCTCCTGTGTCAGCGCTCATGGTCAGGATTGGCTGGGCAAGGTGGTAGAGCAGAAGACCATCAGGAAAGGAGAGGCGTGGTGTAGGAGCAGGAATTATTTCTTGGTCCAGCACTCTAGGAGATGGGGTGAAGGCTGTTGGTGGTTGGTTGGGGCAGCAAGAAGTTGCTCCGCTTCCCAGCCCTGGCGTTGGTACTGGAGGTACTCTCTGTTTGAAAGAACCAGAAGTATAAAATTTGTGATAATGTAATAATCCCCTGCAAAGTATAAATGCTCAGTGTGCATTAACCAACAAAGTTTATTAGATGAAGATGTCAACAAAGAAAGGGAATGTCAGTGTTCCCAGCTATATTCTGCTGGGAAACTGCAACTGTACTTACTGGCAACACCTTATTGGATGTCAAAAAGTTATTCTTGAGTTAGGCTCCATTGGCAGGCCCTGATTTATCAGTTAGGAGGATCAATTCACTATTTTTGCCCTGGGGAAGCTGACAGAGAATTTTGGGGTCATTTGGCAACCCAAGTCCCAATTTCTTGATTTCAGAGGGTGTGGGCCAATTAAATTCTTTTTTCTTGGCATTGGAACAGCTTCTAATTGCCCCCAGGTTTGGCTTTTACCAGGGCTTGATACCCTGTTTGGCATTAAGGTTTTCTTTTAGTCAATCAGTGTGATTGGTAATGCAATCAATTGGTTGCACAATTGCTCAATTGCAGGCATTAAACCTATGCAACATAGGGGTTTGTCTGGCCCATTCTGGGCCCTGACATCTAGCAGGGGTTTGACAGGGATCTTCAAATCATTATGAGTAAACTGGATTGCAGGGATTAAGTACTGCAGTTTGTTTATACAGATTTATGAGATATATGAGAATGGCCTGAACTACAAGTTGCAGCTTCAAAGGGTAAAGATAATTTCAATAAAAAGAGTGATGGTATTTTTGGAGCACTTAGACCGTTTACACTCAAGCAATACAGATTAGCCCTTAAAGTGGATGATGAAGGGTTAATCAGACCTGGTTATTATAGGACAGCGTTCAGGATAACCCCAACATCTCAGTATAAAAGGGAGGAGGTGGACAATTAGAGCTTGTAGCGCCTATTGCATTGATTCAAAGTTGCCAGCAAATTTGAAGGATAATCCATATCTGTAATGCCCATCATTCCAGATTTTTTTCCAGAATGCAGGGGGAAAAGGGAGAGGAAAGGTCCCATAATTCCAAGGGCTTCATTAAAGAAAGCATCCAGACTGTCCCTAAATAAGCATCACAATACTTGTCTTTTCAAGAGCCCTCTCTTTTCTTTGTGACTTGTAATGCTGATACTATGGTCCTCCATTAAACCATTGTGGGATAAGTTTTTCTCTTCTTCTCACCACTAGGGATCCCATACCATCTCTTATTGTACAAGTTTCATGGCTTGCCCTCCCAATAACAGGGTTTGGCTTCCTTTTCCAGAAACTTGGTAAGAGGGCTGATACCATTGGATCTCCCCTTTTTTCTGAAAAGGTTGGGGCTTCTTCTTTTGAAAGTTTCCCTCCTGATGTAACTTCAGGGAAAGTCTTGGGAAAGGAGGTGTTACCCCCACAATCAATGTGAGCTTTTCAGGGGAGATTCTTTTAACAGATAATTCTTCCTTGTAGTTGTTTGGACTCATCATTATGGGCCTCAGTTTATACTCCCCCTTCTATATGTGATAACCATGCTTTGGAGATCTCTTAATGTGGATATCCCAGTGCTGCATGGGATGGTATTCTGGTAGTCCATCCCCCAGTATGAAAGCTGGTTTGTTTAAGTTTAGCTCTCTCACACAAGTGGGATGCCAAGCTTTGAGTACCAGTGTCAGAATATTTAAGCATGAAGCTGTGAATAAGCTGTTATATTTGAAGGGGTTAGAGATAAACTCAGTAGCCTGCTACTGAACCATCTGGTAAGATAAGGGTTAAAGTATGCCTAAACCTATCTGGAAAAATGATTGGGATCACCCAAGGTTTAAAACTTGGACAGAGTTAAGAGGAGAATGGTTAGGGGAGAGGGCTTTTGGGGGAACATGGTCAGCAAGGTGTCCACTCTGAATTTTATATCAAAGCCTACCCTTCAGCTCTGTTTTCTTTTATAGCAAAGTAGACATCAGGTGTAGGCAATAGGTATAACAGCTGGGGGATATGTGGGGTAAATGGCAGCTTGGAGTGGTTTGAGCTGCTTTTGAAATTGTAGGCAATAATAGAGTTGCCTAGTAATCCTGAAAAGCAATAGGGGAATTGTGAGGGATAAATGGTGGTGGCTAATAAGCTAGAACCATATAAAACCTTTCAAGATCAACACTGGAGTATGGCACTTTGGGGATGGATAATCTCTGGTTATGGATAGTACTCTAGCAATGGGTTCAATGGACCCTAATTGGAGTGAAGCCAAAACATCTTAGGAAACCTGGGTATAAGAAGTTGCTATGATATGGTCAAACTTTAAATAGGTTGGTATACAATTAAAATTTATGAGGGGGTTGTATATTAGCAGTTTTGATGGGATAAGACTAAGCTAAAGATTAGCAAATTTACATTGAGCTGATTTCAATGCACAATAATTTCAAATAATTTTAGCTTCAAATATAGGTTTTTATTAAATAATAGAAAAGACATGGTATAAAATAAGAGTGTACCATAGGGTTGACCCAAAGACAGTATGGTGGATGGTCCAGTTGTGATTTGGGCACTTTGATTGTATGGAATTCTGCGTATGAAGCTACTGAGGCCTGGATCACATCCTTGATTGACCAAGAAAAATCAAATTCCAAATGAAAATGTCCTTCAACCTATACTATTTATATTTGCTGGGTTGGACCTGCAAAACTGTGCTAAATTATAATCCGATAAACTGCAGTGATACAAAGCTATCGAAGTGCTTTGAGGCTCAGCCTACCAATCTCCACCACTTTGAATATAAAAGCTAAACAAAGTCCACTTTTAAATCAGAGGCTTCTGTATTTTTTTAATCCAATCATTCTATTATTTTCCGAACAGAATTGGGATTATTTTAAGCGTATTCGCTTTAGAAGCGAGATTTAGTTTAGAGCTTATATTGGATGTGGAGCCTTAGCATGATTGAAAATAAATAACCACATTATTGGCAAAATTCCTCTTTATAAAAATCAAAGAGGCTTAACAACCATCAGATCTAATGGTGCTATTAGTAGACGGCGTTTAAAGCCAATATAAGGAGTCTACAATATAAATAACAGTAAATGGACTAAGAAGAGTAATAATATTTCAAATCAACATTCTACTAAGATTTAGCATTATTGGCTTAGTCATTATATAATTAAGCATATAGCCAGTGGCTCACTAAAGACATCTTCGTAACCCTATACAAATCATTAAGTGCCTCTAATCCAATCAAGCATAAATACAAGCAGCCAGCCAACCTCAACCAAAATGAAGCTCACCTTCCTAAATCTGCTGTCCATTGTTAGCTCAATCCCCGACCCACACCAGTGTAGAGCCCACTTTACAAGAATAAACATCCTCAGCCTGACTAATGACCGCTTTCAAGTTTATATCGATGCCATCAAGCGCCTAAGTAAACCTAAGAAAAACAAAGTGTATTGGGCCGAGTTGGCAAGGGAGTACCGAAACTCTTCGAGGTGGCGCCTAGAAGAGTTCATTGAGTTCAACCGCATGTACCTTGCCACCGTCGAAGAAGCACTCCAGAAATACAGCCCCTCCCTGAGCATTCCGTACTGGACCCCCCGAGAAAACGACACCAAAGTGTTTTCCAAGGCAAGGTTTGGAACCATGGAGAAGAACACGTACTCAGTGAACGGACAACTGGAAGAGATGGAATTTTTACCAACCCCCAAGAGGGAGCCTCTAACAATCAAGCGGAAAAATGACAACATCAAGCAGGTAGGAAAACTAGTCATCCAAAAGCAATTCAGCAAGAAGCGAGTCATGCTTATGCTGTACTGGCATTTCATGGATATCTCCCATGTGATGGGAGGGACCTACCAGTTTGCCACTGCCGCCTTTGACCCCTTCTTCCTGTCGCACATCGCCTACCTTGACGCCAGGTATGAATCATGGAAGCATATGAACAATAAGCCTGCATCTAAAAAGGGGCCGCTTGGTTATTTTATCAAGGAAACTCCAGATAGGCAATTCCACTCAAGCGTGCTAAGAAAGGCATATTCTGATCTTCTCAAAAAAGACAAGTGTGTCCAATACACCCGCAAATAAAACTATCTTCCTTTTGATCACTCCTCTAAACCTCATATAGTGCCAAAACCCCAACTAAACCAAGTTATTCATAGTTGATTTAAAATCCTATACCTTCCCTCTAAAGATATCTACTCTTGTGTAGCCCTTTATATGTGAGACTAAAGAACATAGTGGGAGATTACAACTATAGAATCAAACTTTTACTGACCCAGGGGTTATTCATCAGTGTCAGGAATCCAGGCATAGGTAGAGGCACTGGTTGACTCGGTACAGAATACAGCCAGGCCAGAGGGTAATGCCCACCATAAGATGGGTGCTAACTTGATAATATAGGATACAGATCACTCAAGCAAAGACCAGGGCCCTGAGTTGGGCACCATAGTGTCTACCATTCCCGTCAAAGTAATGTAGAGTACTCCAAACAGTTGGGTGGATGTAGTCTTGGCTGCAGTGGGGGTCTTCATTGGGCAGTTGGGTTGTGGGGTTAAGGGCGGAGTCATGGGAACAAAGTAGGTAGGCAGATAATTGTACTTGTCTTTGAACAATCTTGGTGGCCTCTCATACCACTTTCCTTCATGTCCTTTGTATTCAGTTTCTCTAGTCCTTGTCAAGGAATCAGCAATGAGGATGGTCTCCAAATTGTACTCCGCTTAGGCAGGGTTGGGCAGGTACTCAGTAAAATGCACAGGTCCAAAGGGGGCTCATGGGGGACAGTATAGTGCCTGGGGAGGGTTGGCAGGTTGGTCTCCAGAGGGGGTGGTTGCCTGATGGTCTACTTGGCCAGAGTTAAGATGGAAGATCACTAAGACTAGATAAGGTAAGATTTGTTTGAACCAAAGGTTTATAAAACTTTATTACCAAAAATGACAATATGGTCATCACCATACTTCCAGGGCTTTTATACTATGGGTTTTTGCTTCTTCAATTTTTGCAGGTTTCAGGTTCACAGACAAGGTACTGTCGGGGCATGGATCTTGGCTTAGAGTCTTGAGGGCAGAAGATCTAGGTTGTGCCTGCTCTGGTGAACAGAAGTGGCAATGCTTTGTTTCGCTGCTACTGTTCACCACATCACCTGAGTAGTTCAATTGTACTACCCATTCTGGACAAAAGACTGGCAGCTGCTGGTGGTCATTGGCAGAGTTAGCAGTAGGTTTTGTTTTAACCTCCTTAAAGCAAGCTACAACCTCTGCATAGGTTTGGATCTTTGGTGGCGCGAGGTTGGCAGCAATCTGGTGACTATTCAGGGAATTGTCCTCGGGAGACTGGCAGGTCTCGGAGTAACTTGTCAACTTGGGTTTGCAATTTAACTAGCTGGCGGGTTTCTGTCCACTTTGCGTGACTCAAGTAGTCTTTGGAGGGTCAGGGTTTGATTCCAGGGTCTCCAATGTTGATTTCAAACCTCCAGTATTGACCCTTGGCAGGTTGGAAGGTTTCTGTTCCTCCTGGTTGGGGTCAGCTATCTCTGGTGGTCCAGGGTTTGACCCAACTGGCAGTTGGGCAGTTTCCTGTCTACTCTGGTCAACATAAAGCTTTCCTTGAGACCCAGGTTTCAATTCCCAGGTTTTCAATACAAGTATTGAAATGTCATTCATGAAAATCAGGGATGAACAATTTTAATTACCTTAAGGTTAAGTGGTTATTTGTAAAAGTAAAAGTATTCTATATAGATGTAAAGTAGGAAGATAATAGGTCTATTTTAAGAAGAAGAAAGGATTGACAAGGGCTTGAATAACTTTTTTAAGAAATTGTTTTAATCAATATTTTCTTTAGTATAAAAATAAAGGACAAAGTTATCACTTGCTACTCAGATATATATATGAAACACCATCAAGAATACCACAAAGTGGTTAACCTTTATCAGCTAGACTGTAGTAACTGCAGATACCTGAGGAGGGTATTGGGAAGTGAGCATATCAGTTCAGGCTTGAGGTCTCAAATCCTGTCCAGACTCATTCTTATTATCTGAATTTATCATAAAAACAACACATACACCACCAATAACTAATAACCAGTATATGAGACTAATTAATACAGCAAATATAGATTAAACCAATAAATTTCTCTAAGCCACCAACATACCCCCATTGTCATGGCCTATACCAGAGTCTGGCTGGGCTCCCATAGGGGAGGCAGGCCAGGCCTGGAAGGCCAAGTACACAATAGGCTCAATTATGACCAGATAGTTGACTGCAGTAGCTAGGAAACACCAAATTCCAGTATGGGGCATGACCTGGTTGGCCAGCCCCAATGCTGTGATATAGACAAAACCCAACTTACTGAAGTCCTGGGCAGGAGGCACAGTTGGCAGTAGGGGAGTAGGAGGAATCTCCAGAATAGAGGTTAAAATGATCACTCTTGGTGGCCAGAAGGAGTAGATGTGTGAGGTTGTAAAGTTTAGTGGAGATACAAATAAATGCAAACAGAATAGTTATATTGATGTAAAAGTAGATAGATCTTGCAAGAAAATAAGGAATCCTGAGCATAAAGTTGTTTATTTAAGATTTCAACAGTGAGGAGGGCTTCTCCTCCTCACTCTTTATACTTACTGATAATTTTGAGGCTTTTAGTGCCACCAGAGAACTGATGGCATCAATTGCAGTTAAAATTACAATTTTCACTGGAATTTGCATACTTGGACCAGGGGGTGGGTGCTCATTAGTTGGTATAACATGAAACTTTCTTGAACTGCAGCATTCCAAGTTGCCACAGTTATTTATAGATCCCGCAAGTGATTGAGTGCCCAATTGCACAATCAAATAATTGCGCTCCCAATGTACTATTTTCTGATAGTTGAGAGGCCCAAATTTGATAATTAAATTTAATCCAGGGATTTGAGGCTTGTGTGCCTCTCAAATCCTGGGCCATTTGTTAGTCAAAAGGGGGGTTTCTTGCTCTGGGAGATACTTGGTGGGGGTTCCCAAGCTGTATGGGTTTTTGCCTCTAGGAAGGCCAGCTGATTGTCCAGGGCTTTCTGGGTCCTGACACCCATCTCCAGCTACTTAACCCTGCTATTTATCTTCAATCCTCTTAGATCTTCCCCCTCCTTTTTCAGAAAAAAAAACTTCTTGCAACTATATACCTTTATACAAAAATTGCCTCTAGCCACTTTTTCAATTAATATTATCATCTAATTCACTATCAGCCCACCAAACAATCAAAGTCTCAAGACTTCTATTTGATCTTCTGAACAGTCTGCTAGAAGTGTAATGCTTGTGGGGTACAGCCTAGAAGCTACCCTCATTCAGGCAATAGTGGGGGTGCCCCTCTACTGATTTACTCCCTGCCCCTTCTACTCCATTGAGGGGTTACTTTATTTGGGGTTATTATCAGGATAATAACCTTCCCAAGTCAACCCTTCTGATGTAGGGATAGGGCATCAGGCCTCCCCTGAGGATTGGCGCTAACTTGAATATGTATGAGAGAAAATGTCTTATCCAGGACCGGTGGCAGTATCATGGTGCCAATCATTCCAAAAAGAGTGATATAAATAATGTCAAACAGCTTGTTGGAACTATTTACTGTGAGGCCATGAGCAAGTAGATTGCTGGAATTAGGTGTTAGAGGGGAATCCACAAGAACTTGATATACTGGGAGATAATTATAATTATCAATAAACAGCCTGGGTGAAATGATATACCAGATTCCTTGACAGTTGATCCTTGTTCCCTCTCTAGTATGGGCCAGGGGGTCAGGTAATAGGCTGTTTTATAGTGCAAAGCCCTTGTAAGCTAGCTTGACAGGGTACTCTGTGAAATGAACAGGTCCAGCTGGAGAACCAGGGCCCCCTGAAAACTTCAGGCAGAGCAGCTGACAGGAAGGGGTGAGATGGTCAGCCAGGCCATAAGGAATACTGTTCAGATACCAGGGTACAAGAATAAAGTACAGTAAAAGCTGAGGAGCCAACATTTTATAACAGCTTTGATTCAAAACGGCAGCAAAGCCTGATTCTGGGTCCCTAGGCTCATACACTTCCCAAACCAGGCTTTCTATTTAGGGGTTGACAATCAAGGGCTCAGATATTTGAGAGATGGGCTGGCCAGCTGCCTTGAGGCTGGGGCGGCAAAATAGCACTAGGGTAGGTCAGCTGCTCATCAGTAGGATTAATGTGATGGACAATACAATCCATCTGCTTGCAAGCGCTATTCTTGAGGCAGTTCAGTTGCTGGGATTCCTCTCAGCGGCAGGTAGGTGGTAATACTCTATGTTGATTTTATTTTTTGCCCCTCCTGAAAGCATTACTGAAGGATCAATTATTAAAGACACCTTTTTTTGATGGAAACATGATTTTATTTGGGGTTCAAGATGATGCTAAAAGAAACACAGCCAAGGCAAATGGGGGATGTGGGAGATATAAATTTGGGGGCTAAAAATGTGGATTATTAAAGACACCACCTCAGTGTAGGAGCAGCAGCTCCTTTTTATCTCAGTGGTGTCCTCTGGCAGAGTCATGTGGGAAATCTCATCAGAAGGGGAAATTTGGGGAATTTCAGGAGAAACTGAGCCACAAAAATAACAGGCAACCAAAGGCCTGGTCTTCTAAATAGGAAGCCTGAAGATCAGGCTAACCAGAGGTTGGCCCACAATCAGTGTTTTGATACATATAGTTGTGACAATTGCCATTGATGACCCTTTTTACTTTACCCTAGTTCACTTCCTGTGTGTTTGATTCATATTTAAGCTTATGAAATTAACCTTTAGATCTGATATCAGCTTTAATTTGTGGTTTGAACTTTGGCTGTTGGATTTGACAACCCCACAACTTCAAAAAGGATAGTAAGCTTAACAAAAATGATGAGAGGATTTGAACATTTTATGTATGATCCCTGTCAATTCATTTTGACCAAATAGAGTATGTTTTCACAAATCAAAGCTTGCAAAGTGCCTGGGTGATCCCGCAATTTGGCTTATTTGAGTGAAAGGCCAGAAGCACAGTTGAGTTAAAAATGTGTCCCGCTTTTGGTTTGAAGCTCCCCTGTAGGGTACAAAAATCCTGAAATCCACCCAACAGGCTCAAATTCTACAGCATCAGCAACTTTATCGCCAACCCATCCTATCAGGTAAAACATTGGGTGCGTTCAAAGCTTGCAGGAGTTGGTCTAGACCATCTTCTTTCAGGAATAGCTTGGCTTGAAACCTGTTGGCAATAAACAGCTTGAAGCTAATACATTCTAACCGCTCTATGGGCAAAATATATCCCAGCAGCTTGACTAACCAGCTCCAATCTATGGATTGTTCAGCATTTTTTCAGAGCATTTGTGCCAGAATCCTTCCCCGCTCAAGAGCAACTCCTGCGCATAGTGAGATAAGTTGACACTTTTAATCATGGTAAGAGTGCCAGTAAATCTGAGTAATATGAGCCAACTGGCTCATCATCCTCTTGGCCTGGCTTGTGAACAAGCCACCACCAGCACTTTGCCTATCAAACCTAATGAGAATAGACCCCTAATTACATTGATAGGTTCAGATAAGCCAATGGACTTTAACAATAGATTGCTCTGTTTTAAACCTGATCCAGATTAATCAGGCTAGCTCTGATTGGCTGAAGGCAACTAAAGCAGAGCATGGGCCTGGCCAATTCAAGCTTGGGATGCTTGGTTGAACAAGCCATCACCAGCCTGGTGCGTCCGGGCAAGGGCTCAGAGTACCGCTCCATTTTGGAAGAACAAGGACCCACCATAATTCTGTCTATCCCAGATCTGATCTGTATATTTGCTTCAGGGTGCTGTTAGAGGGAAATGTTGGGCCCCACAGTTCAAAGACATTTTACAAGAGTTGAGTAAACAGATTGATAGTTGCTTAAGAAAGCCAGACCGGGTTGGGAAGAGGGGTATTATATCTTGGCTGTGTAGAAGTGTAGCAGGAGATCAAAGTCAAAATTGCCAATAAAACCCCATTCATAAGGGAAAATCAGAAAGGCCACCAGCAGCAGGGGCCATATAGAGGGCGGGCCAAGGAACCATCAAAGAATCAGCAGTGAGCTGAACCACAACAGAGGCCAAGTTTTCAAACACAGGGGCAAGCAAGCTTAGATGTCCAAACACCTTTTGGGAAAGCTTCCTTTGCTGAATGGCGGGCAACCAGCTAGAAACAAGTTTCTAGAGAAGCACAAAAAAGTTCCAGGAGAGTGTAGGATGGGGATGGGGGTTTGCAGCTCCTGATTGGCAGGCAAGAATGTTTTCAGCAGCTGGGGGTCCTGCATTGGAATTCAACACTATGCCACCATAATCCAGAAATTTGGTGGCCAGAAGATTTTGCACTATCCACACTGACTGGAGAATAACACATAATTAACTTACCAAAATTGATTGGCACAATGAAAGGAAGATCCAGATTTGGAGAGGTATTTGGGCAACCCCTGCTTTAACGCATTTTTATCAATCATGTTGGTTAAATTGTCTAACAAAGTTAAGGGTTTGGCAGAAGTTCTTTGTTGATATCTGGTTCTGCAAGGGCACACTATTCCTATCATTTGGTGTTCTATTGTAACAGATACTGCAAGTAAGGGCAACATTATACTGGAGCCTTGTTCCAAGAAATTTCTGTTGTTGAGGAATGAAAAGATAAAAATTAGCAAGAATTGTTAATTCATGCCTTCAAAGATATGAATGCCTAGCTCTGGTGGCCAAAACTGGCAGTCTGGAAAACTGATACCCTGGCCAAGTAAGAGCTGGAAGTGCCAGATGTTATCCTAGCAAACAGGTGCCCTGAGCCTATATAAATCTTTCCCTGCTGTTGTAGGAAGGCAGATTTATATAACTATTTCTATCTTTTAGCAGCTTTGTAAGACTTTTTTACATAGCTACTCTTTTTAAGTACAAGACCTTTATTGCCTGAATTTGTGGAGACTTTCTGGTGACTTCCAGCCACAGGTATTGTGTCCATCTGGATTGAAACAATCCCATCTCCTGATCTTTCCTAGTGCATTTGACCTGACACCAGCTTCTCATTAGAAGACCTTATCACTAGGAAGATCTGTTGCCATACAGACCAGTCTATATTAGCATGGCAAATCCCAACCTACTCAACAAACTAATGCCTTCAAGACCAAAAATCTTGACAAGGAGTTAAGCCCTGGATATTAAAAGTCGCCCTAGAAATCATGATTTTTAAGTAACTGAACATTTTTAAGCTAATAAGAGAATCCTATTTGAAGCTAACATATATCCAGTTTGGTGAGAATAGTTAGTATATCAAGGTATCCAAAGTGATTCGGGATATGCTTTACTTTCACCATTGCTTTTCAGGGCCTCTAGACTCCTTGGGCTTCAGCTATTCATTGATATTGACCCGAACTAGATAAATGATTGTCGTTTTGCTCTGTAAAAAGGAGATGCAGGCACAACGTTAATCAATACAGTAAGTTTCTGAAGAATCCTAGCAGCAAGAAGAGCTTAGATATTTTAAGAATAGAACTCTTCAGGCTGGGGCCTTTCTATTCGATAATCGCACTCGTGGCAGTATAAATTCGATGCGCTTTTCAATAGTAGACTTGAGTGACTTTGCGGCCTCGACATCACTTAAGGTGAACGGAAGATGGAAGCTAAAATTAAACAAGGGATATAAACTCAGCTTACCTAAGCCAGAGATATAGCATGACACACTTGTGGGCAGTCTCAAAGGCTTCTAGATATTCGGGACCAGCAAAAGTGAATGATATTGGAGGCACAGTAACAAGCCTGGAGATGTCAACTGTACAGCCGTGGGCATGAGCCTGTGCAAGCTATATCTTAGCGTAGAACCGAAATAATCAAACCTCGAAAGCAAACTGGACAACTGCAGAGTTGCGTAAGTTGATGGGTGCCGTCGTGAAAACGAGGCGATCTTCGATTGTTAAAGGCAGTGAAGAAAGTAAAGAACTAATATGCACATGCTCCTGGCCAAAGCAAAGAAAGTAACGCGAATCTAGTGCGGCGATGGCGGCATACTTGATTAGCAACCTGGCTATGGAATCTTTGGGGAAGTGATACGCGAATAGCTTTAAACACTCGGCTTCAGGTTGTATGCCAATTTGGGTGAGGTAAGAGACAGGTTTTTTCAATGCCGAGACTAAGTAGCCCGAAGTACCGTAGGAGAAACAAACCACCTCACCTTCGCTGAAGGCGTTGTTAAAGTGCCCTGCACGCCCTGCGATCTGCTTCACCTGGGATACTGGCATTATAGAAGTCACGTTGCCACTACAATCCTCTAGAGACTCCAAAATGATGCGCTGGATATTACTAAAGATTAAATAACACTTATAAACTTACAGGTTAAGTCCCATGCCAATCACATCTGTTGCTACCATCACTTTGTAAGGTGATGTGGGGTCATTGAATAGTCGAGCCTGCTGGGCACGGGCTTCTATAGATTAGCGGTCGCATTGACTTGCTTACCTGCAGGCAGCTGGTCATATATAACAGCACATCTAATCCCTGTAACTCGTTCGATTGCGTCTTTGTGTTTGAAGATATCGCTGCGTGAAGCTGTCACAAAGCAATCGCCCCTCTTGACTGAAGCATAAAAGGACCGCATCGACAAAGGATTTGGCTTCAATGGTGAAAGCCTGGGATATTCGTTAATCACAACTTCTTCGTTTAACTCGCGGCAAATATCTTGAACGATGGGCACAGCGGATGCACCACCACAGAGATGAACTTCATGTGCCTGTACACCAAGCAAGGCCCGTGTCCACGCCCAGCCACGCTGCTGATCGCCCAGGAGCTGGATTTCGTCAATCACTGCGACATCATACAGAGTATCCACACACAGCATCTCTGTCGTGGCTGAAACTAATTTCTGAACATCTAAAAGCGGCGATACTCTTCTCTTTGACTTCCAAATTGAATCTCTTTTTTGAATCACTGATTCCAGATCATTAAATTTCTTCGGATTAACAAAGTAATCCGTCGCTGAAATGCGTTCTTCTCCTGTCACAAGATCGCAAGACAGCCCTTCGTCTACAAATCTTTTCCAAACCTCGTAGGCCATAAGTCGCAGTGGCCCACAATAGATCCCTCTATTGCTGGCCTGCAGTCTCTTCAAAGCTTGTATTGTTTTTTCTGACTTTGTCGGCCCAACATGCATGATGATTTTTTCTATTCCACTTCATATGATTCCTTAGCGGGGATTACCTGTGCATCCTCCTGGCCTTCGGAAAGGCAGCGGCTGGGTTTTTAAGGTCAACTAATTTATGGAAGGATTCTAGACGCACTTTTTCATTATTGCTCATCAAAGGCAAAAGATACGCTAGGTAGCTCCTAATAAAATGCTGCTCCAGACCGACTAATTCCGTTGTCAGCTCTCTGTTCCTTTAAACTACTTACACTTTCCTCGTGAACGGTAAATCTTTACGCTGTCCTGATAAGTCGAGCCATTTACTTTGCCCAAGATTACTTCACGGCAAAAATTTTCTAGGTGTTGTTTATACGTCGCTAGGTTGACTCCTAGGCTGGCTATTATCAGCGGAATACTCTTGTTTCCCTGAAACCGAGATAGATTCCAACAAAACTCTAAGGGTTTGGCGTTAAACTTAGGCATGTATTGTTAATTAAATTGCCTACAGAAGCAAGGGTTTGTAACAGCTATTCAAGGAAAAATAAAAAAATAGTTTTACCAAATAGGAGAGACCTAATTAGCTAACTTTTTATAATGGAAAGGGAAAAGAGAAACCTTATGTTATTGATAAATTATTAGATCTTTCCCTTCTATGTAGGGATTCGGCGCTAAAAGTAGCATTAAATTTCGGTATATATTTCCAAAATTTCGCTAGAACTCTAAGCCATATAAATTTAGCTTTGGAAAAGGTGGGACCAAAAGAGTAAGCAAGCCAATTTGTCGTATTCAAGAGAATCGGCTTGTAAAGACCAATTTTTCAGTCCTGCAAGAGTTGAAACACCCGAAATTAAACTCCAGTTAGGTTTTACCATTCTTCGTAAACCTAGGATCCTCTGAAGTATCGATGGTATTGATTACGCTTGGGATGGTGGCGGTAGAGTTGACTCCTGGCGCCTGTCTAATCCGCTGCGCCTCAGAAAGATCTGGGATAGCATCGCTAACAACCTTACTCCTCCTATACCGATCAATAAGTCTCTTCGTGGAAACAGTTGCCGTTTGGCATCGTATCGCTATCGGCTTATTGAAAAGATTATTTGAATCAAGTGCAACATGTCGATAAACACTGGATGCCGCCCGAAGATACCGCTGGGTACCTTTCAGGCTCGTGACCAGGGGCATTGTACTAAACAAACCCATAAAGATCTGTTTGATATCTCTCAAATTCCTTGGCAGTAAATTTTTGTATCCGCCCTTGTTTAAATAGGGTGCTTTCCCATTGGGCCTGCAAATTTATTGACGCCTCTGAGCAAGCGAAGTCATCTCAATAAATCCTAAACTAAAGTAGCTTCCTATCAGCAATGTTTGGCAGGAAGTTTCGGCCCAAACATGACTCCCTATTGGCTTTGGGCACCCAGAGCCAATAGAGAACGAAGTATTAAACCGCCACAGCTCTAGAGCTGTTGTGACCCAATCGCTGGTATGTTATTCACTGAGCTTTTTAGAAAAATTAGAGCCAATGGTGAGCTGCACTGGAGCATTCCTAGATGGGAGGATGACTTCATTCTTGATCTAAATCCATCAGGCTATTTTCTGATGCTCCCAGATTTCACTTGCATTGATCTTAAAAAGTGGGGTTAGTCTAGTGCCTGTGTTTAATGACCAGTCTCCTGTAGTTTTCAGAGGGGCTGAGTTGGAGCATTGGGGCAGCTTCAAAAAAGGAATGTGTCATGAATGGCAATACAATTGACTTCCCAGCAGCAGGTCAAATCCTGCCTCAACTGACTTGGAACCTACCCACCAGTTGACCAAGCACCCAGCAGGCTGTCATTTTTGTGACCCACATCTAAATGCAATCAGGTTTAGAGCCCACCCTTGACTGAAACTCCTACCTAAGACCTTGAGAATAATATCAATAGGTCAACACATGACTTCAGGACCTATGCTAGGGTAGCAACCCCTCCAGTTGACTCCTCAACTGATCTTTCAAAAGAAGCCACTGATTAAAACACTCAGAATTCATCTGACTTTCTGCTGTCAATATGCATTTTTTATCCATCTTTATGATATATATGAGAATGATCTGAAGTAAAAGGTGCAGCTTTAAAGGGTAAAGGTAATTTTAATGACACACCATCTTTGATTACTCCTTCTTGGAAAAGTAATTCCCTGATTGATTTCCCAACTAATCATTAAATTGGTGGTACTCTTATCCTTCACCCATTTAATAAGGGGATCAACCATTTTGAGTCCTAAGAGGAGCACTACTAGGACAAGCCTCGTGACTTAAGAGGAGCATTACTAAGATAAGCCTCATGACTTCCATGACGTACATGGTCAGTATGTGGCTTTCCATGATACTATATAATATCATTCTTTTATATTCAATCAAGTATCATTCTCTTATTGGTTCCCCCCTTTATTTTGTTTCATATACTTCTAAGAAGTATGTACTTAACAGTGGTAGCACAGGTAGGTTATTCACACATATGCAACTTTAAGGGAAAAAAATTCTAAAGAAAATAACCCAGAAGATGACACTCCCCACTGACTGGAGAAGATACAAAGAAGGTCAGGACATCACCACAGAGTATACTGTCTTCAACAATATTCTCATACCTACCAAACAGTAAAACTTCTTCAGCACTCAAGGAGTCCTGAACCTGCCTTCAATCCGAGATATGCCCAAAATACCCAACATTGTATTTCACCATCTCCATTCAGCAAAAATTGGAACCTTCAGAGAACTACACTGTGAAAACAACAACCTCAGGATTCAAAGTACACAAAACAAGTTCTCACAAATGGGCTACCGCCAACAACTCTGGACAAGTTAAATTGCCTTACAAGCTACTGGGGTCACCTCCTGCTTTGTGAGTGACTGGTTCAAACAACATCTTGATTGTAATGAATACATGACTTTTTGAAAATGCTTTCTTAGAAAATTTTACCATATAAGACTCTGATGTTATGATCATGACAGAACCCAGAACTTTTAAGATGCAGAAACTATTAAGGAGTACATCATAGCATACAAAGACATACATGCTTGAGCTCCACCATCATCAACTTTGATGAGGCTGGGCCATTTCTGGACTTCTATAATGGCCTCCTCACACACATCAGACTTCAGTTTGATATGAGCCACTGCAAGAATCTCCAGGATGTATTCTTGGAAGGGAAGTGGGCTGCTCAAAAATCTGACAATCTTCATGCAACCAACAAGTGAAAAGAGAGTCTCTCAGCAAAGAAGGATACTCAACCCAACAAATAAACAAACCAAGCCAATAATCCTCACCCTTGAAGTGAAAATTGTACAACTCAGGTGAACAAGATGAGTGCTGACAATACACAAAAGGAGGGAAAAGCTCAGGGGAGTGCTTAGATGAGCCGTTCTTCTCCACTTTACAACACTCATACAGGGCCCAAGTTGTGGATTCAATTATCATGATCCAAGTACCCTTCAGCAATCTCATACTGTTTGCCACCCAAACTGAAAATAAACTCCTCACTTATCATTTTTGTTTTTGCCAATATAAAGGCACAGCACTATTTGATACTGAAGCAGACCAATCCCTTGTTGACAAAATATTTGCCAACCTCACAAAGCTATCTACAACTAAGAGCAACACCAAGAGAGTTATCATGGCAGACAACCAAAGCATCCCAGTCACTAAGAAAGCAGAACCTTTCTGTGCACAAACAGGGGATGTACAAACTACTATTAGTGGCCCCATCATCCCAATATCTAAATACAACATAGTACTTGGCCTAGATTGGATGAGAAAGACAAACCCTCACATTGACTGGGATAGCTCTACACTCACCATACAATGAGAAAAAGTACATCACCACATGTACCCAACTTACCTTGATACTCTCATGAGGCATCACATATTTTTGAAGATTACTGAAACAGAAGAGGAAAAGGATGCTAATAAAATTAACTGGACTACCTGCACATATGAGATCATTCATTTCAAAAATCTGGAAGTCTCACTTGAACAATACCCAATATGTCAACAACTTTTCCAAGAGTTCTCTTCAGTATTCCAGGAGAAACTGTCAAGCTTATCATCTGACAGAAATATCCAGCACAAAATTGATCTCAAGGAAAGTGTACCTAAGGCACATCTCATCTACCAGCTGACACCACAATAATATGATGCAATAAAGGAATACCTGGATAAATACCTAAAAAAGGGGCTCATTCAGTCACCAAAGTCTTCCTTTAGAACAGCGGTCTTTTTTGTAGCTAAGAAAAATAGAAGATTGCACCGCTTTACCAATTACAGAGCGCTCAACAAATTCACAATTAATAACAGATATCCTCTGCCCTGGTTGATGACCTTTTTGAAGCTTTAGGAGAATTCCAGTTCTTCAAAAAAATTGACTTAACAGCAGTATAACATCAAATCTGTGTTAAGCCTAAAGATATCCCAAAGACAGTATTCAGAACCAAATACAGCTCATTTTAATGTGTAGTCCTCAATTTTGGTATGACAAACGCCCTCAGTATCTTTGTGACCTTCATGAGCAAAGTATTAAATGACCACATTTAAAAAAGAGCCCTAGTCTACATAGATGATATAAATATCTACAGCTTCAATAAAAAATCAACGCTAGAAAGACATTTACATGGTCATTAACACCCTTCAAGATAACCAGCTTATATTCAAACCCTCAAAATGTGACTTATTATCAGCAGAACTCTCATTTTTAGGACACATTATCATTAAAAACGGAATAAAACCAGACCCAGAAAAGATATGTGCCATAACTGACATGCCAGCACCACAGAATAAGAGTGAGCTTCATACTTTCCTGGGAATGGTAGCCTACATCAGGAGATTCATCCCTGACTGGGGCGCCTTAACTTCCTTCTTATCTGCAACCACAGGCAAGACATCAAAATCTGTATGGACATCATTAAGAGATAAAATTTCCAACAATTGAAAGAACACATGGTCACTGCTCCTATTTTGCAATATCCCAATTGTGAAGGAGTGTACAAATTAGAAACTGACGCCTCTGATTATGCAATAGGAGGAGTACTCTGAATTCAAACTGCAGAAAAGCAATTCCTCCGTGTAGCATATAAGTCAAGAAAGCTTTCAGACAGTGAGCAAAGATACCCAATACATGACAAGGAACTGATAGCCATTGTCCACTGCTTAATGAAGTGGTGTTTGTCACAGTAAGTTTCATAATGCCAGGAATTATTCAGCTGAGTAGAGAAGCTCAGAAAGCCAGAAAACCTTTAACAAAACTGACTGATTTAACAGATTTGAATCAAACAGTTGATTGAAAATGGGTTACAGCTTCTCCAGTTTGTCGGTCAAATCTGATCCCCCATAAGTTGATGTTGATAAATTGACATAATTTAAGAGTCACCAAATATGAACTTATTAATCAGCATGGTTGTCAGAAACTGGTCACCCAAGGGTTCTTTGCAACCTGGACCAGATACTCACTTGACAATGTGGAAGAAATAGGAGCCCTGGATCCAGGTGGTATTGCTTAGTCAATTTTTGATATATATTGAATAATTTTCACTGTTTCAACTCTTAAGAGTTGAGTCCTCCCTAAATATACTCAATAAAAATCACATATTCCCTGGTCTAACTTTACTTTTGAAAATGCATCCTATAGTTGGATTGTTATGCTACATCCCCTACAATTTAATCCTTAGCCGGATATTACGGGAAGATGGGGCCCTGCTGTCGGTACTTTGTTGTTGTCACCTCCAAATGCTAATTCAATGCCTGTCAATCTTGGAGCTGTTTCTACTCCTGTCAAAGCTGAAACTCATGTGCTATATCAATGTCCTGAATTTTATGCTGAAGACACTCTGATTCTATTACAGGCCATTTATCTAGGGCTTTTCTGATTGGGGTTAATTATTTTACTTAACCCTAGTATTTCATTTTGAAAATTCACAAAACGGTATCTGAAGCTGCGTTGGTGATTAATCATTAACTCTATGTGGATTTGGTGGGTGATTCCCCACCACATGGAGACAGCTTCTTATTATCCTGTGATTTCTTTTACATTACTCAACTCTTCCACATCTGAGTTTTTGGAAGCAGTTCCTCATGAGTTTGTGTTTCTTTTCTCTTTCTCTGTTGAGATATCTGTGCTCACCATGTTTATTTGCATCATTTCTTTTCTGAGTTTTCAGTTTGGAATTTTCTTTAATTTTTGGTTTTCATCTCTGGTTGCAGTTGTTGATACTGGACCATCTGTTTCCATTTTCTGTCATACCATGTTATTTTGGCGTCCAGATTATTTTCCTGCTTCACCCACTGATGAAATTTTGCGTGAAGTTTTGTCAGCCTTGTCAATCTATTCCAGCTCTAGCCTTAGCCACAAATTGCAAGTTTACCATATGATGACAAAGGTTTCAGAGGATGCTTGTAAATGATTGTTGTCCGCGGTGGAGCACAATCCACATGTTTTAACTAAAATTGCATCCCTGTACCCTTTGTTAAAAAATTTGTGTGTATCTATTGAGGAGCTCAAAGTTTATCATAAATTGTACACCTTCCAACAGGGTACTACTTTGCTCTCAATATTCCTTCCTCAGTTTCTTGCCTACTGCCGTACAATTGATGTTCCCAAAGTTAATAAGCTCTCAGTGTTGTGGTTAGCAGTTGATCAGACTGCCCAGGATCTGGCAGTTTAGGATTCCCTGTTAAACACAACTGAGACCCTGGTAAGCCAAATTCTTTCTCTGGTCCCAACTCTGTTGACTTCTGTCGTGTGCTGAGGCGCGGCACAGACACACAACAGGAAATCCTAACCTTAGGATTGGATTTGTACTAAGTCTTGGTTAGATGACAGGGAAGGCTATGCAATTACCTTGCGGCCCTGGAAGAATAATCTCTCCTGGTTGTGGCTAGAGAGAGGCGCAGAAGTACTAAAGACACAAAGACAAAAATGTGAATAGAACTTAATTTTTATTGGTGAATATGAAATGGAATATATAGTGGTTAGGAATACCACAAAACACTACCAGGACGGTAGGATCACTTGCTACCAGCATGAGTGGGGCAAGTGAGTTGCGCAGGATCAAGAAACCAAACAATTGTATTCCCTGATTCAGTCATCAACTCATTTTGAGAGGCAAAAGCAAAAGCAAGAGATTTGTCTTTGAAATGGCCCACCAAAGGCAAAATTGACACATGGTGAATAGAGGTATTCACAACATTGCCCTCCCCTAGATTGGCCTTAGGGGGGTGGTGTTTGTGGAGGAACTTGGCATGCACTCGAGCAAAGGGACGGCCACTGGAGAGGAGTTTTACAGTGTATTTGGACCCTTGTTTGAAGGTCACTTCCAAAGGGCCAATCCACAAAGTGTCCAGCTTATGCGCGCGCCCACCTACTCTATGTTGGTAGTAAAGAACATGGTTGCCAACATCAAATTCAGGCAAGGGGGAGCGCCCAGCATTATTGGGGGAGAGTTCTAGCATCTTAGTCTTGTATGCAGAAGTGTAGGCAGTGGCCTGTATATCAATTATGCGGTTGACTAGATCCTTGATGTGGTTGTCAGGATTCATGGCCTTATCAGAGGAAAGCAGGGGGGCCCCAAGAGCAATGGGGTAGTAGCCTCTTGCCCATACAGCATAGCAAAGGGGGAGTACCCAGTGACACAATGTTTGCTAAGACAATACACAAAGAGAGCAGCAGGTAGGTATAGGTCCCAATTGGCAGCGTCAGAGTAGGTGAGCTTTCTCATGATGGAGACCAGTGTTGAATTTTCACGCTTGACTGCCCCATTGGTAGAAGGGTTGTAGGGGGCAGAGAATGACTGGTGGGACCCCAAAGCTTCAACAACAGAGGTTACCAGCTTGGCATTGAAGTTAGTCCCATTATCTGAGAGCAACACTTGAGGACAGCCATGGCGGTAGAAAACATCTTGTAACAGGAAGGCAGCAGTTGTCTTAGCCGTGATGTCCTTTGTAGGGAAAGCCTCTACCCACTTGCTGAAGTGATCAACACGCAATCAGGATAAAGCAACACCCAGAATGTGAGCGGGGGAGAGGACCTACCGCGTCAATGCTGACAGTATGAAAAGCATGTTGAGGGGGAACTAATTTGAACTCGTGGGCAGCAGCTCAAGGCCTCTGCAGCTGGCAGTTGTGGCAACTAGCTATGACGTCTGGGATCAGCAGGCAAAGGTTTTCCCAGAAGTAATTCTTCTGAAGCCAGTCAAAAGTCTTAGCAATGCCTCCATGCCCAGTCTCTTTATGAGCTTGCAACACCAACAAGAGGCAAAGACTGGGTTGTACATAGGGCAGATACTGATCTTGTACCTTTTTGAAGAGTTGATTGTTGCGTATGAGGGTATCTTTGGATAGCTTGGACAAGGCCAGTTGGACCTCTTCTGTCTTGCTTTCCCAAGAAGAAGGGTATCCAATTAGTTTGTACAATTGGTCAGCCTCTGCAGGATGTAAAGCAAGAATGGGCATTCTGGATAGCCCATCAGCGTTCTGATGTTGAATCCCAGGGCAATGGAGTACAGTGAAGTTGTAACCTTGCAGAAGTAGGGCCCATCTAGCTAGGCGCCCTTCTGGCTCCTTAAGTTGTTGTAACCATTTAAGCAAAGCGTGGTCAGTGACAACTGTGAAATGGGTACCATATACATAGTGGCAGAACTGTTTGACTGCATGCAACACGGCAAGACACTCCTTCTCTGTGACACTATAATTCTTCTTGTGCTTGTTTAGCACGCAGGAAGTGTAAGCCACAGGATGGTCTACACCCTTGTCATCTAGTTGGGCCAGAATAGCTCCAATAGCAAGATTGCTAGCGTCAGTGTATAGGATGAACTCCTTATCATAGTTGGGATACACTAGGATTGGCGCCTCTTTGAGTTTTTGCTTAAGGGTTTCAAAGGCTTGCTGCTGACTGGCGGTCCATTCAAAAGGGACATTATGTAATAGCTGGACTAGAGGTTCACTAGTATTGGCAAAGTCAGGGATAAACTGTCTGTAGTAGCCCATCATCCCTAGAAAGACTTGTACCTCTTGCAGGTTGGTTGGCAGAAGCATTTTGTCAATGGCCTCAACCTTCTTAGTCATTGGGCGAATCCCTGTCTGGGTTACTTCATGGCCCAAGAATTCAAGACGCTCTTTAAAGAAGGCGCACTTGGAAGGTTTTAGCTTGAGGCCAGCTTCCCAAATCTTAATGAACACCTCTTTGAGATGAGCCAGGTGATTGGTGAAGGTAGCGCTGAAGACTGTGATATCATCCAAATATACTAGGACACATGACAGCTTCAAGTTGCGGAGGATGGAGTCCATGGCCCTTTGGAAGGTGGCCGGGGCATTGCAGAGTCCCTGCGGCATGCAAGTAGGCTCAAAAAGCCCTTCAGATGTAATGAGCGCGGCTTTTTGGCAATCCTTGGGCAACAGATCAACTTGCCAGTATCCAGATGCCAGATCCATTGCAGAGAAAAACTTAGAGCCTCCAAGACGTCAGAGAGCATCATCAATACGCGGCAGGGGGTACGAGTCCTTCTTGGTCAAAGAGTTCAATTGGCGGTAGTCCATCACAATGCAATGACCTCCATCTTTCTTCTTTAAGATGAGTAGCGGGGATGCCCAAGGACTTTGGGAAGGTGCCAGCAGCCCAGCGTCCAACAGTTGTTTGAGCTCTTTAGATACCTGGGCGTCCTCCACATGGCTGCAGCAATATGGTTTAGCACAGAAGGGGGAGTGTTGCCAGTGTCAATCTGATGGATAACGCCTTTGGCTAACCCATAGTCAGTACTGTCTTTAGCAAAGATGTCAGAAAATTGGTCTAGCAGGTCTAGCACCTCTTTCTGTTGAACCAGGGACAGCTGTGGAAAGTCTTGCACAGTGAACAAGGATAGGACTTGGGGCTCATCCTCAGGTAGGTTAAAATCTTGGAACGTGCCAAAGGGATGAAGAGACAGGACATCAGGAGCGCCCAACAACTTGCCATATCCAACAATCTGCCCCCTAGACACGGTCATGGGGAGTGCAGTCAGGTTGGCTACCAAAAATTGAACAGGGTCCTTATGGGAGACATCTAGGATTCCAGGACAGAGATAAGGTTTGTTGCGCCCTAATGAGGGGGGAGAATACAACTCCAAGAAGGTTTGTTCAGGTAGTTCATATGATATCTGGGAGTCTAGGATGGCCTGGGAGCCAGGGGGGATGGTGACAGCAGACGTGGCTAGGAGAGGGATCCCTTCAGACGCAGGACAAGCCATAGGTGGACATCTCATGTTTGAAGAGTGGGTGCAATATTTGAGGTTGAAAACCCCAGTGGGGTATTCCAAGGCACATGTCTTAAGACGCTTCCTGGGAACTTTAACTGGCTCTTCAAAGATCAGAGGGACTTTGTATCCCAGAATAGAGAGGTAACCATCTTTCAGGTTGATTATCCCATTATATTCCCTAAGGAACTGGGTGCCAACTAAGAGATTGTAACTCTTGTTTTCCAAGACAACTGCTGGCGCAGCTAGGAGAAGCTTGCCAAACCGCATGGGTAGAGCAGAGTACGCCCCTATGGCGCGGGTCATAGACAGTCCAGCTGTGCCATACAACTGGTGATAATTAAGGTCAGGGGCAAGTTTGAGTTTCTTCACAAGCTTGGAGGAGACAACGTTGACTGGCAAGCCAGTGTCTAAAACGGCCTTGATCTTCACTTTTTGAATGGATATCTCTACTCAAGTGGTAGTGCAACCAAAGGGTGGAAGGACAGCCAAGATATCTTGAGCCTCTGCTAGTTCCTTATCCCACTTCTCAATCATGCATCTCAACCCTGGGAACTCCTTATAAACAGTTTGGAGAGGGAGAAAAACAGATACATTCTTGAAGACAGCATCAGCAACCTCAGCAGCTTCTTCTGACAACTCCACTAGCACAGGGGACCTCTTAGCTTGAGTGAGGTAAGGGCAAGAGACAACTTCTTTGGCTTCAGGCAAAGGCTTAGCAGTAGTTGTAGTCTTTCCCAATTGCAATTTATAGGGGACTGTAATGGTTTCAGGAACAGCCAGAACAGAGTACCCATATGCATTGGCGTTGTCAGTATCAGAGTCATCCAGGTCAGAGTTGTCAGAGATATTGTGGAACAAGAGGAGGATAGGAGGAGCCTCATTATCAGCAGGCTTGGAGTCAGATATAGAGGGAGGGATTGAAAGAGACTGGGAAGGATTGTCAACCAAGAGTGTCTCTGCCTCTAGGTTGACTGTTCTTTTCCGCCTGCTCTTTTGGATCAGCTCCTTCAACCCGTGGATTGGTGCAGACTCAAGAATGGTGACCTATTTGGCCACAGTTGTGGCAACCTTGGCGTTGAGGGGGATTTTGCAAGGTCATGGTAAGAATGCAAGGACCACAGGAAGACAAACCAGAGTTAGAAGCAGCTTGACTCTCCCTAACGACTGCTCCAGAATGGGTAAGGTGCATGTCCTGCAACAGCGTCTTTATGCTCTTCATAGAGGAAAGCATAGCTTTATGGGCTTTGAAGTGAAGGCACAGAAGCTGGTTAACTTTGAGAGCTTGAGCGCAAGCCATGTAAGCTTCATGGGCTGTCAATTGTCTGCTTGTTATCAGTTGCTGTCCTTCCATGTAGAATTGGTCTGCAAACTCAGCTAGTGTCTCCTTAGGCTTGAAAGCAATGTGCATAAAGGCGTCCTTTTTTACTTCCAGGCTAAGATCACCACCAAACTTGTCAATCAAAAGCTGCTTCATATCTTCCCACGTCTCAATGGTGGGTAGTTCAGGCACCACCACCTCTTGGCAAGTTGGGTGTAGGCAGGTCAGAATATGTTCTTTCTTAACCTTGTCTGATGCTTGTCTCATGGCAGTTTCATAGATGGTTAGGAAAGCTGCAATGGTCAAGGTTTTGGGATCAAAGACTTGCTTAAAGGTAGGCTTAAAGTGTGCTTTGGGAGTTGGACCACCATTGTTGCTATTGAGTACGTTTATACACAGGGAAAACTCTGCTTTGGATTCAGAGGGGGCTGTCTAGCCCATAGCTGACAAACACTCTCTTCAAGGGTAGTCAGGGTCTCAACAACACAGGCACCTGTATTGACGGCTTGTGTGGTCTGTTGTGCAGTAGCATCTAGGCGTTGACCTTGGGTGGTCACTACTGTGGAGAGCTCAGCCAGTTGAGTAGTAAGGGATGGCCCCACTGAGAGGCAAGGGGAAAACCTGTTGTTCACAGAGTCAATCAGTTCACTCATCTCTTGTACGTCTCTATCCAGCTCAGTATAGTCCCACTTCAAATGATCCACCTTGTTAGCCAGGGCAATTAGTTCCCTAGTGCATTGAATTTGAGGGGCTCCTGGTAAGCCAGGGCAGCAACCATCTTCATCAACAACCCCAACTGGACTAGCAGCAGTTTCCATCATCTCACATAGGGCAGCAATTTCTTGCTGTAGCTCCGCAATTTGAGCAGTCAACTCAAGCACCTGAGGGTCAGGTTGAGGCGCCTCAGCAGGACGTCCTTGACTGCAAGTAGTTGTACGTGGCTCTTGAATAGTGTCCCATATTCTCTGCTCTCAATCCACCAAGTCATCAGAAGGGGGAGAGGGTGAAACATCTGGCTTGGGCGTAGATAATTCATTCACTTGACTCTGGAGCTTGGCTATAGCAGCAGCAGTAACAGCTCTCTCTTGATCAAATGCTTTACTGAGTTCATTAAGGCTGTTAGCAGCAAAGTCTACTACCTGCTGTAGTTGCTTAAATGAATAAGTGCTGAATGCATTGAGCTGCTGCACAAGTTGTTTGAAGTTGGTGAGATAAGTGTTTAAAGTGGAATCTACTTGAGTTTGTTAGGGTTGTTCTATGTGGTGAAACTTGTGTAGACGCTCTCTCACATATTCAGGGATAGACTGGCGCATTTGTTCAATAGAATTAACCAAATAGGTCTGGGAGGTAACAGAGTTGCGCTGATTGTCAGATACCAAGGAAAACAGGGAATGGATCCACTGTTGGTAGGCAGCAAACTGGTCCCAGTGATGAGTAACTGCTGCTTGTAGAGACAAGATTTCTTGGACGTGGAGCCCCAACACCATTTGATGGTGGGCCAAGGCAGGCTGCACAAAGGACAATAGTAAGTGTTCAGCAGAGCCAGCTGTTGAGAGGAGATGCTGTGAAATTTGAGGAGCTACAATCAGTTCATAGTATTCCACTTGACTGAACTACAGCTGAAGGCAAGGGATGGCTCTTCATCCTTTATCCCAAGGGCTACTGCCATGACTTGTTCTAAGTCAGGGGTACCCATGGGGTAAGCAACTAGGCAGGGACCATTCCTGAAGTTCAGTACAGTAGGGATAATAGGCGGGTTGGCAATATCTTCCTCAATAGGAGGGCTAGTAATTTCAGGTGAAGTTGGCTCTTGTATAGGCAGAGGCAAAGGACCTGAAAACGTGGATGCAAAAGGGATAACCAAGGGGCTTACAGCCCCTGTAGTGAGCACCATTTTTGTTGTGTTCTAAGGCGCAGGACAGACACACAACAGGAAATCCTAACCTTAGGATTGGATTTTTACTAAGTCTCAGTTAGATGACAGGGAAGGCTATGCAATTACCTTGCAGCCCTGGAAGAATAATCTCTCCTAGTTGTGGCTAGAGAGAGGCGCAGAAGTACTAAAGACACAAAGACAAAAATGTGAATAGAACTTAATTTTTATTGGTGAATATGAAATGGAATATATAGTGGTTAGGAATACCACAAAACACTACCAGGATGGTAGGATCACTTGCCACCAGCATGAGTGGGGCAAGTGAGTTGCGCAGGATCAAGAAACCAAACAATTTTATTCCCTGATTCAGTCATCAACTCATTTTGAGAGGCAAAAGCAAAAGCAAGAGATTTGTCTTCAAAATGACCCACCAAAGGCAAAATTGACACATGGTGAATAGTGGTAACCACGACAACTTCCAAACAAGGTTTTATGCAAATTAAAGCCAAACCTGCTACTCACTCCTGGTTTTCTGGTAATTGTTCTGTGGTGGCTTTGTCTAGTCAGAGTTGTGAGTTCTCCCCTTGCATTTTTTCTCAGTTGCAGTTGTCTATCTTGGCGGGTTTGTTCAAGATAGACAAAGTCCCATTAGTGGCCATCCCCAAGAATTTGTTGGCTATGCTCCAACATGTTATGCCCGCAAATTCTTTGGTAGTCAAGTCCAAGGAAATACCTCTTGTTCCCATTGATTGTGATTGTCCTGTCCTCCCTGAAGCTGTCTGTGAGATAGGGGGGCTAAACTAACTAATTTTGGCTCCCATCCTGGCAAAACAAACCACCAGGATGCCAACCAGTGGAGAACTGGGATGGCCGCTCTAAGGGGGGACCAGAGGGAGGACACTGGGGACAGTTGTGGGAAATAGGAGTTCAATCCTATCAACACAAGACCATTGATCAACCACAGAGCGCAGGAGGGAGTGGGGGGAGCATCTCAAAAGCCTCAAGGAGGACCGGGTCATTCTCTTCCCTGCTGGGGAGGGGAGGCGTTGGTATTCTCTCTCCCTCAGAGGAGGGTGATGCATACCCAACTGCATCCAGATCCAAGTTGTTGCACGTCAAACTCTTCACCACAGCCTCTCCAGAGAGGAGGAGGCCATTTGGAAAATTCAGAAGGCTAGATGGGTTGTCCCCCACAAGCCAAGCAGAAGAAGTGATTTTTGACCACAAGTCTGGCAAGGTCAACCAAAGGAGCAATAAAAATGGGGCCAAAGAAAAAGCAACAAATTTGAGGACAGGGAGTATCATAATTACAATGTCCTTGAAATTTGGAAAAGATTGGTGTAATTTTTGACTGACAAGCAATAAGAAACAACACCACAAGAGCAGCCACAAGAAAGAGGCAAAAAGGAAACAGCAAGACAGGTGTGGAGAGCTTGGATGTTGTCTTGGGGGCCTTGAATCTCACAGTTAAACAAAAGCGGGTTCAAAAACTGAAAATTTAAATAAAAAACAAGATAAAAATAGAAATTATAATGAATTTTAAATAAGAATTTGAGTTCAAAAGCAGGTTTCAAAGGCAAAAGCAAGAGGAGGCGGCAACTATATACTTGACCCTGTATAGAAGAGCACAGGGAAGTTTATGGGTTCAAAACTGGGACATGTGAGGTAAGTGTAAAGGAAAATACTAAAACTTTAATTTTTAGATAATATAAACTGGAAACGGAGCTTCCAAAAAAAAGAGATATAAGAAAAATAAAATGTGCAACAAATTCCAAAATGTTTTAATAGATTTGAGAATAGACAAGCAGGGGACTGAAAGTCCCCTTGCTGTATAAAAGAAAGTGAGTTGCAGGGAATGGAATCACATGGCAGCAGGGATTGGATTCAATTGGGTGGGAGATAAAATTTTCAGGTCAGGACCAGGAGAACTGGAGATTTTCAAGTTAATTTCCGCAGCTTTACCTGATTGGTTGGAGGGCATATCAACCATTTCAGATCCAATTGATTTTGTGGTTATTGGTGTAGCATCTTTTGATTGGGTGTTTCTAATTGTTTTTAAGAGGGGTCAACATCAGGCCAGTAAATAGTCCAAATCAATTAGTGTTTCTTCCCAGGAGGGAACTACCAAAGCTGGGAGGTCTGCAGAGTAGGCCAGGACAAACATCTTGTTGACAGTATGAGCTAAATTGCCTAGAGAGTTGAGTGGCTGGGCTGCAATTTTTGGCCCTTTTTTGGTGCAGCGGGGGAAAACGGTTCAATCCAAAGCCAAAGGTGGCAGTGGATTTACACTGTCCAAGAAATGATCAAACATTATTTTAAGGAGCACCCTGCCTCCTTAGCCTCTGTCTGTACCACTGAAGAGAAGAAAGATCCTGCTGATGCTTCATTGTTTGAAGCAAATGAATCTACTTCTGGTTATTTCTTGTTTTATGGTAACATCAATAACAGACAAACTATCTTCTGGCTGGCCATTTTGTTGGATACCAGTGCATCCAAGAACTTCATGAGTGTTGAGACCGCAGACTTGCTGCAACTCAAGTATCATCCTGGAATGCTGATTAGGAATAGCAACTTTCAAATGTTTCTCTCTTTCCAGCTTAAGGAACCAGTGACATTTGTAGTTGTGTGTCAATCTTTTACCGCAATGTTCTCTATATGCTCTACTCTTATGTATTATATTATCTTAGAAGTGGGCTGGTGGCAGGACCATAATGTATTGATCTTGATAAAAGAGAATGAGCTGCAAGTGGACCACTCTTTGGGCATATACATCTGTATTCTGTTGTTGGGTATGTCAGAGTTAGAGCAGTCTTCTCAGACAACCCAGTTGATTCCTGCCCCTACACCCATAAGTTCAGATTTACCGGTATACCTTCAACCCTAGTCCATGGCATTTGATGCCGCTAGGGGTGAGGTCCTTCCCAAGCACACTCAGTTCAACTTTGACTTTAAAGTTACTTTTGATCTGATTTGTATTGTGTCTCCTATTTACCCTTTGAGCTTGAAGTAAGACACATGCTTGGAAGAGTGGACTTGTGACATGTTGGCCAAGAAATGCATCTTCAATAAGGTTTTGTTGATCTTCTCTCCATTGTTGTTTATTCAAAAGTCTGATGGGTTGCTTAGACCTTGTGTTGACTATAGAAACTTGAACAACATCACAATTCCTGACCCCTACCCTTTGCTCCTTGAAGCACAAATTTCTCAGTGTGTTGAGAAGGCAAAGGTATTCTCAAAACTTGATCTCTTGGATGCATTCAATCAGATTAGGATTGCAGAATGAATGAAGTTGTTGATGGTATTCAGAGCAAAGAAAGGTATCTTTCAGTTCTGTGTTATGCCTTTTGGATTGAAGAATGCCCAGGCTTGCTTTCAGCGGTTGATTGACTCAGTTTTGGTAGACCTTCTAGGTGTATATGCCATTGTGTACATGGACAACATCTTGGTGTTCTCTCTGGATGAGAAGTCTCATAAGGCCCATCTTTCAGCAGTTGTAGAGCGTATACTTCAGGCCAATTTGATCATCAAAAAGAGTAAGTGTGAATTCTTTAAATGTAAGGTTATCTTTTTGGGTAATATTATCTTTGAGGATGGCCACACTATTTCCCCCAACAAGGAAGCAGCAGTTCAAGAGTATGCTACGCCTGTGACAGTATCCCAACTTCACAGTTTTCTGGTATCTGTAAATTCTTGAAGAAATTCACCCCTCACTTGTTCAAAGTGACCACGCCTTTATATTCAGCTAGCAGGAAGACAACTCTAGTCTGGATGCCTGAGTGTGCAAACACGTTTGCAGCAGTCAAAGCTCTTTTGTTGTCTTCATCTGTGTTGAGACATGTGGATCCTGAGCTTCCCTTTGTGGTTTCCACAGATGCCTCTAAATATGCTTTGGCTGGTGTATTACTACAAACTGCAAGCAATGGTGTTTAGAGACCTGTAGGGTATTTCTCCCAAAAGATGGAGGCTCAGGAACACAATTACATGATTTACAACAAGGAATTGTTGGAAGTTGTAAGGTCTTGCCCATAATGGTGCAAGGTCATAAACTAAAGCGTGCAAAGCATTGGGATTCAAATTTAAAAGACATAAGAATGTAGGTACTGTCTTTAAGATGATCTTACAGAAACCTGCTAAAAACCTATATTGCATCACAAATGGAGTAATAGAGTTTAAAAACCTAAGCAAAGAAGATAGAATTAGGTGTTCAATAGTGAACAATTTGGAGCTTAAGGAATATCAATATTAGGATATTCTCCATATGCAAATTGATACATATAACTATTGAAAGATTCTTTAAGGGAAAAAAATGGATACAACAAGCCTAAGGCTTGTTGTTTTACAAGTTCCATTTGGATTAAAGAAAAGGCTAAACTAAGAAAATGAATTTAAAAAAAACAAAATTCTAAAAATTATAAATTTGAAGTTAAAATTGTAAAAGTTGAAGGGGAAGAAATCACTTAGAATTTTGGCTTAAAGCCTAATCTTCAAAAGCTCTTTATTTATAGAAGAGAAAGCCTTTTCAGTTGGACCATGATCAACAGGAGGAGCAGCCAAGAGGAGGAGCAACTGGAGAAGTTGGAGACAATCAGGTTCAAAAAAGGAGAAACACAAAGACCAGTTCAAGTTTGATAGGCAGAATAGGCTGGGGAGAGCGGCAACAACTTGAAAAAAGGAGTTTCAAAAGGCAAGCAAAAAGTAGAATAAACCTAACTTAAATTAGAGAAATATAAGCTATTTGAATAGCTGGGAAGACAGTGGGTGACAACTGCGCCAATTCAAACGCAAATTGAAGAGAAAAACAAGGTAATTAAGTTAAAATACTTAAATATCAACTTTTAATTTAAAATTCCAAATATTAAAAAATACTGAAAGATTAAAAAATTGAAATTAAACATTAAATATGATAATTTAGAGAGCCTTCCCTTTGGGACAGGGCATGACAGCAGTTATGGAATCTTTAAAGCATTGGCACACCATCTCATGTTGCTGTGTCATTTTTTGTAGTAAGAACCAACCATAAAGCTCTCCTGTACTATTTCCAACCCAGGATTTTTTTGGGTTGCCAAGTCTGATGACACGGTGATCTGACAAGGTACAAGTTCTGCTACAAGTTTATCAAGGGAGCCAATAATCATTTGGCAGATGTGTTGAGCAGAAATCCTTCCTATCTCCTAGATGTTGGTATGGACTTCAAGTTCAATATGCACACTATGATACCAGACAAGGCTGTAGTTCCTTTTGTATTACCCCTGCCTGCTACACTTACCATCATGTCCTTAACTGAGAGTGCAGACTTAGACTTATATTCCAAAGTGAAGTTTTTGTAGCCTCTATCCAAAGGTTATGATAGGTTATTGGAACTATCATGTTCACATCCTGTTAGTCAGCCACAAGGTTATCACAAGATAAGACTGATTCTATATAATCAAGGTTGTTTGTGGGTTCCAGAGGGAACTATTTGGGACAAAATCATGGAGGCTTATCACACCTGTCCTACAGCAGGCCATCCAGGGAAAAACAAAATGCTGGAGCTCATCTGCTGACAGTTTTCATGAAAAGGTTTGACAGTGCAGGTGGAGGCTGACGTTTGTGACTGCTTGGTATGTGTTTGGTCTAAGGCAAGCAGGAACAAGACTACTGGATTACTGGTTTCACTGCAATCAGCTGCAGGTCCATAGATGTCAGTGTCAGTAGATTTTATTAGAAACCTCCCAGATTTCACTGGGTTTAATGCAATCATGGTGGTTGTAGATTGGTTTACAAAAATGGCGTACTTTTTCCCCTTCTCAACTACAATTACATTAGTGGGAACAGCATGGTTATTTATGGACAGAATCTTCTCCCTACATGACATCCCAATGGAAATAGTGAGTGACTGTGGGCCCCAATTTATTGCTCAGTTCTGAGAAGCCTTTACTGGAATTCTTGTTATCAAGCTGTGCCTCTCTACCATGTTTCATCCTCAGTTCAATGGACAAACAGAGAGTGTAAACCAAAGTTTGGAGGTTTATCTCTGTTGCTACACTAATGCACAACAAGACAACTGGTGTGCCAACCTACCCTTGGCAGAGTTCACATATAATAACGCCTCACAAACGTCAACTCAGGTTTTTCCATTCTATGCTAATTTAGGTTACAATCCCTTATCCAACATGGTTCCTTGTTTGGTTAGTAACGTAGAAGCTGAACTGAACAAGCCGCTGCATTGAAGCAGGTTCATCAGGAACTTCAGGTTACTCTTGCCGCTGCCGTGACAACTTACAAGGAATACACAGATTGTAAGTGCCAGGAAGTTCTAATCTACTGGCCAGGTGATCTGGTCATGGTGGATGCCTGCAATATGAAGCTGAAGGTTTCTTGCCGCAAATTAGGCCCCAAGCAAGTGGGTCCCTTCAAAGTTGAACATCAAATTAGTCCCTCTGTATACCAATTAGATTTACCCCCAGATTTTAAAATTTTCCACACCTTACACAAATTCTTACTAACTCCCTTTAAAGGTACTGAGATCCCTTCTTTCCAACCCATTCTCATAGAAGGAGAACCTGAGTATGAGTTAAATTGCATTTTGGCTTCCCATAAAAATTGACGCTGTCTGAATATTTGGTGTTGTGGAAGGGTTATCCTGATTCTGAAAACTCATGGGTTCCCTGCTATGATTGCTCTAACTCTCCCAATCTTATCCAAGAGTTTTATTATCTCAACCCAACTGCCATTGGTCACCCCAAGCTTATCTTAGCCGCTATGAAACTTTCCCCTGCCCACAAAAACTTCTCCTTGTCCCATCTTCCAGATGGTGGTATTGTGCCCCAGGCTAAAGCAGAGTGTAATGTCACAGTAGATTTCATATTTGCCAGGAATTATTTGCCCAAGTAGGAAAGCTCAGAAAGCTGGAAACCCATTAACAAAACTGACTGATTTAATGGATTTGAATCAAACAGTTGATCAAAAATGGGTTACAGCTGCTCTTTTTAGCCGGTCAAATCTGATCCCCCCATAAGTTGATGTTGATAAATTGACATATTTAAGGGTCACCAGATATGAACTTGTTAATCAGCATAGTCATCAGAAGTTGGTCACTCAAGGGTTTTTTGCAACCTGGACTATATACTCACTTGACAATGTGGAAGGAATAAGAGCCCAGGATCCAGACAGTATTGCTTAGTCAACTTTTGGTATATATTGAATAATTTTCACTGTTTCAACTCTTAATAGTTGAGTCCTCCCTAAATTTACTCAATAAAAATCACATATTCCCTGGTCTAACTTTACTTTTGAAAATTTATCCTGTAGTTGGATTGTTATGCTACATCCCCTACAATTTAATCCTTAGCCGGATTATTACAGGAAGATGGGGCCCTGCCGTTGGTACTTTGTTGTCATTGTCGCCAAATGTTAATTCAATGCCTGTCAATCTTGGAGCTGTTCCTACTCCTGTCAAAGCTGAAACTCATGTGCTATATCAATGTCCTGAATTTTATGCTGAAGACACTCTGATTCTATTGCAGGCCATTTATCTAGGGCTTTTCTGATTGGGGTTAATTATTTTACTTAACCCTAGTATTTCATTTGGAAAATTCACAAAACAGTATCTGAAGCTGCGTTGGTGGTTAATCATTAACTCTATGTGGATTTGGTGGGCAATTCCCCACCACATGGAGACAGCTTCTTATTATCCTGTGATTTCTGTTACAGTGTTGCCTTCTGAAAAGTACACATATATTCAAAGTGCTAATCAACCACAAGCCATTGGTATTATTTAAGACTCAACAACACTTATCTAGACAACAGGCTGAATGAATGAGCCTCATAGAAAGGTATCCAATAATAATTGAATACAAACCAAGCATGAAAATGCTTACTGCAGACACCCTATCAAGGCTATATTGTAAGAATCTACTATGCACTAATAGATACCCTGATTGTCTCATGTTAATCATGAGAAATCTTCAATAGGGGTTTGCATCTGGTACATCAATGGACATATAAGAGAAAGCCCTTAAGAACAAACATCTGTTCAAAAATGTATACCACACTTTACACCACATATTATTAAGCAGCAATAAAGTACACTATGTGCCAAAAACACAAAAGAATTGACACAACTATTTGCTACTGCAGAGATCTGAGCCACACATTTAGTAGAAATCTGCATGAATACCTCAAGACATACTACTGGTGACCCAACATGATAGATGACATCAGAGAGGTGCTCAAACAATGCAAATTATGTGAAAATTACACCTGTTTTAAGGCACTTTCTAAGTCAGTGATGCCAGTGTCAATCACCCAAGCATTCAATGTGTGAGCACTGGACATTGTGAAACCCATTCCCAGAGATAAAAAAGGCAAAAGTACATTATCACAGTCATCAACTATGCAACTAGGTAGCCTGTTGCACAATTTACAAAAGAACACAAAGGAAATGTTGTGAGACAATTTATTGACAAATAGATCATAGCCAAGTTCAAAAAACCTGAACTTATAATTACAGAAAGAGAAACAGAATTTACTGCCATTAATACCAACATACATCTTGCTAAAAATGAAACAAAGCACACATTTGCCAGCCCTTATCACCCAAAAGCAAATGGGAGAGTAAAAAGATTGAACAGTTTTCTTGTAGAGGCACTCAGTAAACTTTCTGCCAATGACCCATGAATTTGGGCCAACATGCTTCCAACAACGCTAATAGTATGTCACACACAAGTCAATCAAAATACAGTCAAAAGCCCATAAAAACTTGTCTACAGACATAAACCTGTCATTGTCAGTACTAAGTTAGGGCCACAATTACCTTTACCTAAGAAAGTACCCACTGACAATGAACCTGACGTAAAGAACACCAGGAAAGACCAAGAGACTAAAGAAAAGAGTTGAGAGAAAAACAGCTCTCAACTAACAGAAACAGTTTCAGGTCAGGGACAAGATTTGGGTTGTCAATCATGATTTGCACAAGTTAGAACCAGGGTTAAGAGGACCATGAATTGTCATGGAGGTCAAACCTAATAATACTTACCTCATCAAGGCAATTGGCGCTTGTACTGAGCTAAAACACATGCACTATGACCAACTCTACCTATGTAAGGCAAGGACCACACAACTCACAACTATCTTTCTCTAACGCAAAACTAGATCAATATCAGGCCCAAATCCCTGAAACTCTCAAGAAAAGCTCTAAGGCTCTGCCTTTCAGCACCCCAGGGGAAGATGTTGCAACGTCTTCAATTACTCTCTTGTGGAGAAATAATTCTCTGATAAATTTTACAACTAATAATTAAGTTGATGGCACTTTTATCAAATCTCTATCTAATACAGGGATCAAACCTTTCAAACCCTAAGAAAAACAATTAATTGGATAAACCTCATGACTGTCATGACGTACATGGATAGTATGTGGATTTTCATGATGCTATATAATATCATTCTTCTACATTCAATCAATTAGCATTCTTTTAATTTTCCTCTTTATCTTGTTTTATATACTTTTAAGAAGTATATGGTTGACAATAGCAGCATTACTTGGAAAGTTTTCTATCAACTCAATATTATTGGTAGATAGGTGACCCAGATTCTTTTTTGTGGGCTTATTTTTAACCCATTAAGAAACCTATTTTTGTTCCATGCACTGTGTCAGGAATTCAGCCTGTGGGGGGGTCTTGAGAACTTACAGGCGGACAGCCTGCAGGTGTAAAGCCCCAATATATGAGGGAGTATTTTAGCAAAGTAGGGTATAAAGTTGGCAACTTGGAATCCTGTGAGCGCCGTCACAATGGGAAAGACTGTCATCATCCATCTGAAGACCTTGGCGTGTACGTTAAATCTTCCAAAATTACCAGCAAAATACGTAAGTACGTAGTATACACAGGTGTATATAGCTACAGACTGGGTGGAGCAGGGCAACACCAGCGTGGGCCAGGAGTACGGCTTGGAGTAGTTTAGCTGTGCTGGCTCCTTGTAGATGTACTTGTTAGGCAGTTTATTTAACGGCCCATGCTGGTGATGGTATTAGTGGCCCCCAATCCCTAGGCAGGCTGTGAGTACAGCTGAGAAGATTAAATGGTTCATCTTCTGATCCTGGGAAAGGGCAGACAAAGCTTAGTGTCTTTAACTTTCTTGTAAGGTAAAAGTTTCTGATTGATTTATGTGATACTACTGAGGGGTAATTTCACTCAATGATAGCACAAACTATCATCAAGTGAATTGGCTTTATTATATACTATCATCCTTGTGGCGGCATGAATAATACAAAGCATTGAATAGGGAACCCCAAACATTTGGTGTTGTCTGGAATTCCCATTTGGGATTGGGGTGGGAGTGGTTTGGTAGGCAATGAATTGTTATCCTTGGCATTGCATGGAATTGGAGCATCTTCAGGCACTTTGATGCATTCAAATTCAACTTTTGCAGTTAATGCAGGAATGGATGGGTTGAGCAGCTTGTCAGCCCCTCCCAAATTTGGTAAATTCCAAATTTGGGCAGCAGTTCCCCCTCCATTTGGGTTTGGGGAAATTGCCTTTTTGGGTCTCCCCTTTTGGCAATTTTCCCATTTGGTGGCCTGGGTGGGGGACTGGCTGGCGGTGGTGGGCAGGTGGACGGGGGCTGGCTGGCAGAAGCAGGAGGGCAGGGCAGGCAAGCTGTCAGGCTTGGCAGGCGGCTGGCGGGCGCCTGGCGGTTGGGCGTGCGGCCTGCAGATGGGGTATAAAACCCGTCCAAATTAAAATTCTTATTTTTAATTCTTGTTTCCTGGCCCCAACTTTTTGCGGCAGTTTCCCCAATAAGGGGGAACTGCAGCCATTTTTTATTTTGTTTCTCACCATTAATTTTGCACAAAATATTGTCCTGAATCACAGTGTTGTCAGGAATATTCCTGACAGTTGCTTCTCCTTCCCTTCTTGGCAAACCTGTCTGTTGGCAGTACTGGGCAATAAGGTCAGGAGCATTGGTGAGGTTCTTTAATGGTTCCCATGAGTTTGATTCCGGTGGGTACCCTACCCATAAAACTAGGTACTGGACCTGGTTATGAACTTTCTTGTACTCTAGTATGGCCTCCACTTCCCACTATGGGGTATGTTGTAGGATTGTTGGCAGGGGGTTACGGTCTTTAGTCTGATGCGCGTGGGGGCTTCCTCTTTCTGCCTCTAGTTTGGATACATGGAAGATGTTGTGGGCACTAGAGCAATCAGGGAGCTGTACTCTGTATGTTGTGTCAGAGATTTTCTGGAGTACTTTAAGAGGGCCAATGCGGCGGGGTCCTAGCTTCCTGCCCACTTGGTTAATCTTGAGGTTCTTGGTTTCAAGATACACGTTGGAGCCTACTTTGAACTCTGGGTTGGCATGTCGGTGTTTGTTGGCTTGGACCTTGTACTTTTGTTGGGCCTCTCTGAGGTTACTCTGTAGATATTTCTGGGTATCCCTTAGGTTTTGGAAGTACTTGTTGGCTTGAGGTACTGTCCCTGGGCAGCCTTTAGTGGGAATTCCTTGTGGAGAGAAACCATAGTTGGCTGTGAATGGGGACATCTTGGCTCCCAAGTGGTAAGAACTGTTGTAGCTAAACTGGGCCAAGGGTAGTAGTTCTGCCCAATTATCCTGCTTAGTGTTGATGTAGGCGTGGAGATAAGTTTCCAGTATCTGGTTAACTTGCTCTGTTTGACCATTGGTTTGAGGATGGAAGGCTGTTGACAGGTTGAACTTTACTTGGAGTTGTCGCATTATTTTGCCCCAGAATTTGGAAGTGAACTGGGTTTCTCTGTCTGAGACAATGTCTTTGGGGAGACCATGGTGGCGGTAAATGTGGTTAAGGAATAACCAGGCCGTGGCGGTGGTCAACATTCCTTATAAACAAGCAATGAACTCTGCGGCTTTGGTGAGGCGGTCCACAATAACCATAATCCCTGTGAACCCTTGACTGGGAGGTAGGTCCGTAATGAAATCCATGGAAATAGATTCCCATGGCATGGATGGGATTGGGAGGGGTTGAAGAAAACTCTGTGGCTTTTGTGTGGAGTGTTTGCTCCTCATACATGAGACACATTGTGAGATGTAATTTTTTACTTGGGGAAACATGGATGGCCACCAGTAGCTGATTCAAAGACGCTCCATAGTTTTCTTGATTCCTCCATGACCACCTAGCAGGGAGTCATGTAACTCCTGTAGGACCTGATTCTGAATGGCTCCTGGGGGTACCACCAATCTATCAAGTCTGTAAAGAAAGCCCTCATGGATAGAGTAGTTGGGGTTGGATTTTGCGGAGTTCATTTTGGCAATTAGGTCCTGGATGAGTGGGGAGTCCTTCTGGGCGTTCTTCACCTCCTTTTCCAAGGATGAGAGTGGTTGGGAGGCCCCAAGGATAGCCATCAAGAACTGGTTGGTATCTAGGACTGGTCAGGTGTTGAAATGGCTGTAGGACTGGTCTCTGTCATTGTGATCTTCTTGTCTGCTCAGGGCGTCTGGTGCGTCATTGGTGTGCCCTGGGATGTAACTGATTTTGAAGTTGTAGGAGGACAAATCCAGAGCCCATCTGGCGAGTTGTTGGCAGATCTTCCTCTTCTCTGTGAAGTATAAAAGTTTCCTGTAGTTGGTACAGACAATGACAGTGTGCTTGGCTCCTTCTGGTATTGTCTCCAGTGTTCAAAAGCTTTAACTATGGCTATGAGTTCCTTTTTGTAAACATTGTAGCTTTGTTAACAATCCAGCAGCTTCTTAGAGAAGTTTGCTACAGGGTGGTATACTCCAGGCTCCCCTTTCTGAAGCAAAACTGTGCCTAAGGCAAAGTATGAAGTGTCAGTCTCCAAAAAAATTGAAGATTGGGGTCAGGTTGTTGGAGTACTGGGGCTGTTGTGAAGGCAGTTTTGAGGGTCTCAAATGATTTCTGTGTCTCATCTGTCCAAGTGTAAGGTACACTTTTGGCAGTCAAGGACATGAGGGGCTCCGCTATCTTTGCAAAATTCTTGATGAACTTACAGCAAAAGTTAACCTACCCCAGGAAACCTCTCAATTTTGATTGGGTGTCTGGGATCTTCCATTTGATTACCGCTGCAATTTTGGATAGCGCAATGGCAAAGCTGCCTTTCCAGATTGTGTACCCCAGGAACTCTACCTCTTGTTTGAGAAATTCACATTTCTCCCTTTTGCAGTATAGCTTGGTCTGACATAAGCATTCCAGGACCTTCTTCAGGTCACAGAGATGTGAGGCTTCATCCTTGGAGTACACTAGAATTTTGTCTAGGTAAACCACTACACAGACATCCAAGAGGTCAAAGAGGATCTCGTTCATCAGGGCTTGGAAGGCAGAGGGTGCATTGCAGAGTCCAAATGGCATGAACAGGTACTTGTAAAGGCCAAAGACTGTTTTGACTGCTGTCTTCCACTTGTCTCCTTCTGCAATTTGGACCTGATTGTAGGCATTGCAGAGATCAAGTTTGGAAAATACATAGGCTCCTGTCAGGCAATCTGTTAATTGCTCTGCAGAGGGAACTGGATAGTGATCCTTCACTGTGATGGCGTTGAGCGGACTGTAGTCTACACAGGGACGTAGTCCTCCATCCCCTTTCTTAACAAAGAAGATTGGTGAATAGCAGGAGGATTGAGATTGTCTCATGTGTCCTTTGGCCATTAGGTCAGAGATGTATTCCTTTAGTACCAGACCTTGTGCATGTATGGTGGGATAAACCTTTCCCTATTTTGGGATTTCACTGGGTAGAAGATCAATCCTGAGGTCACTTTCTCTTTGCTTGGGGAGACCTTGAATTAGGACTTCACTAAAAACGTCGGTGTACTCTTCTAACATCTCATCTAGGTGGGGAATCACCGATATGGGCATGACTGTGCTGGTGGGCATGGAGTTGCTCCCAAGTGGTGACGTGCCAGTCTGGCCCTGACTGGAGATGTTGACCTGATGTGTGTCCCAATTGATGTTACATCTGGCTTCCTGCCACCAAGGCATTCCTAGTATGACGGGAAAGGCAAGGTTCTCTAAGGAGGAGAAGTTTAGTTCAAACCTCATCCCCCCAATTTCCACGGTGGTTGGTTCCATGACCCGGTACACTGGGGGAGTGCCTCCATTGGCCAGCTTGGCGGTTCCCCCTGGTGTGGCCTGCTTGCTGAGACTTTTTACCAGGAGGTGGTTGATAAAATTCCCCATGACTCCTGTATCAAGTAGGGTGGTGGTGTGTATTTTCTGGGTATTGGAAGCCAGGGTGATGGGGACTGTGGAGTAGAGAGAAGTAGTTGCTTTATTACCTCCTTCCTCAGCTGCCATAAGGAGCTGGGGATTTGAGGGAGGTTTAAAAGGGTTGGGTCAGGCAGTGGAACAATTCATCACTGTGTGACCTGCAAGACTGCAGTACAGACAGAGACCTTGTGCCACATGGCAGGCCTTCCCTTCATTGGATAGCATAAAGCCCCCCCAGGTCTGGGGATCACCCCAAGATGGGGGACTTTAGCATTGGCAGGTGGTCCAGCAACCTCAACTTGAACAGAGTTAAGGTGGGTGGCCTTGGCGGGGAGGGTATTTTCATACCACGCTCCCCAAGTTTGAACGTCTTGGATGACCTCACCGTAAGTCTCAGAAAGCTTATGGTGGAGGAGGAACTCCTGGACTTGGGGTGAGAGCCTTGCGTAATACAAGTAGCAGGCTTCATCACTATCAAGGTCGAGAGCCTCCTTGAGCTTTGAGAACTGTTTGGTGTAGTGGGTAGTGGTAGATGTTCCTTATCTCAGAGAGTATAGTTTCCAACGGGTATTGTTTAGATCCTCAGGGGAGCTGACTGAGTCTAACAACTTCTGACTGAAGGAGTTAAAGTCATGGCGTAACCCTGGCTCTTTTAGTAAAATGGCAGAAAACCAGTCTTTCTGTTGACCGGTGAGTTGATTTGCCACGTGAAGAACCTTTTGGATGTTGGTGGTAAAGCGGGCTGGCTCAGCTTCAAACAAGGTGTGGGAGAAGGAGAGCAGGGTGAATATTGCTTGTTTCTTGGAGGAATGGATTGTGGATTTAGAAAGTTGACTGAGGATAACATTCTGAACCTGGTGGGTACTGATGGTTGTGTGACCTCTCCTCTAGATTGGAGAGCCTGAAAGCAGCAAAGACAAGAATAACAGACAAGTAGGAGGGAAATCAGGAATGTAGGGCATATCAAAGTAAGATATCCAAACATGGTTGAGCCTGAGGCTGTTGGTGTAAGCCCCAGTGGCAGTGCTATCATACTGTAAAGCCCCAACATATGAGGGAGTATTTTAGCAAAGTAGGGTACCAAGTTGGCAACTTGGAATCCTGTGAGCGCCGTCACAATGGGAAAGGCTGTCATCATCCATCTGAAGACCTTGGCGTGTACGTTAAATCTTCCAAAATTACCAGCAAAATACGTAAGTACGTAGTATACACAGGTGTATATAGCTAAGGACTGGGTGGAGCAGGGTAACACCAGCGTGGGCCAGGAGTACAGCTCAGAGTAGTTTAGCTGTGCTGGCTCCTTGTAGATGTATTTGTTGGGCAGTTTATTTAACAGCCCATGCTGGTGATGGTATTGGTGGCCCCCAATCCCTAGGCAGGCTGTGAGTACAGCTGAGAAGATTAAATGGTTCATCTTCTGATCCTGGGAAAGGGTAGACAAAGATTAGTGTCTTTAACTTTCTTGTAAGGTAAAAGTTTCTGATTGATTTATGTGATACTACTGAGGGGTAATTTCACTCAATGATAGCACAAACTATCATCAAGTGAATTGGCTTTATTATATACTATCATCCTTGTGGCGGCATGAATAATACAAAGCATTGAATAGGGAACCCCAAACACTTGGTGTTGTCTGGAATTCCCATTTGGGATTGGGATAAGAGTGGTTTGGTAGGCAATGAATTGTTATCCTTGGCATTGCATGGAATTGGAGCATCTTCAGGCACTTTGATGCATTAAAATTCAACTTTTGCAGTTAATGCAGGAATGGATGGGTTGAGCAGCTTGTCAGCCCCTTCAAATTTGGTAGATTCCAAATTTGGGCAGCAGTTCCCCCTTTTTGGACTTGGGAAATTGCCTTTTTGGGTTTCCCCATTTGGCAATTTTCCCATTTGGCAGCCTGGGCGGGGGACTGGCTAGCAGGAGTGGGTAGGGGCTGGCTGGCGGGAGCAGGCGGGAGGGCAGGGGCTGGTTGGGGGCAGGCACTCTGGCTGGCAGCAGGCGCGCGCGGGCAAGCCGTCAGGCTTGGCAGGCAGCCAGCGGGCGCCTGGCGGTCAGGCGTGCGGCCTGCAGACGGCTGGCAGCTGGCAGCTGGCTGTGCGGCCCGCGGACGGGGTATAAAACCTGTCTGAATTAAAATTCTTATTTTTAATTCTTGTTTCCTGGCCCTGACTTTTTGCAGCAGTTTCCCCAATAAGAGGGAACTGCTGCCATTTTTTGTTTTGTTTCTCACAATTAATTTTGCACAAAATATTGTCCTGAATCACAGTATTATCAGAAATATTCCTGACAGAGGGTTTTGGAAGAAGGGCCCACCTGTCAGGGCCCAAGGGCTTCTGACTCTGAACCATTAAATTGAAGATTGGTTGTATTTGATTTATTTATTTATTTCAAGAACCAAAAATGACCATAAATGTTGTAAAAGTTGCAGCAAAGGGTTGCTAGTTTCTACAAACAGTTAGTCAGTGACCTAATTCTTAATACTATACCTGTTGATGGTATAGTGACAGCCTATGAAGAAAAGAAAAATAATAAGGTGTATAGACAACTGGTATTTATTTAGATAGTATTGCATTTATATAGTGTGAGGCGGGGGAATTGCCACCAGAGGCAGGGAGGCACAGACAGAAGAACTTCCCAAATGGAGGGAAGTGGATTGACACAGCTAAAAGTCCTGCGTGAGAGAACGACTGCTTCCTCATAGCTTTCCTTAAGGAGGTAGATATAAATAACTTTGTTGTTCTATTTATAATCCTGGAAGTGAAGCCTGTGCCTTGTGCACGTTCAAAAGGCAAATCAAACACCTGTTTTAGGGGCGTTTTAAACGTTTTTATCACTAATAGAATCAGAATGCAATAGTGTGACTGCGCAATTGTTCCATTGCTTAATCCCTAGATGGATGACTTTTTGTCTAATCCATTCAGGATCTGCAACAATAAATGAAGGGAAGGAAAATCAGGCTCTTTTTATACCATTTGATCTTACTCTTTCAGATTATTCTCAGAGGTTCTTGGTTTTTCATCTGGGGGCTTATTCTGTGAGTCTGAGACATCAGCTGATTGTATGACATCATATTCCTTTGAGAATCTTTGAACTTTACACTTTGCTTTTGTTTATTGTCCAAAAATAACTCAAATCAAAGCTTCTGCTCTGTGGCTTCAATCTGAGCGTAAGAACATCCAGATCCAATTAGCATCAGCTGAGATACACTAGTATTTGTCCGTGCAGCGTTTATTGTTGTCTTCATAGGCCCAATACCTAATCACATTTCTTTTTTTGGGATGTATCAATGAGTTCTCCTGGGCTGAATATTCAACTCGGATTAACTTCTGAACTAGTTCACCTAGGGAGACCATCAAGGGCTCGTTTTGACGGCAAGAATCTGCTCTATTAGCCCAGGTAGTTAAACGCAACTTTTTAGAAATAACAATGTCATGATGGTTCATGACACTATCTCCTTCTATAGTCAACTTATCCCAAGTTGACTCTAACAAATCTTTTTCTGAATATCTTGAACTGGTGTTGACTAGACCTCTGTCAGAAGAAATGAAAGCTTCAGGTTGATTATATAGGGCCTCCAAAATTACTTCAATAAAATTTTCATCTTGCAGTTGAATTTGGGTTCCATATTTTACTTGATCAGGAGAGATGATAGTGTCCTTTGATTTAGCTGTATTGACTTATTTGTTGTTGGCTGCTTTTATCTGGACTTGAAAATTGGGTTTGCTTGTCCTATTTCTTAATTTTAATTTTTCTGGTCCTGATACTGCTTGATTTTTCACATGGTTGTCTGGGGGATATTTATTCAGCTGAATGTGTAGGTTTAACTAATTGGTGTTGTACTCTTTCACAGGACTCCAACTATCTTCTATGATTGACTGGATGAGGTTGTTTTTGTTTTTTTCAGTAGCAGGTTTTAGCTTCAATTTGGTGTCACAACTTGGGTTTCAATCAATTTCCTTGGATTTTTCTGGTTTTATTTCATGACATCCTTCACTATCATCAGGGACTTGCTTTTGGATCTTGGGGCTCTCACACTATGACTCTACTTGACTTTTAAATGTCATGAATACTAATTTCAGGTCTTGAATCCTTTGGGTGTTTTTGATAGAGTTGAGAATCAAATTCCTTTACTTTAGGCAAAATTTCAGGATAGTTTTCAGCATGCAAGTTATCATCATCCCCCTCTAACATCTTTTCTGGCAACTTCATGAAGTGTTTAAAGGAAGAAATTTTTTCTGGGATTTTGAAATCCTTGGGCTGAGAGTTGTTGGTTTAATATCCTTTGGATACCACATTTTCTGGTTTAGGCAGTGTTGGGAATTTTGACCAAGCAATGATACCAATTATGACGGAGCCCACGGATTGGGACTGTTACAACCAAATCCATAAATTAGTAGTACAAAATACAATGATTAATATATATAAAAGTGAGTCTGTCTGTCTGTAATGTCACCTTGAGTGGGCTCAAGCCGTAAGGGATTCAACTGAATCAATTTTTACTTAAATTTGATTTTAAAAGTTGGTTGTTAAGCCACAAGCTCAATTTGGCTCATCCTTACATTCAATCCCTTACATGCATCTTTGAAAGTACTCAGGTTGAATTCAGTGGATTGTGGTCTAAATTATGTTGAGCTGGAATATAAGCCACTCGAACTTTAATATATTTGTATTTGATTACTTGAATTTTTAAATTAGTGGCTAACACCATTCAACCATATCAAAGTGGCTTATCTGTATAGATTACCCGACTCTAGAATAGATGGATTAAAAATTAGAAAAGAAGCAGCAATTGTTTTAGATTGTTTTATATGATTGGATGGTTATGCTCTGTGCTGAGGATTGAATTGATGACGAAAAGAGAGCTTGGTCAATTTAAAGCAATACAGTTTAAAAATAAATGTAAATATTAGTTTAAAGTAAGAGATGGTTGGCTTGGACATTTAGAATTGATCTATTCCAAAGTAACGTAATAGAACATTCCACTTGGATGCATCACCTGATCCAAGTAGCTCCATATTGTTTCAGAGTAAACCTTGCTTGCCACAGCTTCATCCCAAAAGAACATAAGTGGAGTAAACTAGCTACGATAAAATTATGATTCAATATACTGTTTTTCATGAAATTTAGAGGGCGTAGATCAAATTTTCAGATGATTCCGATCACAATAGTACCAAACATGATAGCTCTAGCTGCTGAGATATATAGTTAAGTGCTGGAATCGGGTTCGCGTCGTAATCAAAGGCTCGGACTCGCTTTGCTTTTATCTAAATCTACTTTTAATAAACACTAAAAAACCAAAATCAATGTATCTCAGTGAATACTAAGCCGATCTTGATATCCAATAGCTTATTTTAAAGCTACAGATCAGCTCTACATTAGAAGAGATTTAAAAATTCAAACACTAAATTTTAAAAATATTTAGTTTATCTTTACTAAACTTAATGGCGATATTACACTTATTTAGATTTAGTTTTATTTATACTTGGAGTATATAATTTTAATTTTAAATTTAAATAAATATAATTGAAATTACTTTTTAATAAAGCAATTGAATAATATTTTAATTAAACATGCAATAAGTAATACAAGCCTAAAAAGACAATAAAATAAATTTAATTGATTTATTAAATTCAACTTTAATTCTGTCCTTGGACGGGGCAACCACCTAGTACTAATTATGACGGAGCTTGCAGATATGAATTGTAGCTACCAAACTACATAAATTGGTAGTATAAACTATATGCATATTGGATCAGCAGTAGTCTGCTGACCTGAGCCTTAAACTAGCCAATGATAAGCGCCGCCGCGGCAATTAAATGAGACATGATTTGCCGCCGCGGCACTTTAAGAATACACAAGCGCCGCCTGGCAATTAGATTAGGTGCCAAAGCGCCAAACTACTTTTATGTCAAGTGCCAACTGAAAATTATTGCAAGTGCCACAGCGCCGCCTGGCAAATATTGCAGGCGCCAAGACGCTGCTTTACTTTTACATTGGGCGCCAAGGCGCTGGGTTCAATTCCCCATAATCTTGAATTCCCATATTTATCACATTAATAAGCATTAAGCTTTCAGTATGCCAGAGAAGTAGGAAGTGATCCTGAAGTACTAAATTATTTCATGCCATCAAGAATCACCTGTGCTGGGTGAAGATGAAAATATTTTATTGGTTGATGTGCAATAAGCGCCAAACCTAGATTAATAATTACCCAAATTTGGGGTGTGTTAGAATTTCCTAAAAGACATTGCTAGCAGCCCAGAGATTACCCTTGCAGAAGGTATAAAAAGAGTTGATCATTTACAATAAAATCATCTTTGAACCATCTTTATTTTATTCTTAATCTGGTTGACCTTTATCCTAATTCTTAAGTGCTTCTGCGCGATCAGAAGCCATTGCTGGGCAATAATCATGATTCTGTCCAAACCTGGCTCTTCTGATACAGTACTACTCATATCCTCACATATGACTGTATTCTGGCAAATGTCCTGTGCCCTATAATCTCAATAATTGTGGCGCTGTAAAGCAAAAGGCGCGGCAATGGTGCTCACTACAGGGGGCACACATTTGCCTGTAGAAGAAGGAGTCAACTGGAAAACTGCTGGTAACTGCAGGCGGCACATCTGAGAGCAATGGAGACCAGCATCATAGGAAGTAACACATAATGTCAATGGGAAGACATCAGTTCAGGTTTCAAGTTCACACAGTGGTACAAGTTTAAAAGGATACACAGCTAGAGTACAAGAATACATTTGATATCCTTGCAAAAATGCTTGAAAGCGTTACTAAGCAGCAGGTTGTTACACCAACCCTGCTGAATGGGCGCGCTTAAGGCACACATCACTGATTGAAGCGCTATCAAACAGCAGGTTGTTACACCAACCCTGTTGTATGGGCACACTAAGGTCTACATTGGTTCATGAAAGTGCTTTGAGCAGCAAGCTGTTACACTTATCTTGCTGCATGATTGCACTCAAAGCACATTTGATATTACAGAAGCAAACAAGAGTGTTCATAGGTTTGAACTGTATCAGCCATCTTCTCTGAATTAAGGGCCTAAGAAGTCAAAGGGCTCAAAAGATACCCTACTCTCACAAAGACTTGAGCAGTGCTGGCCACCTCTACATTGGCAACAAATGACCAGTTGCTTACTCTGGTGCCAACCAAATTCTCACCAAGACAACAAGTCATGCAGGAGTTTTCTAGGTGCAAACAATAGTACCGCTACTTTACGTAACCTTCCTCTAAGAATGGGAGCAATATGCTGCTTCAGAAGAATAACTCTAAGTCAAATTCCTGGGGACCAGACTTGCAAAGTTGCCGGTAAGACCTAAACAGGCACACAATTATAAACAAATAGACTGGGCGCTCAGTTGACTGAGTGAGCGCCATATCTCTGAGAAAGATTCAAAAGAAGAGAATGAAAAAATAAGAAATTAAAAAATATAAAAGAAGATAACAAAAATAAAGAATGAGCAAAAAAGATGAAATTAAAAAAATAATAAAAAAATAATAAAGAGCCAAGCAAGTTTATTGCAAAGGGAAGTTCACTGGGAGTGGTCTCTGGGAGCGGGGGCACCTCTGCGCGGCTGGGAGGAGGATGCTGCAAGGGGAGTGGTTTGGCGGTCAGCACGTCAGGGATGCTTCACAGGGCGTTGGATGGTGATCACAGGGTGCTTGTGGGCAGGGAAGAGATACCAATCATCATTGAGGCATTGACGCACATGCACCAAGATCACCAGCATCTGAGCCCAGGCCAACTGGGAGTTCCGCAACATGGAGGTCCAGTTGCAGAGCGGGAGGCGGAGCTGGCTCACGGGTACAAGGCAACCCCAACCACCACAAGCGGAGAATGCTGACCTAATTGACAGGCAGTCCATCAGGGCGTCCTCCATGTAGGAGTAGGCCAGCAGCAACAGGACCTGGAGCTGATAAGCCAGAGCACAATAGTGCTCCAGGCAACAACCAGCATACCCTGGCTGGCAGCTATTGGGGGTGTATCACATAAAGTGGCACGCAGCGGCAGCCAAGGGAAGATATAGGCTGATGTCGCCAGTGCTCACTGCCAAGAGGAACACCTTAAAGATAGCCAAGAAGCGCCAACTGGAGTTAGCCTGGATAGGAAAGTATAGGGTCTGATGAAATGCCGGGTCAGCAACAAGCTCAAGGGCCCAAATCTGAGCCGTCTCATCTATAAAGTCATTACAGATGGCAATGGTATGGGCGTGCTGGGCAGAGATCTGACCAGGCGCTAAGGAAGCAGACTGCAGGCCTAGGCGCACCTCAGCAGTCAAACAAGAGGCATCATACCAGCCATGATAGAGCTCACCAGCACAGATAGAGGACATGGCATCCTCATTGGAGTGCATGGCTTGCACAAAGCTAAACATAGTCCCCTTGTGGTGACAAACACCAAACTTGCTTAACAGATAGGGGTAGTCCATGAGGACCTTGTCCAAGTTGCGCCGAGCGCAAAGCATTGACAATGGGGTGGCAGGAGGCTCACAGAAGGAAGGCAAGCACTGCAAAAAGGGGCGCAAAGCACCAGAAGAACCACGGACAGGTGGCATACTGGAGATGAGAGAAGACTCATCAAATAAGGAATCCTTTTTGAAAAAGTCACCAGCATTGAAACTGGGAGTGAAATTAGGAATGGAGCTAGCCACGGTGGTGGCGCAGTCTTGCTCGCAGAATTGGTCCTTGCTGGAGCAAAGACAGTTAAGGAAGGCAATTCTCACAGAGCGGAACATTTTACGGAAGGCATTACATTCTGCCTCACCCATGGTGGCTATCATAGCAGTGTATGCTTGGCGCATGCTTTGGTGGTCATTGGTATTGCTGGTTGAGTTCATCAGAGAAAGAAAGGAAGTAGTGCTTGGTCAAGTGAGGGGATATGTTGGAAATTTTGACCAAGCAATGATGCCAATTATGACAGAGCCCACAGATTGGGACTATTACAACCAAATTCATAAATTAGTAGTACAAAATACAAAGATACTGATTATGACAGAGTTTGTGGATATTGTTTGCAGCTACCAAACTACATAAATTGGTAGTATAAACTATATGCATATTGGATCAGCAGTAGTCTGCTGACCTGAGCCTTAAACTAGCCAATGATAAGCGCTGCCGCAGCACTTTAAAAATACACAAGCGCCGTCTGGCAATTGGATTAGGCGCCAAAGCGCCAAACTACTTTTACGTCAAGTGCCAACTGAAAATTATTGCAAGTGCCACGGCGCTGCCTGGCAAATATTGCAGGCGCCAAGGCGCTGCTTTACTTTTACATTGGGCGCCAAGGTGCTGGGTTCAATTCCCCATAATCTTGAATTCCCATATTTATCACATGAATAAGCATTAAGCTTTCAGTATGCCAGAGAAGTAGGAAGTGATCCTGAAGTACTAAATTATTTCATGCCATCAAGGATCACCTGTGCTGGGTGAAGATGAAAATATTTTATTGGTTAATGTGCAATAAGCGCCAAACCTAGATTAATAATTACCCAAATTTGGGGTGTGTTAGAATTTCCTAGAAGACATTGCTAGCAGACCAGATATTACCCTTTCAGAAGGTATAAGAAGAATTGATCATTTACAATAAAATCATCTTTGAACCATCTTTATTTTATTCTTAATCTGGTTGACCTTTATCCTAATTCTTAAGTGCTTCTGCGCAATCAGAAGCCATTGCTGGGCAATAATCATGATTCTGTCTAATCCTGGCTCTTCTGATACATTACTACTCATATCCTCACATATGACTGTATTCTGGCAAATGTCCTGTGCCCTATAATCTCAATAATTGTGGCGCTGTAAGGAAAAAAGCGCAACAGGCAGGAAGTTAGCTAGTCCAGGGCAGGACTTGGCTGATGCCTGATCTTTATCAGGGGCTTTAGGCTTAAATTAAACTGATAGACTCAAGGTATCTCTTTGTTTTCTTTTTGTTTCTATCTGGTCTCTCAAGGCTGGTTTTCTGGGGTCTGTACTCTTGGGGCTGAAGCTTCTTGGAGGTTCTGGCTCTACTACCAGAATCTCTAGGTCTGTTTTTGGTCTTGAATTTTACTAGAATTTTTTCAGGCTGGTGTGTTCTTGTGTGCACATCATCAACTTTATAAGGACTATCATCATTTTTATTATCTTTGGATGCTGATAGAAGAATTTTGTAGCGTTAGTAGTGGCTACTAACTAGCATATGGGAGAGGGGCTGGATGGTACTAACTGAAGTGGTCATGACTGAGTAAGGGCAGTATGTCTTCTTATTTTCTGGTATGCTATCAGGTCTTAAATTTATACTAGGATCAACTGATTTGGCAGGGGCAATTATGCTATTCTGCTTCATTTTTTCTTGGGATTTTATTTCTGAGAACCAATGGTTTATAAAGCAGCTGTTGTCTAACAGCAACCCTTGGCTGATTCTGAGTTCATCTGCCTTCATGGCTTCTTTTATAGCATCACTTTTCAACTTGTATATAGATTTGGGTTTGGTAACAAGAGGGCTAGGCAGGTTTGAAGGGGGGCTTTTCTCAGTCAGAGTCATCTCAGAGTTTTTTACTGTTTTCATAGCACCTAGGTATATCTGTTGCTTGGGGATACACATGGAGTGGTATTGCTTGACAGAAATGCAAGACACATATGTTTTTTCAGTCTTTGAATATGAAAATTGGAAAGAAGCTTGGGGTTCACTAAAGAGGAAAGTCTCAAAAGAAAATCTGGTAGTCATATCAGAAGATCAACTTGACAATGGCTTGGACAGGCTTTCAGAGTAACAGGCAGACAGCATTGTCTTTGGTGTCAACATACTGAAAGGTTCTAGTTCAGGTTTAATATAGGCTTCATGTTCTGGTCTAGTCTGGTATAACTCTGGCATTGTCTTGGAATTGTACTGATAAACATAGTAAGCTGATATCATTAACATAAACTTACAAGATGCCCTCATTATAAGATAATACTAGGGGCTCAGAGTTACTTGTGTTCTGGCTAACATCTGGTTCACATCAGGAAAGTTGACCTTTTTGTACAGGTCTGAACATTCTTTTGGGCCATGGTTTGGATAATACTGATAGATAATAGTGTACACAATATAGTGCAGGTTTCCTAGTACAGTGTGGAAGGAGTTGGTGGTTGGTTGAGAGTTGGCAGTACTGGCAGTGTACAACCAGGTCAACTGAACAGCAATGAAGAGGAATAACACCAGAAAGGCTCCAAGGAGTAGGTAGGCAAGGACTTCATTATTGCTGAGGAGTAGGGTGATCATAATGTCAGGGCCCAAGGGCTTCTGACTCTGAACTATTAAATTAAAGATTGGATGCATTTGATTTATTTATTTCAAGGACTGAAAATGATCACAAATGAAGAAGAGGGGAATAAGGCTCTTTTTATATCATTTGATCTGATTTTTTCATATCATTCTCAGAGGTTCTTGGGTCTTCATCTGGGAGCTCATTATGTGAGTCTGAGACATTAGCTGATTGTATGGCATTATATTTCTTTGAGAATTTTTGAACTTCACACTTTGCTTTTGTTTATTATTCAAAAATAGTGTCAGTATTCACCTTTTATCAGCTGCTATTATGCTTTATATTTATTTGCCTCATTGGCTTCTAAGTATTATCAAGATTGTTTTCTTTCACTTAATTCTTAATCCCCTGTCTTTCCTCTTCATTTTCATTTTGGAGTTCAAATTTGGCCTTGTTAAAGCCTAATTACAATCTAAATACTGTTAAGACTATTTCTGAACATTCCTTACCTTTTGACACCCGGTTTTGAACCCTGGACCTACACAGGGAAGATCAGAAGTTGGCTCCAAAAAGACTTACTTTAACTATATGTCCGCTTACGTCTTTCCTAAGCTTTGGACCAGGTTTTTCTTTACTTTTTGCTTGCTTTTACCTGCAGAGCTTTGCCTTAACCACATTTCTCCTTCCAAAATCTTCTTTATGTCAACCTAACTTTTTAAAGTTAGTTCAAGTAGTTGGTTCACAAACTATGGTTTCTTCCTTCCAAATGACCAGCTAACCTTTATAGGTTAAACTTTCACTTCCAATTTGCACCTCACTTTTCCAAGCTCAATAAAAAGGCTTGGTTTACCAGTCTCAACAACAAGTTGAGATTGTTTGACTTGCACCTCAAAAAAGTACTTGTTAGGTTTTGTGGCTTGTGTTTTCTTTCCAATTTTAGTTTAAGTTTTAAATCTTTGATCTTATGATTTCTTTTGACTTTCTGTTTCACCAGCTAGTTAGTTTTTATAGTAATACCCACAATTTGATTGTTGAGAGCTTTAATCCTCCTGCTAGTGCTGAGCAATTCCCAGACTTAAAAATTGACTTTTTGACCAAATTGTCTGTCATTATGAATGGACTTTATTTTATTTTCTTATGGTTAATAAACCGCCTCAGTCCATATTTTACCTTTTATAAGCTTTTAGGAGCATTATTACAGTTGCTATTGTAGACCTTACCTACCTTCTTGTATTTGACTAATATAAATATAACTGGGTTAAAAGCTTTAGTTTACAACCATTTTTCCCAGGCCATGAGACCTTACAAATAGCTCAAATCAAAGCTTCTGCTCTGTGGCTTCAATCTGAGTGTAAGAACGTCCATATCTGATCAGTATCAGCTGAGATACACTAGTGTTTGTCTGCGCAGCGTTGATTGTTGTATTTGTAGGCCCAATACCTAATTGCATTTCCTTTTCAGGACATATCAATGAGTTCTCCTGGGCTGTCAGGGATTCAGCCTGTGGGGAGCTCTTGGGAACTTGCAGGCAGACAGCCTGCGGGCCCAGCAGGAAGGGCTTACCACAAGATTAGTGCTAACTTCATAATATAAGATAACAATTTGCCCATGAGGGCCCAAGGTCCGCTTGCAGGTACCATTGAATCAATTAAGCCAGTGAGAGTGATATACATCACTCCAAATATCTGGGTGTTAGTGAATTCATTGGCTGTAACAGATTTTTGTGAGCGGTTGGGCCACAGGATGAGAGGTGGTGTCATTGAAACCAAAACGCGGGCAGGTAGTTGTACTTGTTGCAGAATAGCAGATGAGGTCTGATGATTTTGGTGCCTTCTCTGTAAATGGTCTCTGTCTCTCTAGTTCTAGCCTCTGGGTTGTAGATTAGGATTTTCTCTAGTGTGAACTCCAAATATGTCGGGTTGGGTGGATATCTCATGAAATGTACCAGGCCAAAGAGAGCTCCTGGTGGACAATATAGTTTGGGAGACTGGTATGTGGTTTCTCGGGTTGGGTAAGCAGAAGGTGCAGAGCCTCAGAAGGTGGACTGCAAATGAAATAGAACTAAAATCAAATATAAAATAACCTGGTTGAACCAAAGGTTCAAGTCACTTTATTGCAAGAATGGCAATAGGCAACTTCTTGGTGGTCCAGGGTATAATTATGCCTATCTGCCATGGATAAACTTTTACAAATTCATTTGGGCCTGGTGCTACTGTCTACCAGGTTTTTCCAGTCCTTGATGGCATCTGTTGCGGGAGTTAATTCATTGGATGGTTCAAACTGAGAATACCTAAAAAAATTTGTCAGGTTGTGAGGTTGGTCATCTCTGGGTGGCCCACGTTCTATGGGAAGTTTCTTTGTTTTTTCTTCTTTGGAGGCCTGGGTTATTTTAGGATCTTTGTCTTGACCTGGCCCCTCATTGGTTGAGTTAACAGGAACCTTTGGTATGGAAAATCTTGATGCAGGTATTTTTTATTCATCAAGCCTTAGAAGATTTCCCAAAGTCAAATATTGCTCTGGTTTGAGTCCAGAAATCTGCAGGCGGCTGGTCTTGCAGGCTGGCGGCCCGCAGGGTATCAGGGTTCAAATCCCATAGTTGAGGGTTTCCTATAAGCATGGTCAACAGGAGTTTGTCACTTATGACACAGGCTGAATATTCAACTCAGATTAACTTCTGAACTAGTTTCACCTAGGGAGGCCATCAAGAGTTTATTTTGATGGCAAGAATCTGCTCTATCAGCCCAGGTAGTTAAAATGCAACTTTCAGAAATAATAATGCCATGGCAGTTCATGACACCCCCACAAGATTGGAGCTAACTTTACAATATAAGATAACAATTTGCCCAGGAGAGCCCAGGGTTTACTAGCAGGCATCATTCAATTAATTAGGCCAGTGAGAATGATGTACATTATCCTAAATATTTTTTTGAAAGTTAATTCATTGGTTGCAATGAATTCTTGCGGGAAGTTGGGCTGCAGGGTGTGGGGTGGTGTCATTAAAACTAGATAGGCAGGCAGGCAGTTGTACTTATCACAGAAAAACAGGAAAGGTATGGTGATTTTGGTTTTTTTCTCTGTAAACAGTCTCTGTTGTTACAGAAGTAACATTTTCGAGGCACCAGGCGGAAATCAAACCCGCTCCTAGCCTTCAGGCGAGGCTAGCAGGCAGGAGAGATTTGCCTGCACCTGGATTTTTGCTTTTCAGAGCAAATCCAGGTACAGGAACCATTTCCGCCCTGGCAGTAGCTGCGGGGCTCATTCTGGGCCCCAAAAGCTATGTCCAAGCCTTGGTGGGTTTGGCTGGGCCTGGGCAGGCTATTTTTAGCTGCCCAGTAACCCCAGTTCAAGCCCATCCTCCATTAAGTAATTTGGGGTCCCCAATTGGGGACCCCCTTTTTAATCAAGTTCTTTGGCCTCAGGAAAGCCTGTCAAGCCAGCCCAAAAAAGGTGATCAAATTGGGAAACCCCCCCCCCCAAAACCCCAGAAGCCAAACTTGCTAGGACCAATGGCCAGCCAGGCCAAGATAGACTACCAAAAAGCCAGACAACTGTTCCTGAAAACCCCAAAAATAACCATGAAGCAGCCAACCAAACAGCAGAACCTGAGATGTCAAGCCTTGCCACACAGATAACACCAGAAGAATGCCCAGAGGCACTTGCATGTGAGTAAGTATATAAACCAGAAGCATCTGAAAAAGTTCTGTATCGTCATCCTTACCAAATAAAGTTGTTATGAACCTTTGGTTCACCAATCTGTTTCTATAACTATTATTAATACTCTTCTATCTGCATACACCCAAGCGTTAGTACCTATCTACTGGGATAGATAGTCAGACTCATGTTGATAAAACTGAAGCCTTTGACTACTACTGTCCACCCAACGCTCCATTTGGCCTGTGCATTTCACTAAGCATCCTGCCAATTCTGACCACAAACCCTGGACATTGGAAGACTTGCAGTGGTACACCCACCCAAACGCTTCCAAGGAACCCTATCAAATTGTCTGTGACGGCAAAGCAATCATCATCTACCCTTTGATCTTCAACGGGAAGTACAACAATCCTGCTACCTACTTGGTCCCCATGGAACCGCCCCCAACACCCAAACCAACCATTTCAACCCCCTCTCCCACTTCTGATGCCACTGGCCAGAGTAGTCAATTCCTGGGAGTGCTTTACCTGGCGCTCATGGGATTGATTGACTCTGCCTTGCCAGCGGCTGGACCATGGGCTGTGGCTGGGAAGGCCCTTTCTTACCTGGTAAAGTTAGGTCTCATCATCTGGTGGGCCATGCCAGTACCTGCTTCGACTCCTCCCTCACCTGCTGGAGCTCCGCGGTACTCCTGGTATCCTGACATCTGTCTCTCTAGTTTTAGCCTCTGGGTTGTAGATTAAGATTTCTTCTAGTGTAAACTCTGAATATGCCGGGTTTGGTGGATATCTCATGAAATGTACCAGGCCAAAGAAAGCTTCTGGTGGACGATACAGTCCGGGCGGTCAGTCCATGGTTTCTTGAGGTTGTTAGGTGTGAGGTACAAAACTGCGGGAGGTAGACTGCAAATGAAATAAAACTAAAATCAAATATGAAATAACCTGGTTGAACTAAAGGTTCATGTCACTTTGTTGCAAGAATGGTGATAGGCAACTTTCTGGCAGCCCAGGTATAGGTATGCCAATCTGCTATGAAGAAACTTTTACAATTTCCTTTGGGCCTGGTGATATCATCTACCAGGGGTTTGCAGCTCTCGGTGGCATCAATTGTGGGAGATATTTCATTGGCTGGCTTGAACTGAGAAGACTCAAATTTCTCCTTCGAGTTGCAGGATTGGTCATCCTGGGTGGCCCACATTCCATGAGAAGTTTCTTTACTTCTCCCACCGCGGTGGTCCAAGTTATTTCAGGATCCTTGGCTTGGCCTGCGCTCTCATTGGTCAGGTTAACAGGAACATTTGGTGTGGGAGGCCTTGATGCAAGTAATTTTCGTTCATCCAAACTCAGGGGATTCCCGAAGTCAAATCCCGCTCTGGTTCGAGTCCAGGAAACTGTGGGCAGCCGGGCGGCCCACAGGGTTTCAGGGTTCAAATCCTGTAGCTGAAGTTTTCCCATAAGCATAGCTAGCAATAATTTGTCACTCATGACACACTGGATCAGAAGAGGGACTGGTTGAAAAGTAGATACCTACTTCATTTATTTTATAATTAATAGAAGTTATAATTGGATATATAATGAGTTGAGAAACGAAAAGATACGCTGGATGAAGGTCCAGAGATGGCATGATAGTTGCTTGGCTAAGGAACTCGGCCTAGCTGCGATATTATTGCCATACAGCTTATTTAATAGTTTGTAAGCTAAAGGTAATCAATCATACACAGGTCGGGTTTCTTGCCACAAGCCTGTGGATAGCTGGAATAGACTGGCCGAGGTCGCATATTCGGTTCCCTATCCCACCCCATCAGTATAAATATTAAATTTAAGCTGCTCTTTAGAATCGATGCGGCTAAGATCGGGGTGCCCAACCTCATATGTGGCAAAGATGGATAGTTGATTTGCTAGCGTTATCGCCACGCTTCTACGTTGTAGTGTAAATTTAATATTTTGTTTGTTTAAAATTATGTAAAACTTATCGAGCTAGATTTTTAATTTCGCTACGTCAACAGCTGTCAAAAGCACAGTACTGGATTTAAGGCAAGATTTATTCCACATCTGTCGGGGGCTGGGCAAATCACATGGCTTAAAGGAAATAGAAGGTTTCCCATTAATCCAAGGCTAAATGCATAAGTATTCTATTCTCGGCCCACTTAATTGAGATTTGACGTCATTAAGAAACTCTTAGGCCAAGTAAACAGCCAAACCTCATTTATTTATATCTTATTGTCGGGGGAAATGGGTTTTAATTGGAAACTCCTGCAATTCCATCTAATGGGCTAAATCATGGCTTACAATGCACCAACTATGAGTCGCACAGTTTATTATTGTTATTATGCAAGAACAGTTGGATTTATGCCAAACTATATAGGTTACTAAACTCATTACAGTCTTAGGTGACAACTAAGACAGTCAGACTATATAGCTTGCGCCTCACGCAACTTTATCACCTTCCCCCTACAACTACCCCTTGAACTCTTAAACAATGGAGCAGATCTTAATTATAGCTTTGGCCATAAGTGCAGTCGTTTCTCTTATCGTCATTGTAACTTGTATCTTTGCTTGCAGGTCAGATAACCAACATCTCCATTTTGGCTCTGATCTGGAAGGGACATGTTGTGTTGCCTGCGTCGGGGGTTGCTGTATCGGCCTTCAAAACGCTGATTGCGCATGCTGTTAAAATAGCACATGTTGAGTTGATCTGCATTTTCTACTGCTTGTCCCTCGCTTTATCAATGTACTTGTTTAGCTTCAAGCCAACTTGATGTTTTCTTCCTCGACCTTCAAGTCTATGATTTACGAAACTGTGATATTAAGTTCTGAGCCCCTCCCTTCTCTCGTAACTTTTTTCACAGTCCTGAAACTTATGAATTCCACTAATCATCCCAACTTCCCTCACAAGCTCCAAATTCTGTTCGGATTCACTTTAATCAACACCGTATCGTTAAAAGATATCAAATTATACCACTTTTTGTTATAAATAACATAATGTCAGGAAATTTAACCCATTTGATCAAATTTGTCCTATTGATGGTGATAACTAGCGCCAAGTCAGGTATGTAAGGTCACTCACTGTTCTCATACTATTCGAAATCGCATAAAATCAGTGTAGTTTTTTAAAGATCGTGTAAAATACTTTAAACTAGAGTTGGTTCCATAACGGGTTTATTTAATGAATCCCGTTTTAATTTATATAAGCATATGTCCCGGAACCCTACCCTATAGCATTGACCAAAATCGACTTATTTATCTGTTTTTAAAAAACTGGGGTATTTGATTGATGCAAAAGCGTATACTATCACTTTTTTTAGGCTTACTTAAAGAATTGCCCTTTTAAATTTCTCTGGGCGGACCCAATTTTAGGCTACTAAAACGATAACCCGATTGAATATTTTATTTCAGCTTTTATCTTTGTACCAGGGTTCTGCTTTAATTTGAGAACCCATGATATAGTTTGGCCTACAGAATATCAGTCAAAATTTAAACAATAATGTGTACAGCCCAGTCGTATTTCTAATTCAACGAGGATTGGAGCCAGCTTGAGCACATTCTTTGCTTAACATCACGTTTAAATTTAAAGCCGTACAAAGGTTTGTACCCAGATGTGGCCAAAACTAGAGGGGATAAAATGCATAGCCTTGCCAAAGGTTTATGTATATTCAAAACAGCAATTTGTTTCAACAATTAAAAATCGGAAACCCCAAGATCCGGTAGTTGCGTGCTAGTTGGTATATAAGGATAGGGAATCCACAGCAACACAAAAGTTCCTTCAACTAAAGATAAAATCCTACATTGTACCTTAGCAAGTAAGAATGGCTTTTCTAAGTCAAGGTATCTTTCCAAAGTTGGATAGCTTCAAACATCTAAGCAAGCGGTAATATAGCCAGATCCACAGCTGCTCATCTCGGAATACTATACTTCTCACAGCTGTTCAGATAGACAAATCAAAGGCAGCCAAGAGTAACTCAAGTTGCACACTAAATAAAATAAACATCCAGTATATAATTCAACATAGATCAACAGTAATATTGATATTGATGAACCAATCAGATCAGATATAAAATATCTATATCAGCACAATGGATCAAAACCATGCAGTAGGATCAGGATCTTGAGATGCAAGCAAATCAAGTCAAACCGTATCCTAAAAATGTTTACTAAGTTTCAAACAGAGCACAAAAAAGTGCACTATAATGCAAACCTCATATCCGGAATTGTCATAACTGTGCTGTATTAGCAGAGTTACATAGGAAAAAACATTGGAAACTAGATAACATCTTTATTGTAATATGGAAGATTATATAGTTTAGGTAGATCCTTTAGGAGGAACAAGATACCTGCTGATCAATCACCTGGATAGGTAGGGGTGGCTTGATCCTACTAAAAAGTTGAGCGCTAAATTGAGTCTGTTCTGGGTTTGGATTACTAGCAGTTTGTCTTCACTTGTTTGGTAAATCAAGTTGACTTCCGCTTTTGCCTACATGTTCCAGAATAGTCAAAACAAGGGGCAAGTGGTCTTATTTGAAGCTTTTCTGGGTTAACCCCCACAGTTTTGACCCCTCCTGCTGAGAGTCAGCCTCCTTAGGTGGCTCGTCTATTGCAGAAGTAACATTTTCAATCCCCCGTTCAGGAATTGAACCCCATTTTGCCGCCAGGTGGGAGTTGTGGGTAGTGGAAGTTTGCCCACACCTGAATTTTCTTCAAAAAGAAAATATTCAGGTGTGAGAATTAATTCCGCCCTGCCTACTGCTGTGGGGCCTGTTCTAAGCCCCAAAAGCCATGCCCAAGCTTTGGAGGGCTTGACTAGGCCTGGGCAGGCTAATTTTAGCTGCCCAGGATCCCCAGTTCAAGCCATTCTTCATTAAGTAATTTGGGGTTTCTATTGGGACCCTTTTTTTAATCAAGAAGTTTAAGCTCATAAATGCTTGTCAAACCAGTCTAAGTTTGATAACCAGATTGAAAATGTTTCCATTACATCTACAAAAAGTTCTGTCAGAACTAATGACCAGCCAAGCAAAGATAGGCCACTGTTGATTATATACTTCTAAGAAGTATAATAAACAAGATAAAGAGGAAACTTAAAAAGAGAATGATACTTTATTAGGTAGAATATAGAATATTATATAGTATCACAGAAAGCCACATACTGTCCATGTACATCATGAAAGTCATGAGGCTTATCTGAGTAATGTTCTTCTTAAGTCATGAGGCTTATTCAAGTTGTTTTCCTCTTAGAAACTGGATTTTTTGATCCCTGTAATAGATGGTCAACTGATAGTAGTGCCACCAACTTATTGACTAGTTAGTGAGCTATTCAGTGACTCATTTGGTGAACTACTTGGAGAGTTAATTTCCCAAGAGGGAGTAATCAAAGATGTTGTGTCATCTTCCCCTGGGGTGCTGGAAGGTGGAACCTTGGGGATTTTCTTAAGAGTGTCAGGAATACAGGCTTGGTACTGATCTAGTTTGGCGTTGGGAACAGGGAGTCTGGAATTGTGTTGCGCTGTTCTTGCTTTGCACAGGCTGAGGCAGTTGTGGTGCATGTGCTTTAGTTTGGTTTGAGCGCCAATTTCCTTGATGAGGTAGGTATTGTTGGGCTTGACCTTCATGACAATGCCTGGCTCACGTAACCCTGGATCCAACTTATGCTGATTGTGGTTGATAACCCAGATTTTGTCCCTAAAATGGAAATTTTTCTTGTTGTAATGAGATTGCCTCTCTCTCAATTCTTTTTTGTTTCATGTCTTTCTGGTCTTTTCTAGCACATTGTATGTCAGGATCACTGTCGTCTGACACCTTTTTTGGTAGAGGTAATTGTGGTCCTGCAATTGTACTAACAAGAGCAGGCTTTTGCTCATAGACAAGTTCATATGGGCTTTTGCTTATGTTGCAGTTGACTTGAGTTCTACATACCATGAGAGCTGTTAGTAACATATTGACCCATGTCAGGGATCCAGTCTTGGGCGGCCAGCCCATTGTTTTCAGGGGTAACTCGGGCCAGGTTTTTTGCGGGCAATGCCCACCACAAGAGGAGAGCTAACTTTAAAAGGTAGGAGGCGGACTTTCCCATCCAGGACCACAGGCCGGTGGTCAAGATTATAGTGTCAATCACCCCTGTGAGGGTGATGTACACAATCCCAAACAGCTTGCCAGAATGGTTGGTTGTGAGATTGGGTGAGGAAGCGGGCATGGGTTTTGGGGTCATGGGCGGTTCCATGAACAGGTTGTAAGCAAGGAGATAGTTGAATTTCCCTCTGAACAACTTGGGTGTTGAAAATATCCACAGGCCTTGTCAGTTGTATCTAACTGCGGATTGTATGCGGGCCAAAGGATCTAGTTTGAGTATCTTTTCTGGGGTGTAGTTCTTATATTCAGGTTTCAAAGGGTATTCTGTGAAGTAGACGGGGCCAAAGGGAGCACCTGTAGGACAGGAATCTGCAGGCAGAGGGACAGGAGGGCCATGGGATCTTGAACTGAATTGGTAGATAGCAAATACAAAATAAGGCAATAGCTGTGTGAGCCAAAATAACATAACCTTTATTCAAAAATGGCAATAAGTTTGGAGCGTGAAGTCCTTGGGTCTATATAGTACCCCCCTCCAAACTTAACATTTTCCATGGGATCTTGAACTGAATTGGTAGATAGCAAATACAAAATAAGGCAATAGCTGTGTGAGCCAAAATAACATAACCTTTATTCAAAAATGGCAATAAGTTTGGAGCGTGAAGTCCTTGGGTCTATATAGTACCCCCCTCCAAACTTAACATTTTCCATGGGGGAGTTCATCAGGGCATTGAGAAGGCCAGGGTCGGGGGAACTGGGTGCATGGGTCCAAAGGCAGCAAAATGGCACTTGGCCCAGGAGTTCTTTCATTGGTCAAGAATCTTGATTTGGCTGCCTGATTACCTTGCTTTAGTGTTGAGGTCATGGGACTGGGTTGCAGGCCAGTGCCTCTTTCCTGGGTTGGCTCTTGATTGGTTGCTGGTGTAGACTTTGAGTTTATGAAGCTAATAGTTGCCAAATCAGTACCTTCATTAGGCGCTGTGATTAATCCTTCATTTGGTGCAATGGTTTCTTTGGTTTGTCTCTTTTTACTACATGAGTCAATATGCTTGGTATCAGCTTGTAAGGGCTCAATCCCAGAAAAACGTGGGCAGGCGGTCCCGCAGTCCACAGGCCTGGCGGCCCAAAGGAACCCAGGTTTGGGATTTGATTCCTGCTCCCGGGCCGGGTTTCTAGAGAGAAAGAATTGTCAATCCTGACAACCCAGGCTTTTGGATTGTTAGCAGATAACTTACTGAGGGCTTCTACTAAGGAGCTGTTTAGTTGTTCTACTCTTCCATTTGCTTGTGGATGATACAGGATGGCTGTGATGTATCTAATTCTGTTTTTGGCAAGGTAGATATTGGTGTTGATGGCCTTAATTTTAGTGCCTCCGTCTGTGATCAGGAGGTCAGGTTTTCCAAACTTGGCTATGATTTCTTTACAAATAAATTGTCTCACATCATTGCCTTTGTTCTCTTTTGTAGCTTGTGCTACAGGCTACCTGGTCAAATAGTTGATAGCTGTTATGATGTACTTTTTGTCTTTGTTATTGCCAGGCATTAGCTCCACAATATCCAGTGACCACACTTTGAAGGGTTGTGTGATTGATACTGGTAGTACTGACTTGGGATATGCCTTGGTTCAGGCATGCTTCTCACAGACTTTGCAATGTTCCAGTACTTCCTTGATATCATCTAGCATGTTGGGCCACCAGTAGCGCATCTTGAGGTATTTGTGTAAGTTTCTGCTACGGGTGTGGCCCAGGTATCTGTAATACCAGAGGATTGTGTCAATCTTTTGCGTTGACAGGACATGGGATACAGTGTCATCATTTGGGAGGACTTAGTGCAATGTGCCATATACGTTTTTAACAGATGTTTGTTATTAAGAACCTTCTCTTGGATGTTAATTAGTGTTCCAGGTGGAAACTTATCTTGGAGATTTCCCATGATTAACATGGGCCAATTAGAGTTCCCATCAGTGCATAAAGAATGTTTATTTTATAGCCTTGATAGGGCATATGAAGTAAGCATTTCCTCTGCCTGGCTTGTATTTGATTTGCATGAGGCACCTCTGTATGAGGCTCATTCATTTGGCTTGTCTTTTTGATAGATGTTGTTGCATTTTGAAAAATATCAATGACTTGTGATCAGTTAGCACTTTGAACATTTGTGCTCCTTCTAAATAACATAATCACTTCATGAGGCAGTTCAAAATAGCTATCAGTTCCTTGTAATGTATTGGATATATTTGTTTGCCATCCAATAGCTTCCTTGATTTGTATGCCACGGGGAGAAAATTCTTTTGGATTGTTTAGATATGGAGTATCCCTCCTATGGCATAATCAGATGCATTGGTTTCCAACTTGTATACCCCTTCATGATTTGCGTATTAAAGGATAGGGGCAGTGACCATACACTCTTTTAGTTGTCAGAAGTGTTGGTCCCTTAGAGGTGTCCACACAAACTTGGTTGTTTTTCCTGTGATGACTGACAGGGGGCATTCAGAGCACCCCAGTCAGGGATGAATCTTCTAACGTAGGCTACCATGCCTAGGAAGGTATGGAGTTCACTCTTATTTCTCAGAGCTGGCATCTCTGTTATAGCGCGTATTTTGTCTGGATCTGGCTTGATATTGTCCTTGCTGATGATATGGTCAAGGAATGGAAGTTCAGTTGAGAAGAACTCACATTTGGACAGTTTGGCAATGAGTTGATTTTCTTTGAGGATGTGAAGGACCAGGCGGGCATCTTCCCAGTGTTGCTTTAAGGTTGGGCTGTAGATGATTTTGCCATCCAGGTAGATGATTGCTTGTTTCCCAATGTGTTTTTTGACAACCTTGTTAATGAAGATCACAAAAGTGCTGGGAGCGTTTATATAACAAATTGAGAACAACACATTCAAAGGACCCACTTGGTTCTAAATGCAGTCTTTGGTATATCTTCAGGCTTTAGCAAATTTGGTGGTAACCTGCTGTCAAGTCAATTTTTGTGAAGATTTGGGACCCCCCCAGGGCATCAAAAAGGTTGTCAATCAGGGGCAGGAGGTATCTGTTATTAATTGTGACCTCATTGAGCGCTCTATAGTCTGTGACTAGGAAGAGTCCTCCATCTTTCTTTGCTACAAAGAAGATAGAAGCACCAAAAGGCAATTTTGAAGGTCAAATGAGGCCTTTCTCAAGGGCTTAATCAAGATAGGATTTTAAAGCATTGTATTCTTGAGATGTGAGACAGTAAATAGGGTGTGATTTTGGAACACTTTCCTTAAGATTGATTTTTGTTGAATTAACTCTGTCAATTAGTAGACCTGGCAGGCTTTCCTGGAATAATGAAGGGAATTCTAGGACTAGCTGTTGTTGTACTGGGTTATGCAGAAGTTTCAGTCAATTTTTCTAGGGTTCTTTTTCTCTGCTGTTTATGTGATTTTCACAAATATGTGGTCTCTCATAAGCGTGTCAAGATGGGTTGGGTAGACATAGTGGTGCACCTTGCCTCATTGTATGATGAGGGTAGCACTGTCCCAGTTGATATGAGGTTTGGTCTTTCTCATCCAATCTAGGCCAATTATAACATCATACTTGGGGATTGGTATGATAGGGTCACTGAGCGTAGTTTGCATGCCTTCTTTTTGGCATGGGAGGGCTTTGCTTCTTTGGTGACTGGTGTGTTTTTATTGTCTGCCATGACAATTTTTTTGATGTTGCTTCAAACCGTGGGTAATTTTATGAGGTTGGCAAATTTCTTGTCAACAAGGGATTGGTCTGCTCTAGTGTCAAATAGTGCTGTGCCTGGTTAGCTTGCGCAGTACAATTCCCGTTTTAAGGATGGGTGTTATTGGCTTGGTTATTCTGCTTATTAGGTCAAGAGTCCTTCTTTTCTGCAGGACTCTCCTTTTGTTTGTTTGTTGTGTGTAGGTTGTCAGATTTTTGAGCTGTGCGCTTTTCTTCCAAGAATACATCTTTGAGATTCTTGCAGCGGGTCATGTCAACTGATGTCTAATGTGTGTGAAGATCATTGTAGAAGTCTAGTCATGGTCCAGGATTGTCAAAGTTAATGGTGTTGGGAGCTCAGTCACACAAGTCTTTGTACGCTGCAATGTACTCCTCAATTGTTCCAGTCATTTTGAAAGTTCTGAGTTCTGTCATGATTAATACATCAGAATATTTAATAGCAAATCTTTTGAGGAAGGCGTCTTTGAACATATCCCAGTCTTTGCAGTGATCAGGATGTTGTTTGAGCCATTTGCTTACAAAAAGTGAGGCAGTTCCCGTGACACAAAGGGCAATCTTGCTGGCCCAGAGTCTGCTGGGGGAGCCCATTTGTGTAAATTTGCTCTGTGTGCTGTTAATCCAGAGGTTGGCGTTTTCCTGGTGTAACTATGCAAATGTCTCAATTTCTACTGAGTGTAGGTGTTAAAAGACAATATTGGGTATCTCAGTTGACTGTGGGCTTTCAGAAGTTGGAGGCGTTGAGAAGGTTATACTGTTTGGTGGAGACAAGGACGTTGTTAAAGATGACAAAGCCGGCAGGGACATCCCATCCTTCTTTGTAATATCTCCAAACTGTAGGATGGCCATTTGCTGGATCCTTTTCTTAGGAGAATTTTTCTTAAAGTTGCGTAGGTGTGGATAACCTACCTGTGCTACCACTGTCAAGTATATACTTCTAAGAAGTATAATAAACAAGATAAAGGGGAAACTTAAGAAGAGAATGATACTTTATTGGATATGAATATGTGATAATATATAGTATCATGGAAAGCCACATACTGACCATGTACATCATGGAAGTCATGAGACTTATCTTAGTAATGCTCCTCTTAAGTCACAAGGCTTATTCAAGTTGTGTTCTGCTTAGGATCTGGATTGTTTGATCCTTATAATAGATGGCCAAATAATAGTAGTGCCACAAACTTAATGATTAGTTGGTAAGCCATTTGGTGACTCATTCAGTGAACTACTTGGGGTGTTAATTTCCCAAGAGGGAGTGTTGCAACCAAGTTTCCAGACTTGCCTGCTAACATGTCTTACAATACACAGGGGGCCCTCAATGAGTTGCCCCTTGACATATCTAACGGCATGAATCAATTGGGTGGCAATATCAAATTGCGGGAACTTTCTCCTAATTAGGAGCGCTATCAATTTGGCCTGCTGATTCCTGCACAAGTTATTCCTTGGCTTTGAACCTTACATGGAACATCCCACTATGCCACCCCCTTGTGGCCTTGTGGCTTTCCCCATATGGTATATTAATAACAATTTTCTACAATAAACAAGACCTTATTCTATTTGTCCTTGTTCTTTTTATTGGACTATTGTCTTCCCTAATTCAAATACTAAACTCTCATTGGTTCAGTTGCAACAAGAGTAATCAAAGATATTGCAATATCACTAACAGGCCAAAAAACTGTTTCTGAAGACATTAAAAATAACTGTAAGTGTAAATTCACTGCCCCCTTTGGTCCTGGATAAAAATGTGTTCCCCTGTTGTACAAAGAAATCTGCTCATAGTCCAGCTAAACCACTCAACTTGTTAAAAGATTTAGCTCCCACTGTAGAAAAAAGATTTGTATTGGCATACCCTGCAAATTCTACAGCTCCCACTGTTCCTTCCTTGGAAGAAACCCTGGTGAATTTGGACTTCTTGCTGGCCTGGTGTTGACCATTATTGAAAACTATCAGATCCAGCCAATTGGGCCCTGCCACATTGACATCCAAAAGCTCAAGTGAATTTCAAGTGCTTGAAAACCCCTCCAGCCAATCAGGGAGCACCGCAGAAATTAAGTTGAAACCCTCCAGTCTTCCCAACTCTGAACTAAAACTTTCTCCCCCCACCCAATCAGACTTGAATCCTGAAGTCATGTGACTTTCCCCTGCAGCACACTCCCCTTTTACACAGCAAGGGGACTTTCAGTCCCCTGCTTGTCTATTCTCAATTTTACTAAACTTTGGAATTTTTGCTGCACTTTTTTTGAATTTTGGTGGAGGGCTTGAAATTTTGTTTTGACTCCCTATAGTTTGAAGATTAAAAGTGTTAGAATTTTTGTTGAAGTTTACCTTGTGCCTACCTGCTTCAAACCCAGCATCATCCCTGAGCTCTCTAGACAAAGCTTGGACGTATAGTCTTTGCTCTTCTTGCTTTTGCTTTCAAAAGATAACTTCAAATCTTAAAACTTTAATCAATTTTCAACATAAAGACTTACTTTTAATTGAATTTTCTTTAATTTACTTGATTTCAAACCTGACTTTGCTTATATTTGTTTTTAAAGTCACCCAAGGCTACTGCCAAGTCTTCCACATGCTCTCCTGGCTCCATTTTTCCTGCTTTTGTTTGTGGGTCCCCCTTGTTGCTCCAAAACTATTGTTTTCTACCCAAGAAATCTTGCCCACATATTTGAAATTTTACGGAAAACATAGCCATGATACTCCCAGTTCTCAAATTTGTGGTGTTTTCTGTGGCCCCCTTTTTATTGCTTCTGTGGTTAACTTCACCAGAGTTGTGGACCAAGATTTTCTCTTCTGCTTGTCTTGTGGGCAATGATCTGTCTCACATTCTAAATCTCCCTAGTGGTCTCCTGTTCTCTGGGGAGGCATTAGTAAAGAGTTTGACTTGTGAAAACCTGGATCTGGAGACCACCGGTTTCACTCATCCCGCTTCTGTGGTTAAGGAGAAGTTGGTGTCACCTATGCCCAGTCCTGAGAAGTGCAACCTGGTGTCCCTCCAGGCCTCTGCAACGTCCCCTTTTGCTTCCACTTGTACACCCTGGCTACTCACTGGGCTGGTGTTGATGAGATTGAACACCTACTTCCCTCAACTGTCACCTGTGTCCTCCTTCTGGTCCTCCCTTAGAGCGGCCATCCCAGTTCTTCACTGGGCGGCATCCTGGTGGTTCCTTTCACCGGGATAAGAGCCAAACTTAGTTAGTTTAGCCCCCCTCTCTTACATAATTGACAAGCCCATTTCTTCTGCCTTTGAAGCCTTTTGCTACTGGGTGTGAAGCTTACTCCTCATCCTCATTTGTGCCAGCTTGGGATTGCTCCTTGCTGGATCTCTCTTGGTGTGGGCTGTGTGGTCACTTCTGTCCTCTTTTAAGTTGTGTCTCACTGAGAAGTCTGCTTCCCCCTCCACAGCTTCTTTGGTTGCATCAGCAGTGAATATCACCCTGGTGTCACCCTGTACCCCTCCCTCCGTGGCTGTTTGCAAAAAGGTTTTGGATGCCCTTGGCAAGCTGCAGCTCTGCCTCTCTGCAGACTCTGCGTCACTTGATACGCCCATCTCTGACGCTCAAAGATTAGTAGCTCTCCTGGATGCTCTCAACAGAGATGCCCACCTTTGTGTGCACATCCTTCTCCGACAGAGAAAAGAGCATGGGGATACCTCTTCCCTTCTCACGCTAGTTTCTTTGCCAGTGGCCGCCCTGGGCTCTAAGGCCTCGGTCATCTTTGAGACTCTCCGCTCCAAGGGCCTCGCTCCCGACCTTGCTTCCCACGTTGAGTGTTTTGCAGTGAAAGCTGCATCTCTGGATCTCCCCACCGAGATGGCAGTGGCCATGTTCCGTAACTCCTTGGACGCTGCTTCAGCCAACAAGAGCATTTGGGATCTGGCTCCCACCTCCCTTGAGAAAGCTTTTGCGTTGGCTTGTAAACTGGGAGCTAAGACGGCCTACCAGCCTAAGTCTGGCATGCTGGCCCACCTCCCCGCCTCCAAGCCCGCCCAGGCTAAAGCCCCAGCGGTCAAGCCTCCCAAGACCCCTGCCATCAATGTGATGTGCCGCCCCTGCCAAGCTCCCAACTGGCCTACCTCTACGGGATCCCTTCCCGTCTTTGCGGCCTCGGCCGCCATTCTGGAGGTTTCTTCCTGCAATCCTGCTGCATCCATTCTGACTCTGCAGAATAAAGAAGATCTTTCTTATTTTCTTTTCACTGCAACCTTTTTTACCAAATCCTGTCAGGCCAAGGCTACAGTTTTAGTGGACACAGGTGCTGCGGGCAACTTTATGAACCTGGCTCTTGCCCAGTCCTTGGGTTTGTCCCTGCTTCCCCCTCAGAGTCTCATTGCCGCCAGCAAGGTACTGGTGCTCAGTCATCCCCTCACTAACCCACTTAGTTACTGTACAGGATCACACGTGTTTGTGAGTAAATTCTCTGCTATGGAGGGCCTTCTGTATCCTGTAATTGTGGGTGTGGGGTGGTGGCGGCGTCACCTGATGCAGATTGACTGTCTCACCAACAAGCTTCATTTCTCGCTGGACGGGTGTCTGGGTTTCTTTCCCCTCCTCCCCTTGGGGTGGGAACTGCCAAAGTCATGCTTTTCCCTGGCGGCAACCCCAGTCTCCCTGTAAATTCACTGCCACCCCTGGCATTGGATCACAAAATCTTTCCTTGCCGCACCAAGAAAGGTCCAAAAACCCCAGTCAAACCCCTTAATTCTTTAGAAGATTTGGCGCATACAGTTGACGAGAGGTTTGTGTTGGCCTACCCTGCAGATTTATTGCCTTTGGCAGCCCCCTACTGGGAAGAAACACTGGTTAATTTGGACTTCCTGTTGGCTTGGTGTTGCCCATATTTAAAAACTATTAGAATCAACCAATAAAATGTGACCACATTGGCAACCAACAACTCAAGTGAACTTCAAATACATGGGACCCCTTCCAGCCAATCAAATGGCCCCGCAGAAATTGGGTTGAAATATTCCAGTCCCCCTGGTTCTGTCCTACAAAAATTCTCCTCTGGCCAATCAGATTCAGTTCTAAAAATCATGTGATCAATCCCCCTCCTTTTAACACAGCAAGGGGACCTTCAGTTCCCTGCTTGTCTATTTTCAAAAAATATTAAAGGTTTTGGCACTATTGCACTTTAAAATTTTGGTTATTGCAGTAGGAAACCCAGTTTGGAGTTCCTTCACCCTAAAGATTGAAGTGTTAGTTGTTGTCTTAAAGCTTACCTTGTGTCAGCTGGTTTTGAACCTGGCTTCTTCTCTGGAATCATATACTAGAGCTTTAGCGCTTAGTTATTGTGTTCTTTACTTTTGCTTTCAAAAACAGAGTTTGAAACTAAAAATTTTAATTAATTTTCATTATAAACTCTATTGTTATTTTGAATTTTTATTTAAAACTCCTATTTTCAATCCCGCTTTTGCTTGCCATAAACACTAAGGTGTTTGAGATCAACGTAAATCTGCCCAGATCTGCTTCGTTGCTCCCTTTGCCTCCTGTTTCAAGGTTACCCTGCCCAGGCATTTTTCTAGTGATATTTTCTTGAAAAACCCACCCACCTACCCCAAATTTTGTGGAGAACAACCCTATGATACTCCCAGCTGTCAAATTTGTTGTGTTTTCCCTGTCTTCTTTTCTGCTGCTTCTTTGGTCCACCTCCCCTGATTTGTGGGGGAAAATTTCCTCGTCTGCCCGGCTTGTGAGTAAAGACCCTTCTAGTCTCTGGGACCTATCCAGCAGTCTTCTCTTTTCTGGGGAGGCTGTGGTCAAGAGCCTGACATACAACGACTTGGATTTGGACACCGTAGGTCACACCTTGCTTGCCTCCAAAAGGGATGTGTCCCCCACGCCTCTTCTCACCAGCGCAGCTAAGAGCAATCCAGTACCTCTTGTGCTTCCTAAGGTGTCCTCTCCCGCCCCCTCCTGCACTCCTTGGTTGCTCACTGGCCTGATGAGATGGGGTTAAATGCCTATTTCCCTCAGTTGTCCCCTGTGTTCTCCTTGTGGTCCCCCTTCAAGCGGCTGTCCCAGTTCTTCACTGGGCGGCATCCTGGTGGTTTGTTTTTCCGGGATGGGAGCTGAACTTAGTTAGTTTAGCCCCCCTCTCTCACACTCCCCTCTCGAGCCCTTTGCCCTCCTGGCCATCCTTGCTTCCTTAAAGGACGCCTTTGACGCTACCCTTTCCTGTGCCCTACCCCCACATTCTTGCCACAACTTGACCTTTAAGACTACAGTTGACCTCGTAAAGATAGACGCCCCAATGTATCCCCTTAGTGAATCGGAGAACAAGGCGTTGGGCGCGTGGTTGGATGACATGCTGGCAAAAGAGTGAATAGTCAAGAAGACCTCCTTGGTTAGCTCTCCAGTGGTTTTTTCTAAGAAATTGGATGGGTTCCTCCGGCCGTGCGTTGATTATACCCTTCTCAACAATGTCACTGTTCCAGACTGCTACCCCCTCCCCTTGGAAGCCTCAATTGCCCAGTCCATTGCCAAGTCTCATGTTTTTTCCAAGCTGGACCTTGTTAATGCCTTTAACCAGGTTTGTGTGGCAGAGGGGGATGAGTGGCTTACAGCCATCAAAACTTGGCGTGGCTGCTTCTGATTCAAGGTCATGCCTTTTGGCTTGAAGAATGCTCCCGCAATCTTCCAGCGAGTCATTGAGGATGCCTTGGGAGATCTCTGCTTCTCTTGTGCCGTGGCATACATTAATGACATTCTAATCCACTCCCTCACTCCTGAGCAGCACGCTAAGGACCTGGTGGCTGTGGTGGCAGCTATTCATAAGGCCTGGTTGTTTATCAAGTCCAGCAAGTGCAAGTTCTTTAAGTCTGAGGTTACCTTTCTGGGCAACTTGGTCCTGAAAGACGGCCACACAGTCTCTCCTGACAAGACCAAGGCTCTTTGGTAGTGGGCTACTTCACAGAACCAGAAGGAGCCACATTGTTTTCTGGGTACGGTGATCTTTCTCAAGAAGTTCTCCCCAGCTATCTCTGAACTTGCTGCCCCTCTGCACCCCCTGGCTGGCAAGAATGCCTCCTTTGTGTGGACCCCATTTTTCCAGGAGGCCTTTGAGGCCATCAAGCAAGTCTTTGTCTTCATCCCAGTGCTACGTCATGCCAATACAAGAAAACAGTTCATTGTAGCTTGCAATGCCTCCAACGTGGCTGCAGGGGCGGTCCTCCTTCAAGAGCACAATGATCAGGAGCTCCCGGTTGCTTACTTCTTCAGGAAGTTTTCTCCTAACAAGTGCTCCTGGGCGGTGTTTGACAAGGAACTACAGTCTGTGGTGGATGCCATCACTCATTGGAGACACCACTTACAGGGCTCTCAACACAAGTTTGTGATTTTTACAGACCATAAGGCCCTCTGTTACTTCCACAAGCCCCAGAAGTTGCTCCCCTGCCAGGCACGTGTCATGCAGACGCTCTCTGGTTACAAGTTCAAGTACAAGTTTGTAAAAGGAGAGCTCAACATCCTCCCTGACTTTCTGAGTTATCCTGCAATGTACCCGGTGAGGGGCAACAAGGATCCTCAAGTCACTGTCATTCCGGAGTCCTTGATCCTCCCAGCGTCTGGTCTCTCCCCCCCTCAAACCTCAGCCACAACTCCAGTTGTTACTCCCCATCTCCTGGCCATTGGTCCTGCTCCCCCATCCAAGGTAGTCCCACCACTTGCTCTCCCTGGCACGCTCTTGTAAAACGTCCTGGCGGCCCAGCACTCCTCACCTGATGGTCTGGCTGTTTGCTCAAAGCTATCCCCTGTCTCTGCGTCAAATGGCTCCTATACCCTTAAGGATAGGATAATTTACCAAAACGACAGAGTATGGGTCCCAAAAGACTTACAGCTGCATGTCATGACAGAAAATCATAATCCTCCCCTGTTTGGACATCCTGGCACAAAGAAGCTACTTAAAATCATCAGGCGCACTTAAAGCTGGGTTGGGATAACCAAAGCAGTAGGCCCCTGGATTAAGAAGTGTGTCACTTGTGCCCGCTCTAAACCGGATTGCTCAGGGAACAATGGTCTCCTCCACCCCCTCCAGCAGTCTAAAGGCCCATGGTTGTCCATCTCAGTGGACTTTGTGGTGGCTCTCCCCTTGTTAGGATGATTTGACTCCATCATGGTGGTGGTTGACCAATTCACCAAATACTTGGTCTTCATTCCGTGCCTAACCACGCTGGACTCAGTGAGGATGGCAAACCTGTTTGTGAAACACATCTTCACTAACTTTGGCTTAACTCAGGAGATCATCAGTGACTGTGGTCCCCAGTTAACTTCCATGTTTTGGGAATTGCTGCTAGGGATTCTAAACATCAAGCTATGCAGGTCCACCTCTTTCCACCCTCAGTCAGATGGGCAAACCAAGAGGGTCAATCAGACTATGGAGCAACACCTACGCTGTTACGCTAACGCTTCTATGAACTCCTGGTTTGACAACCTCCCTCTAGCCCAGTTTGCCTACAACAACACTGTGCATGCCTCTACGGGAGTGTCCCCTTTCCAGGCTACATTAGGCTTCTTGTTGGCCTTCTCTATTGATACGTCCTTGCAATCCCACGTCCCAGCCGCGGCAGCATGGCTGCTCACCTAAAAGCCACTCAAGTCAGAGTACAAAAGACATTGGTCAAGTCCATAGAGTCTTACAAGAAGGCAGCAGACAAGAATTGCCTTCCAGCTCCAGACTACCCAGTAGGTTTCCTTGTCATGCTGGACTCCTCCAACATCTGCATGAAAGTTCCCTTGCGGAAATTTGCCCTAAAACACTTAGGCCCGTTCAAAGTGTTGGAAAACAAAGGCAATGGAGCTTACATGCTGGAACTACCCCCTTCTTACTGCATCCACAATACCTTCAATGCTTACCAACTCTCCCCATTTGAAGGACTCCTCCCAGAAACCCCTGAGCCCATTGTGGTTGATGGCACCCCTGAATACAAGGTGAAGGAAGTGGTAGCGTCCCGCCAGGTCAGGAAATCCCTACAGTATTGCGTCAAATGGAAAGGTTACCCCTCTTACAACAATAGCTGGGTAAGCTCATCTGACTGCGGCAACTGTTGTGACCTGATTCAGAAATTCCACAAGGATAACCCCTTGGCACTTGGCCCTCCCAAGTCCCTCCTGGCGCTAAAAATCCCCAAGGCACATAAGAATTTCTCAGTGGCTACGCTCCCCCAGGGGGTATCCACACCCAGGAAAAAGGAAAGGATAATGTAAATTCACTTCCCCCTTTGGCCCTGGATAGAAATGTGTTCCCCTGTTGTACAAAGAAATCTGCTCATAGTCCAGCTAAACCACTCAACTTGTTAAAAGATTTAGCTCACACTGTAGACAAAAGATTTGTATTGGCATACCTTGCAAATTCTACAGCTCCCACTGTTCTTTCCTTGGAAGAAACCCTGGTAAATTTGGACTTCTTGCTGGCCTGGTGTCAACCATTATTAAAAACTATCAGATCTAGTCAATTGGCCCCTGCCACATTGACATCCAAAAGCTCAAGTGAATTTCAAGTGCTTGAAAACCCCTCCAGCCAATTAGAGAGCACCACGGAAATTAATTTGAAGCCCTCCAGTCTTCTCAACTCTGATCTAAAAATTTCTCCCCCCACCCAATCAGACTTGAATCCTGAAGTCATGTGACTTTCCCCTGCAGCACACTCCCCTTTTACACAGCAAGGGGACTTTCAGTCCCCTGCTTGTCTATTCTCAATTTTACTAAACTTTGGAATTTTTGCTGCACTTTTTTTGAATTTTGGTGGAGGGCTTGAAATTTTGTTTTGACTCCCTATAGTTTGAAGATTAAAAGTGTTAGAATTTTTGTTGAAGTTTACCTTGTGCCTACCTGCTTCAAACCCAGCATCATCCCTGAGCTCTCTAGACAAAGCTTGGACGTATAGTCTTTGCTCTTCTTGCTTTTGCTTTCAAAAGATAACTTCAAATCTTAAAACTTATATCAATTTTCAATATAAATACTTAATTTTAATTGAATTTTCTTTAATTTACTTGATTTCAAACCTGACTTTGCTTATATTTGTTTTTAAAGTCACCCAAGGCCACCACCAAGTCTTCCATGTGCTCTCCTGGCTCCATTTTTCCTGCTTTTGTTTGTGGGTCCCCCTTGTTGCTCCAAAACTATTGTTTCCTACCCAAGAAATCTTGCCCACATATTTGAAATTTTACGGAAAACATAGCCATGATACTCCCAGTTCTCAAATTTGTGGTGTTTTCTGTGGCCCCCTTTTTATTGCTTCTGTGGTCAACTTCACCAGAGTTGTGGACCAAGATTTTCTCTTCTGCTTGTCTTGTGGGCAATGATCTGTCTCGCATTCTAAATCTCCCTAGTGGTCTCCTGTTCTCTGGGGAGGCATTGGTAAAGAGTTTGACTTGTGACAACCTGGATCTGGAGACCGCTGGTTTCACTCAGCCCGCTTCTGTGGTTAAGGAGAAGTTGATGTTACCTATGCCCAGTCCTGAGAAGTGCAACCTGGTGTCCCTCCAGGCCCCCGCAACGTCCCCTTTTGCTTCCACTCGTACACCCTGGTTACTCACTGGGCTGGTGTTGATGGGATTGAAAGCCTAATTCCCTCAACTATCCCCTGCATTGTCCTTGTGGTCCCCCCTTTGAGCAGACATCCCAGTTCTCCACTGGGCGGTATCCTGGTGGTTCCTTTCACCGGGATAAGAGCCAAACTTAGTTAGTTTAGCCCCCCTCTCTTACAGTAAGCCATCCAACCAGACAACAGAATTCAAGATGACCAAAAATGCCACCCAGATATCCCAGAAAGAGTACACAGAGGCACCTACAGGTATGTAACTATATAAGCCAAGAGAACCTGTGAGAATTAGTATTGTCATTCTTACCCAATAAAAGTTTGTTATGAACCTTTAGTTCACCAATCTATTTCCATAAATATTTCTGATACTCTTTCACCTGAAATTGCCCAGCTATCAAAGCTCACTCTCAGGAGTTGAACATCAAGCCCCAGCTAGAGAACCAGGAGGGCCTGATTACTAACGCCCCCTGAAATTCTGTTTAGCCCTGTACATTTCACTAAGTATTCCCTGAACCTCAATCAAAAACCCTGAACTTTGGAAGACCTGCAGTGGCACATCCAACCAGATGCCCTCAAAGATCCCTACTGTAAATTCAGAGCCTGAAGGTAAAAATGTGGGATTGTTAAATTCTTTTATGTGAACTCACCAACTTACTGGAATATTTTTCATCCAACAACAACTTACTTTTTTTATATAAAAGGATGAAAAATATTCCAGTAAGTTGATGAGTTCACACAAAAGAATTTGACAATCCCACATTTTTACCTTTAGGTTCTGAATCTACAGTATTATCTTGTCTGCAACAGCAAAATAATCACTATATATTCCCTTCTATTCAAAAGGAAGTACAACAACCCTTCAGTCTACCTGATTACAATAAAACTGTCCTTAACGCCTGTTAAAAATTGGTGTACATCAGCAGTTTTAACAGAAAAATCAATAGTCAGGGACACACACTCACTGTATGCCTTTGAATGTGAAGATTCAGAAGACATCAAACAAATGTACTTGTTATTAAATTCTTTATTTAATATTATACAATTAGTAGAAAATCTGCTCCTTGGCATTGATCATCAACGCCTTATATAGAAGCATTCTCATATTATTAATCACCAGCCACTGGCAATATCTTCTACGATATTTCAGTGCACTGTGTTGTTTAAGCCATGCTGGCAGAAAAAGGGGCAGCCTCCCATTTTTAGTTGCAACCCACAATGCTGTGGCACCTAGCACAAGGGTGCACTCTGCTAGTGCACCAAATGCCATTTTTATTTGATATATAAAAGATTCCATATTCAGACTATATTTGGTATGAAAGTCAAATTATGTTTTGAACTGAGCCTGGTGTCTCAGCATTATTAATTTTCCAGAAGCTGGCGTCTTGGCGCTTGATGTAAACTTTAGCAGCGCTCTGATGCTGGGAATAACTAATGCTGGCGTCCCAGTACTTCATTATCAAGATATCAGCAACATGGCATGATTGATTCCTGGTGATAACATCATGGATCACTAATTGTGCATCTAATTATGTGATAAATGACACTAATTTCCAAGAAAGCAGTTGATTTGCTCTTGTTGATCTGTCATTAATTGCCTAATTAATCAGGATTCCACAATCCCTGGTCAACAATTTCTCACAACACTCAAACCAACTGTCTCTGCCCTGCCCTCTTTTGACGCTACTGGCAAGAGTAGTCAATTTAAGGGAGTGCTATTGTGATGATCCACATGTAAACAATTTTGCAGATGAGGGTTGATTTGGTTTCAAATAAAGACGCTATACTGAAGATTGACAATGTGTTGTTGGTTTATTACAGATAGAGGCCTAGTAGGGAATGATGGCTACTAGGGAAGGTAAGGCCTAGCTAGTAGGTGTAAAGACTACTAGGGGCATATGTTGCCTCCACCCAGAAGAAGATATTGGCTGCTGTGGACTAGAGGTCCTCACCCAGCAGGGAACTGTGGATGCTTGGGATGAGGAATAAGATAGCTCAGCAGGGAACTTTATCTGCTTGGGGTGGGAAGTGGTCCAGCCTGATGGGTAGTGTGTGCTACTCAGGCTGGAAGATGTTTAGACCCTGGCGGGTAACACAGGCTACCAGGGTAGAAGAGTGTGCCAGCATGGTAGGCCACTTGGCTACAAGGACTGCAAGTTTTGGACCCCTGGCGGTTAGCGCGGGCTGTCAGGGAGTGGAAGAGCTCTGAGGGCTCTACGTACCATGATACGCTTACAGGAGGTCTTTGAGAAAGCATCCTACCTAACAGACTGGTAGGGTGTCCTTGTTTATGTCCCTATGGGGGCTTTGGGGAGAACTCAAAGTGAGCATGGGAGAGCATAGATTTGCTCAGAAGTGTCATCAAGGAGGTTTGCTTGGGGAAGCAGCTGCAGAACTAGGTGTGGTCAGGCCTCTGGGAAGTAAAGCTGATTACTTTGTGGCTAAAAGTCCAGACTTAATCACCTGGGTGAGTAAAAACAACGTCATAGACTTTGACAATCTATGGTTGGATGGCCTAAGTGGATTGCCACTTGCAAGGGCCCAGTCAAACACCAGTTCAATGTAGACTCATGCCTGAGTCTACAGGTTCTGATAACAGGAACTGAGATAAAGAACTGAGGTGGTTCATAGTATGGAATCAGCAGAAAAGACTAGTAAGAAGGACTGTATGATCACAGTGAAGACTAGTTGAGGGACTGTTGGTTCATTGTGTAGATGGAACCAAGGTAGTCCTAGTAAAGATAAGCTAAAAGACCGGAAGATCATAATGCAGGAGAAGCTGATTATGATGCAGGAGTAGCTGGAGGACTGATGATGGAAATTAGCTGTTTGGAGACTGAAATGAGCTGTTTGTGGACTAAGATGGACTGATTGCTGGTTAAGCTAAAAAGCTGGAAGAGGTGGTTGAAGAATAAGCTGAAGGATCAGAAGATCTTAGTGCAGGACTAGCTATAGAGATAGAAGATGACTTGGAAGAAATGGTCAGACTGGAAATAGAAGCTGGAATGCTGATTTTGGTGTCTTAGGGGAGAAAGTATTAATATAAGAAGCAGTTAAATAAGGATTTTAAGCTGCCAAAGATATGATATAAAAGAATTAATATCATATAAATAAAAAAGAGGATAAGAAAAGATTTACAGTGTTTAAACTGTGGATTTATTAATGAGTTAATTGAATAGAAGAGGCCAGAAACAGAACAGAGAAACTGTGAAGGCAAATAAGCAAATTTTACCAAAAACAACTAGGAGAGGCAAAAAGGCGAGCAACAGGCAAGCTCAAAGGTGCAAAACGTTGAAAAAAATGCAGAGAAACTCAGAAAAACGGTGAAGAATTGATGGTTTGAAATTCCCTTAAGTAAAACATATGCAGAAGCGCTCAAGATTTGCCAGAAAAATGTGACGGGAATCACGGCAAAATTGTTCAGAATGCAGAGCAGTTGTTTACCTAGAGAAAGACAGCTTTAAGTTTGAACCATAGTCAAGAGCAAGTCATTTGGGAAAACTGTTTGGCAAAACAGTTGAATTGAGGCATATGATTGGCTGTAAGCCAGGGTTTATTTAATCAGTGTTTTGAGGGCTATAATTTGAGAGTTAAAGCCTAAAAAATGAGGAGCAGAAGCAGAAAATTCAGGGCTTTAATTGGCTGAAGTAAAATTTAAAGTTTAATATATTGTAGAGGAAGAAAAACTGGATAGTTTAAGATTTGAAAAACAAGAGTTCTGAGGGAGATTTTGGTCTGAAACAAAGAGCTATAAAAGAGAAAGCTGCCTGAGACTCTTCAGGGACTGGATCAAGTGGATTACAAAGACCACAAGGACTACAGAAGGAGCTGAAGACCAAGCTAAAGGTGCAGAAGCCCAAGATATATCAGTCAGAGCTAATAATAAGGAGCCAGAGCTGGAACAGAACACAGGAGCCCAAGACAAAGGTTCAGGAGCCCAAGACCAAGTACAAGAAGTCCAAGAGATTGTTGGAGGACTCCAAGTATTGACAAGCCCATATTGTTTCCCTTACCCAGGCATTATATCAGAAGGTTTCTAAGGGGATCTTCCTTCTGACCAAGAATAAAAAGCCTATTACAACTCCTGCCCAAATTTTTCAGTGATCAAAGTACAAGCCCTATGAATGAGCTACCCTATATCTTTTACCCTAGCCAAGGGGAGGAAGATACCTATTTTCAAAGTTGTAGAAGATTTTCCACCAGTAAGTCTTCCCAGGAGAGAGAGAGAGAGATTAACTAGACATCTGGAGATGACAGATAGGGGAAGAGAGTTTATAGGCAATGAATTTACTAGGTTGTTACAGGATTGATACAGGCTCACGGAGGGGCTAGCGCTTGCTGAAGTACAGGTGCATTATGAGGATATCCGCCTAGTAATTAGAAAGGTGCTGGAAGAGTTTGCAGTTATGCAGGCTAAGCACAAGCTTCTGATCAACCACTTGCCACTGCTGGGGAATGATGACTCCTCCAAGCCGGTCCCTGGCTATGACCCAGGACACACTTTGGGGACTGGCAACCAGGAACCCCACAGCTATACCTGGCATTCACTGGACTGATTGACTCTTCTTTGCCAGCAGCTGGATCATGGGTTGTGGCTTGGAGGGCCCTTTTCTACCTGGTAAAGTTAGGTCCCATCATCAGGTGGGCCATGCCTGTACCTACCTCCTCTTCTCTCATCTGAAGTAGCAGCACAATACACTTGATATCCCAACATTGTTGCAGGAAGGTTATCTGAGGCGCGGGTCTTGTAATTTACCAGCTATTGCTTGGTGCAGGTGATGCACTTCTTGCTTTTTTTTGACTTATCCTTAGACTAGGTAAGTGTTGTTATCATTCAACTTCAGCACAATAAAACCCCCACTTTTTGGGCTGCGGCTTGCTTTAGTCAGTGTTCATCACCCAGGCTTTGTCACCTGCTTTGTGTCTTTCCTTGAGAGAGATTGCTAGGTCTTGCAGCCAATTGTATTTCCACACCTCTTGGTCACAATTAGCAAGGTAGACATCTGAGCTGTCTCTGGGTGGTACCTTGTTGGGCATCCCAAGTTTGAGCCCTGCCAGGGCTTTAATTATTCTGGGCTGGGTTTTGTAGACTAATTTGAAAGGGCTTTTTCAGTGAATCTGTTCACCCAGGTACAGCACACAAGAAGAGCTGTAAATAACTGTTTTGGCTGTTGTAAATGTGCTGTTTTAGCAAAGTTACATGGGGTAAAATATTTAGAAGATAGATAATAATCTTTATTGTGAGATAGTGATTATATAATTCATGTGAATCAAGGATAACATGAACATGATTGGTGATCACACGGCTGGATGAAAGAGGGGGATGGCTTGATCCTGGTAATGAGTCAAGTGCCAAAAAAAGGTATCCACCATAAAGAATCATCATCTGTTCATGTTGTTAGATTTGGTAATTTGAGTTGACTTCCTAGTCTGGATTTGAGTAACCAGATAATCAGATTGCGGGTCACAAACCTGCTTGGTTGGAACCTTGCTGGTGGGTTGAGCCTGCGGTTTTGATACCCCCCAACTGAAGGTCGGCCTCCTCTAGGGGCAGGTTGTCAGGGAGGTTGTCAGGAGCCCAGGCACTGTATTGAACTAGTTGCTTTTCTGTGGCGGACAGGGCAGTTTCTTGTTGTTTCTGTCTTGCTTTGCAGGGTCATAGGCAATCATGGTGTAGGGTCTTGTCTTGCTTACGTTTGCCAAGTCCTTGCACAAGGTAAGTGTTATTGTTGTTTACCTTCAGAATGATTGCTGGTCCCACCTTTTCAGGTTGTAACTTGCTCTTGTCAACATTCATGACCCATACTTTGTCCCCAACTTCATGTCTATTGCGGATGGTGACAAATGTCTTTTGCAGACGTTCATTCTCTTTGGCTGTTTGCTTGCTGTTAGCCTTTATTACTTGAGAGTCTGAGCGTGGAGGGACTTTACTTGGAATTTCCAGTTTAGGTCCTGTCAATGCTTGAATGATATTTGGCTGTGTGCCGTATACCAGTTCAAACAGGCTTTTTCCAGTGGATCTGTTAACTTGGGTTTGACACACACGTAGTGCAGTCAGTAGCTGCTTATACCAGTCTTCAGGTCTCCTGGTGGTGAGTTTGGCTAAGGCTTGCACAAGGCTACTATTAAGCCGCTCTACGCGTCCATTGGCCTGTGGGTGGTATGGTATTTTTACGGTGTGTTTGACCCCATTCTTGGGGAGGTATACATTGGTGTCTTTGGAGGTCAACTCTTTACCTCCATTGGTTATCAGGAGATCTGGCTTTTCAAACTTGCTGATTATTTCTTTGCCAATAAATTATTGGACGTCATTGCCGGTGTGTGCCTTCACTGCTTGGGCTACTGGCCATCTTGTTGCAAAGTCAATGGTGGTGATGATGTATTTCTTGTCGTTGTGTTTTCCTGGCATGGGACCAACAATGTCAAGAGCCCATACTTTGAAATGTAGTTGTGTGCAGATGGGGAGGACTGACTTTGGTGGGTTTTGCTTTTGGCAAACTTTTTGCATACCTCACATTGGTCTAGAACTTCCTGGACATTGCAGTATAGGGTTGGCCACCAGGCTTTATGTTTTAGAAACTCATATAGATTTTGGCTCTTGGTATGTCCAAGGTCTCTGTAATAGCAAAGGATAGTTTCAACTCGCTGATGTGTGGGGATGTAGGTAATGGTTGTGCTGTCAGTCATCTTTCTGTGAAGAGTCCCATATACGTCAGCAAAGAGGTGTTCATTCTTGATGACTGTTTTTTTGGTTATGTCGGTTGTGGCAGGGAGAACCCTTCATCCTTTGTTTGTAGCACTAAGAGAGGCCAGTCTGGGTTGAGCCCATTCTCTCCTCTTGAAGCACAGACATACAGGTGGGACAGGGTGTCTGCCATGGCAAGCTTGGCCCCAGGCTTGTACTGGATGAGCATGTTAAATCTCTCCAATATTTTCATCCACCGCGCTTGGTGGCGCAATAGATTTGCTTTAGTCTTGAAATAGATGAGGGACTTGTGATTGGTTAATGATGTGAATTCTTCCTGATGTTCTAGGTAGCAACACCATTTGACTAGGCAGGGCACAATAGCCAGCAGTTCCTTGTTGTGAATAGGGTATTGACACTTGCCATCTGTCAATTTTCACAATTTTTAGGCTACAAGCAGGAAGTCACTGTTACTATTCTTGATTTGTAGTACTCCCCCAATGGATACATCTGAGGTGTTGGTTTCCATTTGGTATTCCCCGTCACGTTTGGGGTATTGCAGGATGGGAGCTGTTGTGAGCTTCTCTTTGAGGCGTCTAAAGCAGAGGTCATGTTAGGGGGTTCACACAAACTTAGACTCAGCGCCTGTTATGGCAGATAAGGGGGCAGTCAAGACGCCACAGTCAGGTATGAAGCGTTGTACATAGGCCACCATTCCCAAGAAGGTGCAGAGTTCCAACTTATCTTTGGGTGATGGCATCTTGCAGATGGCCTGTATCTTTTGACTTTCAGGTTTGATGCCGTCTTTTGAGACTATGTGTCCCAAGAAGGGTAGTTGCTCACAGAAGAAATAGCACTTGGAGGGCTTGGCCCACAGTTTGTGTTGTGCCAAGGTCACAAAGACTGCCTCCAGGTCTTTGTGGTGTTGTTCCACCAAGAAGCTGTAGACAATAATGTTGTCTAGGTACACTAGGGCATGCTTGTCTATATGGGGCACAAACACTTTTTTCATGAAGGTTACAAAGGTGGACAGAGCATTGATAATGCCAAAGTTGAGTACCACGCATTTGTAGGAGCTGCATTTAGTGCGGAAGGCCGTTTTAGGAATATCTTCCTCCTTGATAAAAATCTGATTGTAGCCTGAAGTTAGATCAATCTTTGAGAAGACAGTGGCTCCTCCCAAGGCATTGAAGAGGTCATCAATCAGTGGCAGTGGGTAACAATTCTTAATAGTAACTTCATTCAGGGCGCGGTAGTCTGCAACCAGACGTAAGGTACTGTCCTTCTTAGCCACAAAGAATACAGCGGCCCCAAAGGGAGACTGTGAGGGGCGGATAAGTCCTTTTTCCAATGCCTTCTTAAGGTAGGCGCGTAAGGCTTTGTCCTCATTTGGGGTCAGCCTGTAGATGAGGCGTGCCTTGGGTACAGCCCCCTTGAGTTGGATAGAGTGCTGAATATGCTTCTCAGGGGGCAGCCCAGGTAACACTTCCTTAAAGATTTCTGGATGGCGGGCCACAATGTCACGGTCCTGAGGCGTGAAGGTATCCTGATGGTCTTTGAAGTGTATGATCCTGTACTGGCAGGAGTCCCAGTCAATTGACTTCAGGTCTTTCTTTTTGTCCTGGGTCTCTGTGATACGTACAAAGATGTGGTTGCGTAGCAGTTGGTCTACAGAGTCAGGATAGATCTGGTGGTTGACGCCTTCACGCTTGATGGTCAACACTGAGATTGCCCAGTCTACGTGAAGGTTGTTCTTCTGTAACTAGTCTAGTCCCAGTACAATTTCAAACTTAGAAAAGTCAATGACAGGACCCTAGATGATGGAGTGAAGGTTCTCAAGCATGACAGAGAAGGGGGTAGTTTCCTTTGTCACAGCAATGTGGTGTTCATCAGCCAGGACCACATTTTTGATCTGCAAAGGATTATTGGCCAGCTTGGACTTATCCACAAAGCTACTGTTGACTAAGGTTTGGTCTGCGCCCAAGTCCAGGAGTGCTGAGCCTGTGTAACTGCAAAAGCAGAAAGGATAGGACATCAATTTATTGGGATGTCTGGCAATGGTGTACAGTACTGGGTCCTCCAAGGGCACCTGGATCATTGGGCATTGGTCCATGTCCTCAGGTCAGTATTCCTTGTTGGGTGAGTTAGGAGTTGCATGGGAAGAGCTTGGCTTGCTTAGTGCTCTCCCTGGGCTTTTCCCTCATCTTGGTTGCCTTGCGTGGTGGTGATACAAAAATGAGTACGGTTTGACTGGCCATTGTTTTCATTTTCATGCCCATTAGAACCCATGGGTTTGTGGTTGGCATTGTTCCCATTGCCTCCAGGAGGTGGTTGAGCAGAGCCCTGCTTGGATGGGAATCCTTGGGTCTTTTTTTTTTCCCAGTTTGTGCCTTGTGCAGAGTGTTGAATGTCTGTTCTGCTTTTTCCGCTTCATGATACAGGCTTTGCAGGTTGGTCACTTGATCCAGGTTTACATGTCTCATCACGTGCAGCTTGAGAGTGTTGTAGTACATGAGGTGTGTGGCTGGGGTATAAAAGGCCATGTTGGATGGTGCACAAAGGCGGAGTTCCTTGTAGGCGCAGGTGAGTTCTTTTACGGTGCCTGTCTGGGTCAGGCTCTTCACTTGGCAAATGATCATGAGCGCTGTATTTTTAAGCACAAATCTTGCCAGGAAGTCTTGCTTAAAGATATCCCAGTTCTTGTCAGTGTGCTCTTCATGCCACTTGTTGCACCAGGTGCCAGCGTCATGGGTCAGGCAAATGAAAATTTCTGCAATCCAAAATTGCTGTGGGCATTTCATCTGAGCTAGCCTGCTCTGGGCGTACTAGATCCATGTGACAGTGTTGTTGTCATTGGCCCCAGAAAAAGGTTCCAAGGCAACACTTTGTAGTCTTTGAGCTACATAGGCAGGCATGATGGTGTTGTTAGCTGGTTGCGGCATCAATAAGGGATCCTGAAAAAAACCTTGTGTAGACATTGCGTTGAAGGCAGGTAGCGGGATTACTGTGTTTTGGTATAGGAAAAAACCATTGGGTATCTCGGTACCAGGAGTGTACAGAGTTCAGTCGGGCAGGAGGCCAGACATAATTCTGTCAAGGATTTGTTGGCCGCGGCGTGTGCAGGCAACAGGCAGAATTTTTCAAGATAAGGTAGGATGGAGAACCTACCTGTGCTACCAATGTCGTAACTGTGCTGTTTTAGCAGAGTTACACGGGGAAAAAATATTTAGAAGATAGATAATAATCTTTATTGTGAGATAGTGATTATATAGTTCATGTGAATTAAGAATAACAGAAACATGATTGGTGATCACACGGCTGGATGAAAGAGGGGGGTGGCTTGATCCTGGTAATGAGTCAAGCGCCAAAACAAGGTATCCACCATAAAGAATAATCATCTGTTCATGTTATTGGATTTGGTAATTCAAGTTGACTTTCTAGTCTGGCTTTGAGTGACTGGATAATTGGATTGCGGGTCACAAACCCGCTTGGTTGGAACCTTGCTGGTGGGTCAAGCCTGCGGTTTTGACATGACCAATCCTAGGAGCCAGCAGTGAGTTTGGTAAGGGCTTGCACTAGGGAGTTATTTAGCCGCTTTGATCTTTTGCTTGCCTGAGAATAATATGGCGTGGTTACTATTTGTCTCACTCCTTTCTTGGCCAATTAAATGTTTGTGTCATCAGACATGGTATCCTTGCCTTTATCTGTAAGCAGTAGCTCTGGCTTTCAAACTTGTTGATAATTTACTTGGCTATAGGTTGACGTGCATTATTACCAGTATGAGCCTTGGCTGCTTAGACCACTGGCCACCTGGTGGTAACCTCAATAACAGTAATTATGTACTTCTTGTCATTGGCCTTGCCAGGCATGGGGCCCACAATATCCAGCACCCACATCCTGGATGATTGCTGGGTTCAGATTAGAAGTACCCATTTGAGAGAGGTGCTGATTTGGGTATATTTATCACACCCCTCACACTTTCTCTGACTTTTTGAGCATTGCAGCATAGTGTGAGCCACCAGGCCTTATGTTTTAAGAATCTGTAAAGGCTTCTGCCCTGTGTGTGCCCTAGATATTGTTGATATTATAGGATGGTGTTTCCTCTGGTGGGATTTATTAGAGCCAGATAGCAAGCAGAACTATTCAAAGACAAGCAATGAGAGTAAAATAAACTGATAGTAAGCTGCTTGATCAACAGCAGGCCAAATTAAGGAGAGCTCTTTATTATTTGGGATAATCTAGAAGTGAAAAAATATTGAGGTTAAATTAAAGAGATGAAAATGGGTTTTAATGGAAAACTGGAGTAATAGCTGAATGTTGAGGCCAGATACAGGGCAGGCCAAGAGATGGCAAGGGAGTTGGCAGCAGCTGTAACTGCCGTAAAGGCAATTCCCTTAAATACAGAAGCTAACAGGACAAAATATTTCCGGATTTGATTTGAACTTCTTTTATTTTTTAAGGTGAATGTCATATCTGAAAAAATTTGATAGGGTACAGGTTGTGAAAGTTTTAAGAGGATCAGAGTTAAGAGAGGAAGAAATTTATGATTCATCTGATTGGTTAGCCAAAATATTTTCAGCATCTGGGGTCTATGCACTGGAATCTGACTTGATGCTGTCATAATCTGAGGAATTTTGGCAACCAGCAGGTCTTTCAAGATTTTGGGGTCTTGAGGAAGAAGCAACTTTATTATTAAAGTATTTGAACATTTTGAGTTGTGTTGATAAGGCTTAGATCTGTATGGCAACAAATATGCTTCTGATCAGAGTTATTGTTTTACAGCAACTGGTAGGCTTTTGCCCTAAGATTGCTGGAGTCAATTGAGTGAAGAGTCATGTGAGCTGTTAGACATGAACCAGCGGCTTTGGGCAAAGGTGGTTTTGGCAGGATCTTGAAAGTAACAATACTATGTTCTTATTGATTATTTGACACTGCTACAAGTTTATTAGTAGTGTTGCAACAAAGTTTCCAGACTTGCCTGCTAACATATCTTACAATACACAGGGGGCGCCCAATGAGTTGCCTCTTGACGTATCTAACGACATGAATCAATTGGGTGGCAATATCAAATTGCGGGCACTTCCTCCTAATTAGGAGCGCTACCAATCTGGCCTGCTGATTCCTGCACAAGTTATTCCTTGGCTTTGAACCTTACACGGAACATCCCACTATGCCACCCCCTTATGGCCTTGTGGCTTTCCCCATATAGTATATTAATAACAATATTCTACAATAAACAATACCTGATTCTATTCATTCTCATCCTTTCTATTGGACTGTTGTCTTCCCCAATTCAAATACTGAACTCTCATTGGTTCAGTTGCAACAGTAGTTTTGTGCTCAGGTAAATAAAAATTCAACAGGCAGTCCTCTGTCCAGCTTCTCGGTGAAATAGGCATCAATTGGGTGAGATGTCATCTATTGATTGATATTTCCCTCAAGACATTCTTTTTAAATGCAGTGTTGGTGGTGGTGTGTTCTATCTATACCCAGAGGTGTCTGAAATAGACCAAACCTATTAATAGTGCTACTAAATCAGTGCACTCTTATAGTGTTGATCTAGATAATAGCCTGATAGTGTATTCTAGATATAGTTTCTATTCTGGCAGCCTTGCGTCTATTTTTGGTGATGGGCTTGAAATGGAAAATAGATTAGTCAACCCTGATTAACAGGATTTCCTGATAGACGGAAAGCCTTATTTGCTTTAAGGATTGCAGGTCAAACTTATGCGCACAGGCCTTTTGGCCTTGAAATTGCTTGTCATGCTTGATGAACTGAACTTCTTGTCAGATCCTAGGTTTCAAAGGGATTTCCTGCCAACCGAACTTTTGGGACTGGATCTCCAGTAGTAGCCCTTGCAGGCAGAAATCTACTATTATCATTGACATACAAATCTTCAAAAAAGAAGCAAGCTAAGCTTAGACTTTTTAATGCCCATGGCAAGTATACCTATCTCTAGACTTTGCTGATTCGGTAGATTTCCTTAGCATATTGTTTTTAGTTATTATACCTGACCAGAAAACAATACTCTCTTTATTTCAATACTATTATTTGAAGGAGCAAAAGCCCAACAATATGATATTGTTCCCGTGATTTTAAAGTAGAGTTTAAAATCCAAAATGACGTCATATTGTTGGAACTTTGTTCCTACAAATAATAGGTTGAAATATGGAGGCACTGAAAAACACCCTGAACCAACCATTGAAGCGCTGGCAAGTCAAACAAATCAAATTTATAAAGTTCCTTCATAATAGGAAGCTACTTTACAGCATACTTTTGAACTTGCCAACCCAGCCCTGTAAAATGGAGAACATTCCAAATTTAAGTCCGGATATGATTGTATATCCGTATGAAACATGAAAGCTTATCATAACATAGTGCGAAGGCGATCTTTAAAGCTATCCATTCCCACATAGGTTCCTTTAAAGTGGCGCATCCGGTTCAGAGGGTAGAAAGCTGTTCGCCCATGCAGAACACGGCGATTGTTGAACAGTACTAGATCTCCTGGGAGAAGCCTTGTTTTATAAACCTGGTCTGAGCGGTTAATGATCTGGGCTAAGCTCCGAAATCCTGAATAGAACTTTGCAACCTCCCCGGCTGGAAGCTTATGGATGTCCAAGGGCCCCATAAAAGGAGGAGAGTAGAACAGATGGTGTTGGCCCAGTTGATCTTCGAAAATAGTTGATCGTCGATATTCCAAATGGTGGCCATCATTGCTATATTGGAAAGTGACAGGAACCCGCAAGAGCGTCGCATAATGTTCAGGGCTCTCCTTCTTAAGGGTTTCCATTGCAGTTAGCCCGTCTACAAATATGCTGTCACCTCCCTCAACCTCATTTTCCAAGCAGTGAAGGAGTTGGATTCCAGGAGGCGATTCAAAATATCTAAACGTTTAATAGTCTTCAGATCAAAGTTACAATAAATCCATATGAAGGCCCAGATCTAGAGATGTATATGCTATGTTGGAGGCTTTAGGATCATTTTTGACATCCCAATCCATTCCATAGAAGGTGTCATAGATGGGTCCGATTTTGCAAGCTACCCTCGTAACCGATTTTTGATCACACTCGACTCCCGAAAGAAAACATATACCATGTTTATTCAGAGTATACAATGCATTATTGAAAACAGTCTCATTTTTCATATAGTCTTTGAAATCATAAAATATGTCTTGTTTTGATAACTCATGCCCTTTCCATACAGAGATAGGAAACCGCGCATCAAACGGATCTCTGCTCAGATTCGTCTGTTTAATCGGTGTATGAAGAGAGTTTAAAATCCAGTCCAGGGAATACTCACTAGGATGCTGTAACGTAGCTCCTCGTGTAACCTCGGGCCAGATAATGGTGAGTTTATTATTGGAGATACTGTAACTTTGTGGCTTTATATCCTCGATTAGTGTCTCTGGATTAATTATTTTCTGCTTTGTTAAAGGATGCAGGCAACTCTCACAAGAACAGTTGTCTCTTAGCCAGGCAAAATTGACACCTTTGATTAATTCACGATTTCCTTCAGAAAATCTTAAATTGAGCTCTGTAGGCGTAAAATCACAAACAACCTTTGCTTTCTCAAATGTATTTACAGAATAAGCCCTAACTTCTAAAACTAAATGACTTGGCTTTAGGAACGGTCCAGTGGAAGTACGGCCATGATGAGTAAATAAACCACAGCTTAATTTAAGAGGATGCTTTGGAACAAGTCTTTGAATAAGTCGCATCGAGTTATGGGGATTTATAAATGAATCCAGTTTAAGTTTAGCCAGTAGCATCATACAAAGGCTATAAATAAAGATGAAAAAATAGTGTCAACACTAAAGAAGGTAAATATTCTCGAATAGCTCATCTATCACTTAAACTAAAGTTGGATACATGATCTTTTAAACCGAGCTAAAACGCAACAACTTCAAATAATTCGTCATCTCCAATCTCCATATCATAAGCTAATGTCCACTTAAGGAAGGGAATGGCTTGCGCTTTACATCTTGTATCTTTAAGGGAACAAGATTTTATCAGTGTTCAATTCCACATCTCGTACCGTGGGTGCTATCAAATTGATTGTGAACTCCAGCTGATTATGATATCTTTTTAACAGAAAAACGCAGTCTACTGCATAACTGTATTGGTGCAATACGCTATCTCGAAAAACACTATCTCGAAAGCAATAGTAGATACACCATTTCGATTTACGGCATCATGACTAAGAAAAACACCATCCCCAACGATGTTTATGTTTGAAGCCAAAAAAATAAAAACATACAAAAATATTTTCAAAGAAATTATTGATAGACTAAAAAAGCTCAGAGTTGCAAATCTGCAATAAAAATAAGGGGGTCAATTAGTAGCAACAAGGCTGCATAAAGCCTCAAAGTCAAGATATCCAAAAAAGCCCTTTTGTCATGAGTGACAAACTCCTATCAACTATGCTTATTGAAAAGCCTCAACTACAGGTTTTAACCCTGACACCCCACGGGCCACCAGCCCACAGGGCCAGCCACCCACAGTTTTTGGGCTCAAACCAGAGCAGGATTTGACTTTGGAAAATCCTTTGAAGCTTGATGAATCAAATTCACCTACATCGACACTTCCCATGCTAAAGGTTCCTGTTAACTTGACCAATCAGCGGGTGGATCCAGCCATAGATCCCAAATAACTTGGGCCCACGCGGAAGGGGAAACAGAGAAACTTCCCATAGAACGTGGGCCACCCAGAGACAACCAACCCCACGACCTGACTAGGGAATTTGAGCATTCTCAGTTCGAGCCAGCCAATGAAATAACCCATGCGATGAATGCCACCAAGAAATGGGAAAACCTGGTAAACAGGAAAACCTGGGCCAAGGGAATTTGTGAAAGTTTTACCATGACAGATGAGCATACTTATACCCTGGACTGCCAGGAAGATGCCCATTGTCATTCTTGCAATAAAGTGACATGAACCTTTGGTTCAACCAGATCATACCATACTTATCATTAGTTCTATTTCATTTACAGCCTATGTCTTGTGGTTTTGCACCTCATATCCTACAACCCCAAGAAACCGCAGACCAACCGCCCAAGTTTTACTGTCCACCAGGAGCTCCCTACGGCCCAGTGCATTTCACCAAGTACCCCCCCCAACACTGTGTATTTGGAATTCACCCTAGAGAAAATCCTAATCTACAACCCTGAGGCCAGAACTAGAAAGACAGAAGTTTTTTACAGAGAAGGCACCAAAATTATCTGGCCCCCTCTGCTTTTTCGCGACAAGTATAATTTCCTGTCCACATATTTGGTTCCAATGACACCACCTCTCACCCTGCGGCCCAACTGCCCGCAAGAATCCGTTGCCATTAATGAATTCACTTCTATTCAGATATTTGGGGTGATGTATATCAGTCTCACCAGACTAATTGATTATATGGTGCCTGTAAGCGGACCTTGGGCAGTCCTTGGAAAATCATTATCTTATATTGTAAAGTTAGCCCCAATCTTGTGGTAGGCTCTTCCTGCTGGGCCTGCGGGTTGTCCGTCCACAAGTTCTCAGGAACCTCCCACTGATTAGATCCCTGACACCTTTTAATCTATACTATTCATTGGCTATACTTTATACTATGCATATATAATAACTAAATAAAAAGAAATTTGAAAAAATAATAAGATTAAAAGAGAATGAGATATAAGAAAATAAGAGCTTATTGAAAAATGGCTCCAACATTGGTTGAAAGAGCAACAGAGATGGCTCAGAGATGCTCAAGCCTTCTATCCTTAGGATAGTAGGCAAGGACCACCTTGCAGGTTCCAGTATACTTTTTCACTGTCCTGGTTTGTTTGGGGATCATCATTGTTCTTGATGCCTATCTTGAACAGGCAGGCATAGATTTCCTGGTTGGTAATAATGTAAGAATCACAGAGGAGGGCCAAAAAAAGGTATTAGTCTCCTTCTTTATTGCTAGTACAAGGGCATCAAAGCATTTATTGGCGTCATTGGCCTCTTTACTCCTTTTTGTGTTGTCAAGCTCATGCAAATTAGAGCATCTTTGGAGGCAACAGCAGAGTTCTTGCAAAAAATGAAAATATAATTCCTGAGGAAAGCTTCAGAAGCTTGAAAAAAAGCTTTTTCCTGAGCATGCTCAAAGTCAACAACCAAGTAGGTATGATAGGGCAAGCTCTCAGGCTGCTTTTTGGTTGGGGTTGTGTCCTCTTCCTGGGATGGGGTCTTTTTCATGCACTCTCTTGTCTTTTTGAGCTCTTTTTCAATAGTTGAAAAGATTTATTGAGCTTGTCTTTTAAGGTGATGAGAGCACAAATATGCTGTCAATTTAGAATATAATGACAGAAATGCAGGGTTGTCAAATCCTAGGACCAAAGTTTGAATTGTAAAGGCAAGCAGCTCAGCTGAGTTAAAAATAAAACATCTAATAAAATAAATTATTATATTAAAAAATTGATTTATTTAAATTTAAAATTCCATCCCTGGATGCAGAAAGTTCAACTGGCATAAGACAAACCCGTCAAACAAATGAGGGTACATGAATCAGAGATATGGGATTCTAATGTGCAGTTTGGTATTTTTTGTAAGTCTAACCAGTTGTAGACAATATGAAATGATCAAGGAGCATATAATTCTAGGATTGTCAAATCCAAGAGCAAAATTTCAAGCCATAGCTGAGGTGCATCTGAAATTAAATTAATTGATGGGCATCTTAAAACAGATGCCAAAAGATATATTGTGAATTTAGGCTAATTTTTTGAGGATAGCAAGTCTTTCAAAAAATCTACCAATCCTATTTTAGGGCAACCATAATTTAGGTCACACTATCTACCAAGTTAGACATAATATGCAATAAAGTTTACTAAAATATGCATTCCTATTATTGAGTTTAGTTTTTTAGCAAAATTATTATTTCTTCTTCTTTTAATAGCTAAGTCAACAAACTGTTTTCTGGCCTTGATAAAATCATGCAGGGCTACACTGAATCTTCCAATGTAAAGTCTCTGTCAATGAAAACTTTTAAACCATGTATCTCTCTCCAAGCATTACTCAGGAGTATATTTTTTATCTTGCTTCATCTAGTATGGGCCTGTTTGTGCATCATGCACAGGTGACTACCAACCAGAATCATACACTAGCACTGTTATCCACTAGTAGCTAATCAAACCAGGCTTTTATGTGAAGAAGTAAAAATTTGGTTTAAGCTAATCAGATGCAACATTTGGTTTCCAAGATGAGCACATCTCTCTTCTAGATAATCATTCTGAAAGTTGCAGATGAAAACTTATCACTCTCAAAATTATCCTGGAAATGGTCAAAAGATGAGAGATGCTTATGTTCTGTGGAAAAATAGCAACCACAATGGGGGTTTAAAATTTTTCTGTGGATGCAATCCTACAAGCTCATGTCAACTGTGGCCTCCCTCTCAAGAAGACACCAACTGGGACCCATACGTCAACTGGCAGCAAAAAAGCCCACCCTTTCATGTTGATCATAATAAACATGATTTCAAAAATGTCTCTTGTCCAGGTGCGCCTCCAACTAGGGCTTTAGGGGGCTTTACTAATAAAATACAATCAATTACTGGATGCATAAAGTCATAGTTGCTGCAAAAATCTTGACCAATCAAGTTCTCAGTGGTCCCAGTTTGGCAAATACCAATCTCTATAATTCTGCTGTTGCCAAGTTTATCAAAGAAAGAGAAATGCAAACACAATACAACATCATCTTTTTGCCCTATGCCAAGATTCCTGGGAGTATTCAAGACTTTGGAGAAAAGCACATCAAATCTGAAGTATACAAGTGTCAAGTATATACTTCTGGAAAGTATAATAAACAAGATAAAGAAAAAAGTAAGAATATAATAATACTTTATTGTATATGAGTTTAGACTATTGAATAGTATCATGATGTTGCAACTGAGTTTCTAGACTTGCCTGCTAACTATCTTACAGTACACAGGGGGTGCTTAATGAGTTGCCCCTTGACGTATCTAACAACATGAACTAATCTGATGGCAATATCAAATGGCGGGTACTTCATCCTAATTAGGAGCGCTACCAATTCAACTTGCTGATCCTCACACAAGTTATTCCTTGGCTTTGAACCTTACATGGAACTTCCCACTATGCCACCCCCTTGTGGCCTTGTTGCTTTTCCCATATGGTATATTAATCATAATATTCTACAATAAACAATACCTTATTATTATTCATTCTCATCCTTTCTATTAGACTGTTTTCTTCCCCAATTCCAAATACTGAATCCTCATTTGTTCAGTTGCAACAATGAGAAGCCACATGCTGTTCATGTACATCATGATACTGTAAATTCAGAACCTAAAGGTAAAAATGCGGGATTGTCAAATTCTTTTGCGTGAACTCACCAACTTAATGGAGTAATTTTCATCCCAGAACAACTTGATCTTTTATATAAAAGGATGAAAAATATTCCAGTAAGTTGGTGAGTTCACGCAAAAGAATTTAACAATCCTGCATTTTTATCTTTAGGTTCTGAATCTACAGTATCCATGGGGCTTATTCAAGTGATTGTTCCTCTTAGGTCATGAGGTTTGTCCAAGTGGTGTTCCCTTAAGGGCTTGAAATGTTTGATACCTGTAATAGATGGACAAATAATAAGAGTGCCACCAACTTAATGATTAGTCAGGAAATCATTTGGGGAGGCGCTCAGGGAATTGCTTTTCTGAGAGAGAGTAATTGAAGATGTTGCAACACAAGCATGACTCAATTATGTATATTTGTCAGAGTTTTTCCAGAAGTTTTCTTGGTGAGATCAAATATTACTTCACTTTTTTAAGAACTGCTAATAATTATGAATATCAGAAAGAGCTCAAGGCCATGGTGGCAGAGTGAGCTATATAGCAAGATGTACACACAGTTATGTTAAGTGCAAAGATAGAGCAGCGTGGATGAGTTGCCAAAGAAATTGCAACCACAGGACATACCAGCTGAACCTATCCCATTAATCACGCTGATATACATATTGCTTATGTGTATCTATAAAATAATGACTCTGCAATCAGGCATCAGAAGCCTGCCATCTACAATGAACTATTCACCCAGATTGAGAAGAAGTTTGAGCTTTCTTATAAGGCTGTAAGATCTGTGATAATTATTTTATATACCAAGGCTTTTAAACCAATTGTATTAATATTGGTTAGATATAAAAAAGTAGGCAAGGTTTGTAGGAGTAATTAAATCAAGGCATCTAATGATTTACAAGAAGTGAAATATGGACTAAGTTGGTTGATCAGTCCTAAAAATATTAAATAAAGTCCTGTCTTTTCTATGAAAGACTGATTCAAAAGTTCAACTTCTAGGTCAGGGAATTGATCATCATTTGAAGGAGAATTAAAAAATTAACAACTATGGTTTGAGTATTGATATAAAGACTACTTAAATGGTGATAAAAAAACTGAAATGTATCATAATACTAATAAACTAGATTTGATAAGGAAATAGTGAATGTAAATGAATAGTGAAAGAAAACAGCAAGCAACACAACCTAACAAGTACCTTTGAAGATGCAAGTCAAACAATATCAGCTTAAGTTGGGACTAAGAGAACTCAAGCTATTTATTGTTGCTTAGGAAATTAGGATAAGAAGCTGAGGCTTGAAATTAATCAAAAACAGTTAATAAACTGATGTGGCATATTGGGGTAAAGTTGGGATGCAGGTGGTAAGACAATAGTACTAACTTAAAAAAGGTAGTCTAGGTAAAACAACAGTTTAGAAGGCAGGTCAGAGGATGATGTTTCTAGGGAAATAGAAAGAATGCAAAAGTAAACAAAAAACCCTTATTCTAAAGTCCAAATTTGGGTTTACAGTGAAAAATTAAATATAATTAGTTGTTTAACTTAAAGCTAATTAGAACCAATGCTAGTGTAAGGTTCCAGGTACAAAATCCAAAGAAGAAGAGCATAAGGTCCAGAAAGAACACTAACTTAAGATTAGGCTTTAAGAGAACCAAAAAGATGAAAATGTAATAGAAAAAAGTGCCAAAATAAATACTGTTGCTCTTGTGCTATGAGAGTGTTTGAAAAAATACCCAAAAGTTGAAACTTAATTCTTCAGAGTAGCAGTGTAAAAAGATGAGTCCTGGAATTTGGAGGATTTTTCATTAGTGAGGTTGCTGCTTTCACCGCCTAAACTGCTAGTGTTGTGAGTTTCCACTTTGGGAAAACTTTTATTATCAGGCACTGGCAGTTATCTTGCAAAACCCTGTGTAGTTGGCAAGAATTCAGATTCTGGCAGCTTAACATCAACTTTACTAACAGGTTCACTATTGATAGGCTGCAGGCAGTCAATCTCCTGGCCTTCTGAACTGGCAGGCCGCAGATAATTAGGCTTAGGGGTTGAGCCTCACCCCATACCTTGTGTTTTGAATAAGGCTAAAATTGCCATTAATGACAATGAATGTCCAGCTTAATTATAGTAAACCTAAAGAAAAATTGGATGTATGTGAGTCAATCTTTTGATACTTTGAGGCCATGATTTTATCATACAGCTAAGATATAGTACTTACTTGATATAAGTTGGGTGTATTTAATCTGCTTCATTCACTGAAGCCAGAATTTTGGTTGATGCATATCAGACCATGCAGCTAGCTTGTACCTTGTTCTATGGGTGGTTTTAGGTTGCTCTAATCTGACTTTGGTTAGCCCACCTTAAAAGCTGTGAAGAGTACTGGTAATATGTTTTCAATGAAATCAAGCCTATATTTAAGCAGTTTAACTCCCAAGCTATACTAAAAGTTGGCAGCAAGCATGTTTACTGTGATGAAAATTGCGGGATAGTAATAATCCGTTTCTAAGTGGTGAGGAATTACCACCCAAATCCACATAGAATTAATGATTAACCACCAACGTGACTTCAGACACCGTTTTGTAAAATTTCCAATGAAGATACTAGGATTAACTAAAACAATTAATCCTAACCAAAGTAGCCCAAGATAAATAGCCTGTGAAAGCATCAGAGTGTCTTTAGAATAAAATTCAGGACATTGAGATGCAAACCGATTTTCAGTTTCAAAGACAGGGGGTACAACTCCAAGATTGGCAGGCATGAAATTAAAATTGAGTGGTGCCTATAACAAAGTTCCAACTGCAGGGCCCCATTTTCCAGTAATGCTTTGGCTGAGAATCAGATTATAGGGAATGTGGGGCAACAATTCAACTACAGGATGCATTTTAAAAATGTAAATTAGAACTAGGGATAAATGATTTTTATTGAGTAAATTTTTGAGAGGCCTCAACTCTTAAGAGTTGAAACAGTGAAAATTATTTGATATATATCAAGAATTGACTAAGCAATACCGCCTGAATCCTGAGCTCCTATTTCTTCCATATTGTCAAGTAAGTATCTGGTCCAGGTTGCAAAGAACCCTTGGGTGAACAATTTCTGATGACCATGCTGATAAATAAGTTTATATCTGGTGACCCTTAAATTACGTCAATTTATCAACATCAACTTATGCGAGGATCAGATTTGACTGGCAAAATGGAGCAGCCGTAACCTATTTGCAATCAATCATTTGATTCAAGTCTGTTAAATCAGTCAGTGTTGTTAAAGATTTTATGGCTTTCCAAGCTTTCCTACTCGGCCAAATAATCCCCAGCATTATGAAACTTACCATGACATCTACATGGTGTAAGCAATGTGAAGAAGAGTTCAGGGCAAGGTAATTCATTCTGGCTGACTCTGCCTTCACCCTGTGCAAAAGATTTAACATGAAGCATTGTCAATCTCCCCAGAACATGAGCTAGTAAATTAATAATCCAGGCCATATGATAAGCTTCATGCAAATGTAAAATTTAAAAATGCACACAGCTCTTGAAAGAAGGTGGTGAAACCATGGTTGGCCTACTGAACTGGCTTTAACTTATCAGCACAGGCTGTTTACTTATATGAACCTCAACTGAACAAACTTCAGGACCCATCAAGCCAAGTCAGATATCTAAGGCTATTGATAACAGGCTATATAAATGACTTTAAATTAATTTACCTTCTGTACTGATGGCGCTCTTACTAGGGCACCTCTTTTCTGGGAAGCCTTACCCTTAGCTACACACCACTTTCCCCCTGAGAGAATTTTTTTTCAGCCTCAGCTGTTTTTTCTGTAACTTTGCTAAGAAAAGTTAGATTGCAGCACCACCTTAGATCTCACAAAGATCAATTCTAGGCTACAACATCCCTGACCTTGTTAGAAGATGTAAGATATAGGATCCAGATTTGGGTATTCTCTCAGCCAGTGCAACCAGGTGAGGTTAAAAGTGGTGAGAGTTGGGTATTTATCAGAAATTTGTAGCTGAACCAGCCAATCCTTATATATCACTTAAGTTTCTGCTGCAGCAGAATGGCTACTTGGTATTCCAGCTTACCTTACAGTACTTTGGGAGGCTCAACCAGCCGCCTCATAGCGTACCTGATGGTATTTTCTGTCTTGTTCTTCCTGGAAAAGTATGAACTGGTATCTTCTCAGGAGCAGTGGGCCTGATGTATGCCAGACTCTCTCAGAAACTATTTTAAGCCTGGGACCTGAGTTAGACTGTGTCATGGGGTTATCCCCTGGTAGCTGGATGGCTGCCTATCATAGTTAATGCTTAACATTTATTGATGAAGTAATCAACTTATCCTAAATATTAGGCCTACTCTTGGACTGTTGTTGTCCTCAGTCTGAATCCCAGACTGTAATTGGTTCAGTTGCAACAGTTGGGCAAAAATTGAGCTTGGTTTGTGTAGTGTTGGATGGGTAGCCTATACCTTTTCTGGCATCAGGTCATCAGATGAGATGAGACGTCTGCAACAGGTAAAGCTGAAACTCTCTGGAAGAGTTGGCAGTAAGAGTTTACCCTGGGTTGTGAGGGTAGTTTGAATGGGATTGGATGCTTGAGCCAGAGGCTCAGGGTAGGAATATACTGGTATGAACCGTTTGGAATAAGCAAGCTTGAAAGTGCCAGGTGTATACTTCTTGGAGGTATATAAAACAAGATAAATGTAAGAGTTGAGATAGGAATGTTGCTTTATTTGATAAGATAAGGTGTTATATAGTATCATGGGAAGCTACATGTTGTTCATGTATGTCATGGGACTTGTCCAGGTAGTGTTTTGCTTAGGTTTCAAAATGTTTGATCCCCATACAACATGAGGGTGTGGCAGGAGTGCTATTGACTAAGTGGTAGTCAGTTCAATTACCAGGGAAATGGTTTCCTGAGAGGGAGTAATTGTAGATGCTGAGAGACAGAAGCTTATTGGTATTGGATAATTCATCTAGTGGTGCATCATAAGGTTGGGTAAACAAACTTGCAGCGCAGATCTCATCGCTGATAGGCCAAATGGGATTTGGAAAGTATTTTTAACTTTTATTCTTTATGTATATTTAAGAAGCTAATTTGATTTTAGGAGTAGTGCTGGACAACATCAACTGGTAAAAAGTATATTGCTAGTTTTATTGGTGCCTGATAGCGACATACTTTGAGACACCAGAGCCTAATTCAGCAGGTATAAATTGAATTAGCTGGTTGACTTTGGGCGTCTACATAAAACTGTGAAATCACATTTTTAGTGATGAAAGGGCATCAGTTCATTGATGGCTGACTGAAGATTTGCGATTGCAGTAGAAACATCATCGAATTGCATGGCGCTGATGGCGTGACGGGCATGTTTAGTTGCTTTAGCAGTGACATGGGCAGGTGGTCCTGCCGAGGGAGGAGGATAGTATGAGTGTGGATTTTGAGGAGGGGTAGGCTGATAGTGATGACTAGATGGAGGGGTTGAGAAAGTATGTTGGTTGATTGGCTGAAAGTGTGGTTCTTGGGGAGGATTGTACGGGAGATCGGGTGAGGGTTGAGTGAAATGTACAGGAGGAGTATAGTGGCTCTGTGGGCTAATTGGTGGGAAATCTGTCAAGCCTTTAGGGAAGATCACAGGCGCCGAGGGATCAGGAGGGATATACTCTTCTGGCTGTGTCGATGCAGGCTCTTGGACTTTAAGGTTAGAATGGAGGAGGTGATGGCATTTACATGATTCAGGTTTTTTGCCAGTCTTGATTGCAGTATGGACCTCTGCTGCCTTAAAGCGAGCATATTTGATTTTTTGTTCATACTAAGAATGAAGGTCACCACTTGATAAGTAAGTAGTATTTACCTCGTCCTCAAGTTGCTCCCCAAACAGCCTAGTCACTTCATAGAAGTTACTGGCGGCAAGAAACCCTAAAGCTGTCGCTCTAAAAGTTAACGTGTGTTTATCGAGCACCGTACCTTGTCCAATTCCCAGCTTTTTCTTGGCTGTCAGAATATTGAAACACGTCGTTGGCTGTTTTTAGCATGATGTTTTTCCCTTCGATATCTGAGGTGATTTCAGGACTGCCTTTTAAGCTGTCTCTTTCCTTGAAAACAATTAATAAAAATAGCTCTCACATCAGGCCTTTTTGTTTCCAAGTTCCCTGATAAATCAAGATATGCAGGTCGCTTGATTCTTTAAGCAAATTACCTTTTCAGCTCTATCCATCAGTTCAGAAAGGAAAGTACGGCTCTCGGGGGAAGAAGCCTTTAGCTCAATGCCTCTTTTAATTGCATAAGTCAGACCTAATTACATATGAGAAGTCAGATTCTACCAAAATATGACTATAAAGAAAATACTGCGAATCGCGGTTTTAGGTGATTAATCTACATTGTCAAGGTAAGAGTCGGCATATACCGACAAGTGGAATTTATTCCAGCCATCTAGATTAGGTATCCTGCGGCAATCATAAATATTAATCAATAAATTAACGAGAGGTCGTTAACCCAAAGCAGTAAAGAAATTTCTTCGGGGCTTTTATTTAGTATCAAAGTACCTACAGAAATACGCAACCACTTGGGATTTAACTTTAATCTCCTTGGCACGCTGCAGGTATGGCGCAATTGGCTTCAGTTCTGGAGGGACATTCATCTTGAGCAATTAAACTAGCTTTTTTCTTCTAAATTCTACGAAAAGAATAAGCGTCGTGTGAAATTCATCTCAGACCAACTAAACCATTCAATATTAAAAGTTTCCTTTCGACAAATGACTACTAGTTGGCTTTAATGTAAAGGCTATTTTAAAAGAAAGGGATAAAAGGAAAGAAGCATTATGACTCTTTTTAAAAACCAACCTTCAAAAAAAGTTGGAATAACAAAAGCTGCTAAGGGATCAAAGATTAAAATAATCTTTTATTTGCAATATTGTTGAATATTTTAATACTTTTTAAATCGGTTGGATAAATGGAGCAGAATGGGCACTATACAACAAAACAGCCTTATGTGAAAGGATTATAAATTGGCATTTAATTATTACTAAGCACGTCAGAAGCTGGGTGGAACAAACTTAAAATGTCCAAAGCGGCTAAAGTATCACCTGGTATTTATTTCTTGGACCAGCATCGAGAAATGCAGATCCTTGTACATGCGTCATCAATAAAAAGAATCCATGTGGTAAAAGCTATAGCTATTATCCCAGTATTCAACATCTAGTAGCGTGTAATATTAAATTTAATGTTTACGCCTTTCCTCACCATTTCTTAGTTATGATCTTCTACAGCGATGCTAATTTTAGATAAAAACTATAGTTACTTAAATCAGCTCTGTGAAGTAATCAGTGTTTATTTGCAAATTTATGTCCAAAAAGCCTGAAAACTTCAATTTTGTTGCTTAAATTATCAGCAAGCTGTCTAAATCAATTCTTATTGTGTGTACATTCATTGGTGGTGTTTTTAGAAAGAATGCCCGACTATTTTCTATTAAGCAAATCGAGATTAAATTCAGAATTCTTTATGTGAAAGTATTCAAAACATCTTTATCTCGATATATCATAGCAACCTTTGACGTCGCAGCCTTTTGTTTATTCGACGGTTAATTTTTGGATCCTTAAGCCACCCCAGCAGGCGCCTAAAAGCCTTTTTTTCTAATTTTGAATTTAGAAACAGCATGGCCGGAACAGTTAAACTTTTATCCAAAGTAGCCTTCATCGGAGGAGGAAACATGACTGGTGCGATCGTTGGGGGGCTACTTAAAAAGAACTTCCCCCCGAGAACATTGCCATTTCCGAGCCTTATGAGCCACGCCGAGAAGAACTCAATAAAATATTTCAGGGGGTTAAGATAACTGAATTTAACCACGACGCCGCGAAGTCAGCCGAGGCGATTGTTTTGGGCATCAAGCCTACGGTGGCAAAAACCGTTCTGATCGAAGAGAAACTAGCCAGTGTGCTGAAGAGGGACGCTTCGCTAATCATTTCAATCGCGGCCGGTATCCGCATCCCGACATTCCAAAATGGATCGCCTCGGACAAGATCTCGCTGGTGCGCTGCATGCCCAATACCCCCTCTCTTTTGGGGCTGGGGGCTATTGGTATGTATGCCCCGGAATCTACCCCAAAGCACCATCGTGAGCTTTCCGAGGATATCCTTGGTGCAGTTTCCGCACCTGGTGGGGGTCTCGTGTGGGTTGAACGCGAGGAACTTTTAGATGCCGTTACCGCAGTTTCTGGATCGGGACCAGCCTATCACTTTTACATTACTGAGTTGATCGAGAAGGAAGGTCTTCGTATGGGCCTTGATCAGATGACAGCACGGAAGCTTGCCATATACACTGCCCTGGGTTCATCCACCATGATGGCGAACCAATGCCTTGAATCAAGTGATAATTCGGGTGCCGCTCCCTTGAATCCCGAAGACCTCAGAAAGCGTGTTACCTCCCCAAATGGTACCACTCATGCTGCGATCCTCTCCCTTCAAAACGAAGGGCTTCCAACTTTGATACACAAGGCCCTGGAAGCATGCAACTCTAGAGCCCAGGAAATTGGCGATGAGCTTGAAAAGCAATGAACTGTAAGTCTCCATCAGCCTGGTAAAGATATGTTTTGAAAAAGCATCTTGTTTTGCCTTTTTTCTCCAGCGGTAGTCTGATATTAGTAGCTGCTGAACTCTATTCTCATGCGATTATCTCTTCTTGTTGACCTATCCTCACCAAACAGTCTAAATCTTGATTATCTGATTCATTTTTTATGGTTTAGGCTTAATTATATAGTTAAATTTGTTTTTTTCCAACCTTTTAAATTCTAAGAGTGTAAAACTCATTTCATGCCTTTCCCAGCTGTCTTTACGCTTTCGTAGCTAGTCTTTGCATTTTTCAATCCCATTAGGGTAAATAGGATACATCCTGTTTGAAACGCTGATGTTTCTACCTCAAAAGCATTGGTTTCGCTGGTGAATGCTTAGTAGGAATTCAGATAGTTGGATATGTTCTAATCCAATATTGCCGCTTTTTAAATCCGATAAACCTCTTTAATTCCAACTGTCATGGCCGGTGGCGGTCATATATCAAGGTGCTGAGGGGGAGCTTAAGCCATCAGGGTAATGTGTCACAAGGGCCCAATAGAGGAAAGGAGCAAAACAGGTTAGGTAAAGCAAACCTGCAGCTAAGGGACGGTAGGCACTAAGGTTGGGAACATCAACTTTGGCCAGACTGAGGATGGTCAGAATGACCATCCCAGCTCTACTGTGGTTGTAGGGCTGTGGAAGGGGTGGAGCAGTGGAGTCATAGGGAATGTGTCGCAGATTAAATAGATTAGACATTAAGTTGTCCATCTAGGAATCAAGCGAGAGAACAATCATGCAATTGCGCTATTGCATCTTGATTCTACTAGTGATAAAGACATTTAAAACGCCTCTAAAACAGGTGTTCAATTTGCCTTTCAAATGCGCACAAGGCATGGGCTTTACTTTCACAATTATAAATAGAACAATAAAGTTATTTATATCTACCTCCTTAAGGAAAGCCGCGAGAAAGCAGTCGTTCTCTCGCGCGGGACTTTTAGCTGTGCTGATCCACTCTCCTCCATTTGAGAAGTCCTTCTGTCTGTGCCTCCCTGCCTCTGGTGGCAATTCTCCCGCCTCACACTATATAAGTGTGATACTATCTAAATAAATACCAGTTTTGTCTATACACCTTATTATTCTTCTGTCCTTCATAGGCTGTCACTATACCATCAACAGGTATAGTATTAAAAATTAGGTCACTGACTAACTGTTTGTAGAAACTAGTAACCCTTTGCTGTAACTTTTACAACATTGGCGCTCCCTATGGCCTGCCCAACCTAAGCCAATTCATGCCAGAACAGCAACGCCCCCAGGCTATTGTTTTTGGTCAACCACTGCTCCTACAAGCCCCTGCCCCCTTGGAGATGGATGCCAACTCTTCACCTTCTGAGGACGCCATCTGTAATGCCATGCACGCCATGGATGCTGGTGCTTCTGGCAATGGTTCTTGCTCTGAACACCTGGCCATTCAGCAGCCTTCTGCTGAAAACGCCTTGGGTCGCTTTCAGAATCTCTCCCAGTTTAACCCTGACCAGCTCCGCTGTGACCTCTGTACTGTTGAACATATCAAGGACTACCTACACCAATTTGCCCATCCTGGTGTATGCCACAACCAAATGCACCTGGGCCGCATCCAAAGCCTAGTGCATGACCAGGGAATACTGGTATCTAACCAACAGACGTTCCTCCAGGTCCTTTACTCTGAGCTTGGCAATACTTTCACCACTGTCAATCAGTATCTTGCCGAAGTCACCAACACCCAGAACACCATGCTCCACTGGGTCAATGCCATCAAAGCAGGTATAGCTAAGCTAGTTTCAGTGCATGTGGTACAGACTCTTACCCATCAGGGTGTAGACGCCAATTGGATTAGTGTGGTCACAAACCACGTGCTGAAGACTGGCCTCATGGTTTGAAGCCTGACTCATGAGGTGGAAGTCTTAGCCCGCCGCCTTGCCACCATCCCCTCGTTCACCCCCACTTTTGCCGTCACCAACAACTTCTCTTCCAGCGCCCTTCTTGGTTGAGACATCCTTGAGCTTTTTGATCACTACAAGAAGATGCAGATAAAATTGGTCCAGAAGAGTGACAATCTTGCCTTTCTGTTTGATGGCTACTACACTGTGTCAGAACTTTAGGATAGTCTCAAACTTTGCCAATCACATGACAGAGCTGACAGTCAGACCCAAGTCAGGAAGGACAAGGAAGTAATAGCCTTGCTCCAAGCTGAGCTTGCCACCCACAAAAAGCGCATCACCTCTCTGAAAGATGAATTGGATATCAACTGTCAGGAGAACAAGGTCTACCAAGATGAGCTGGACAAGCAACGACTTTTCCTGGACACCTTTCAGAGCCAATTAGATAGAATAGACAGTAAGATTATGGCCGTCAGCTTACAGGCTATGTCTGTCAACTTCAAGAGTCACCACAGTCCACTGAGGTCCTCTAGCCCTGAGTTTTATCATAGCTACAAAAGCAATGAGGGCCACACTTGGTTGGCTCCTAACACTGTACAAGTATTAGAGCCAGTACTGGAGTCTGAGGATGACATCCTGGCCACCCCTGAAGCTTCTGAAGCTGCTCAAAACAGAGAAGGTGAACACAAAGCCCAGCAAGAGGAAAATTGTTGCCACGCCTCTGAGGCTAGGTTTTCTGCCTCCACGCTCAGCTGTTTCTGTCTCACCCGCTCTCCAGTGAGGATCACACCTGCTCCCCTCTAACATGGCTTCAACAACTTCAAGTCCGTCAATCTACCCAAGTTTGACCGCAAGAGCAATGTGGCCATGTTCTTACGTCTGTACCAGAACTCCATGTATGGCACAGACAATGTCATGAGGGACTCCACAATCATCAACTGTCTGGATGCTGAGACTCAAACCATTATCTTGCCACATCTCCCTGAGAATAGCTGGACTTTTGTCAACGTCTTAAGAGCCTTGACAGAAGAATTTGGTAGCCAAGAAGCACTCCTCAGTTGTAAGATGAACTTTGCCAACACCAAGTTAAAGGTGGGGAAAACCCTAGAAGACTTCACTTCTAGGTTCTACCTTGAAGCTCAAACTCTGTCGTCTATGAATGCAGTGCAGTTTATTGATGTGCAGTCAGCACTCCTTAATGCTGTACGTGTCAACCAGGAATTATCTCTGGCCCTTAAGTCAGGCATTTACAACGCTTGCACTGTATCAGATCTGATCTGCCTCCTACAAACCTACAAGGAGGAGTTTGAAGTCCCTCTTTCTGAAGTCTGCCCTTGCCAGCAATCTGAGCATAGACCCTGCGTGGCTGTTGAGATGCCCAAGCCTTCCAACAAGGTTGGGCCTGCTCCAGTCAACAATGGCCCCCGTACTTGCTTTAAATGTGGTATGGATGGCCATTTCTCTTGGGAATGTAGGAATTCACATCAAAAGATTCATCATGTAGGCATGGAGAACACTGAGGAGAACTATGCCAAGGACGCTGATATTGAGGAGGACAATGAGGACCAGTCAGAAAACTACTAAGCAGCCAGGACAAGGAGAAATCCTTGTCTGCCTTTGTAATTTTGACACCCTCATCTTCCCCCATACCACTGCTCCCTGACAAACCAGATCAGAGGCCTGCTGCCTTGCCATCCTCTGAGACCAATCCTAAGGATGAACTCTCTCTGATTGACTTCAACTTCCAACCAATACATGAGGATGCGGAGTCTGACAGAGTTCAAGAGGACCTCCTTCATCAAGTTCTCACTGTTAACACGCGAACTCATTAAACTACACTTTTCCCTGAGGTGGCTATACCCCAAATAGCTCAGAGAACAGTGTCCTTACCCTATGCTGAACAACTGGCTCAACCAGGCGTTGAAGTCACTCATGAGGAGGACAGTGCTGAACAACTGGCCAAGCTTCTCTGCACAGTAAACGTCTCAGCACCGCTAGAATTCCTCAAGAAAGTAAGCCCAGTTGTGAGAGCTGCCATGGCTACCTTCCTGGAGAAGTTCAAAGGACTAAGCATACACCAGGTCTTGAAGATTGTGAAGATCAGAGAGGACCACCAGGATTACACCTATATCAACCTGTTAGTGAACAAGACTCATGTCTGGGCCATACTGGATACTGGTGCCCCTGGAAACATTATATCCTCTCGGCTGGTTAAGAAGCTTAAGCCAGCCCCAGACTTGGCCTACCATGAAGAGTTTGGTGCTGCTGGGCCACTGACCAATAGAGCAAAAGGAGCCTACTCTTATCTTCCTCTTTGCTTTGGGAAGCTAATGGTCACTGCTCCTGCTATAGTTCTTGAAAACAACAGCTATGACATTCTTATTGGGACTAGCTTCATGGTTTAGTATGGCACTGTGACTACCATGGAGATGATACATTTGGAATATTGGGCCATTCTATATCCATGTTCTATCATGGTGATTGCCTGTATGACCTGCCCTTACAACGTCTGCACTACATCAATCTGGAGTACGCTGACAGAGAGCTTCCAGTTGCTTATACACTGCATAGTAAGAAGGTCAAGGTGCTACCTCTCTCAATTGGGGAAGCCAAGGGTATCCCAGTCTATGCCTCCTGTAATGTTACTATCCCACCTGGCGCCCAGGTGATCCACAATACAGGCCTCTTGCTGGCTCTACCAGCTGGCACTCATGGAGAAATCTTTGGCATCCCTAATGCCTCCAGACTAGAACCATGGGTTGCACCAGGCATCCTCATGCCAAGTGAGAAGGAGGTACTCATACTATTGGCCAACATGAGTTGTAAAGCTATGGTTATCTTCAAACACCAACTTCTGGCTTATATACAACTGAAAGAGCATGACAACCTGCAGGAGACCACCCCCTTTGCGGAATTCTCTGAGTTGGTTCTACCTTATGAGCAACCACTGGTGCTATCAGTTATAAGCTGCAACTCTCTATCCGGCCTCTCTGAAGAGAAGAAGGATCAAGCTATGGATCTCTTTGCCCAGTATAAAGATATGTTTGCCAAGGATGATTATGGCCTGGGCAAGGCTGCAGATGTTGCTCATCATATTGACACCCAAGGCAGTCCATCTATCTGTTCCAGACCTATACAGTGCAGTCAAGCCAATCATGCTGTGGCTAACAAAGAGCTTCAGAAGCTATTGGGATCTGGCTTACTGTTCCCCAGTAAAAGCCCTTGGGCTTCCTCTCTCCTGATTGTCAAAAAAAAGGATGACAGCAACTGTGTGGTGATTGACTACGGTCAACTGAATGCTATTACCAAGAAGGATTCATATCCCCTCCCTCGTATTGACAATACCTTGGACTAACTGGGTGGCACCAAGTTCTTCAGCGCCATGAACCTTATCAGTGGGTACTGGCAGATTGATCTACCCCTTGCCATTCAAGAAAAATGTGCAATCATCACTGACCAAGGGCTATTTCAACCCACAAGGATGCCTCAAGGTCTGTCCAATGCCCCAGCTACCTTCCAATGGGCTATGGATGCAGTGATGGGCGACCTCAAACTCACCAGTGTCTTGGTCTATCTGGATGACATCAATGTGTTCTCCCAAACCTTTAATGATCACCTATGGCACTTGGAGGAAGTCTTTCAGAGCTTACTTGCAGCTAATTTCAAGCTCAAGCCACACAAGTGCAACCTCTTCAAGGAGCATCTTGAGTTCTTGGGGCTCATCATTAGCCAAGATGGACTCCGCCCTGTACCTCTGAAGGTGGAAGCCATTGAGCAAATGCAGATCCCAGCCAATAAGCGGGCTGTGAAGGTCTTCCTGGGGATGATTGGGTACTACCGCTGCTTTATCTCCAACTTTGCATCCCTGGGTGGCCCCCTTTTTCAGCTTCTCTGAGCTGATAAGGAATTTTTCTGGAGCCCAGCGTGTCAATCTGCCTTCAATGCTCTCAAAGGAACACTGACTGCAGCTCCTGTGCTGGCCTACCCTGACTTTGCCAAGCCGTTTTTGGTTCATACAGATGCTAGTCTGACAGCAATTGGTGGTGTTCTCTCCCAACTGGACTCTGACAGACTTGAACACCCTGTTAGATACTGCTCATGTATGCTTAATGTTCACAAAAGGAACTAGACTGTCACTGAACAAGAGTGTCTGGCTGTGATATACTCCTACCAGCAGTTCAGAGTCTATCTCCATGGGGTACATTTCACAGTTGTAACAGACCATGCCTCCTTGCAATGGCTGAAGACCCTCAAGGACCCTGAAGGACGTCTGGCATGTTGGGCCATTAAACTTCAGGCTTATGACTACGAGATCATTCATTGAGCTGGGGCAGCCCACCAGAATGCTGACTGTCTCTCCTGCCTTCCCACTGTTGCCTTAGTATCCCCCATGGCTGACATTCTCTATGACAAACTTATGGAGAATCCTTCTTTGTGAGGAGAGGAGCCAGTAGAGATACAAAGGGCTCTCAAGAAGTTAGCTGTTGATACCAAGGTCTCTAAGGGACAACTCCTGAAGCTTTGTGGAGACTCTTGGCTACCCTACATACGCCCATCCCTACGCATGGACTCAGTGGTGGTTGCTCAAAAGACTACTAGCCATGGTGGCATACAGAAAACGTTAGCTATGCTACAGTAGCACTGCTTCTGGAAAGGAATGCACACTGACGTAGTGGATACGCTAGCCAACTGTCATGACTGCAACATTGAGAGACCTAAGGTTGCCAAGTTTCAACACAGACTTGTACACCCTGGGTTTGTCTTCCACACTGTAGCCATTGACGTAGTGGGCCCCCTACCAGCTACCAACAGCTGCAACAAGTTCATCATTGTGGCAGTTGACCATCTGACTAAATGGGTAGAGGCCAAGGCAATTCCCAACCAATCCGCACTGGTGACAGCCATGTTCATCCTGGAGAATATCATATACAAACATGGTTGCCCCCAGATCCTGCTGACAGACAATGATACCAACTTCACCAGTTATATCATCCCCCGCCTCAACCAACTGATGGGAATTTGTGGGACACTATCCACTCCTTATCACCCACAGACAAATGGCATGGTAGAGCGCACTAATGGGAGCCTGGTCCAGATACTCTGGAAGCTCAGTCACCAACATGAGACTGAATGGGATACCTTCCTGCCTGCGGCCACCTTTGTATACAACATTGGGTACCATTGGGCCACTAGCAAGCCAGCCTTCCAACTGCTCTACGGACGGCAACTAGGACTTCTACCTTTACTATATTCCTTGGTAAAGCCCAGCCTGGCTGTGTCCCCAGAGGCATATCTCAACAAGCTGGTTCAAACTCTTATTTGCTTGCAATCAGAGGCCTACACCGTAAACTTAAACCATAAGTTGCAGGACCTAGAACAAGCTGTATCTAAACGCCCCGCCTTACCCACTTACCTGGTAGGAGACTCAATCTACTTCTTCAGCAATAAAGGGTACAGCTGCAAATCCAAACTTGCCTCCCTTTGGCAAGGTCCAGTTCAAGTTATCCAGAAGACCGGCCCTAACTCCTACACCCTTAAAGAGCCCCATTCTGGGCAATTGATCACTAGAGTACACACTCAGTATATGCGTTCTGCTCCTAGTGATCAAGAGTAAGCCCCAATGAGGACAATAACCCGAAAAAACAAAAGCCTAATTAAAAAATTCCATGGGTTGTTGTCCTGTTTGCAATAGTGTTGTACTAAAGTATGAGGAATAGGAATGAAAGAACAAGGTGTTTATTGGAGACTGACAAGAATCTTCCAGTACCACACCAACTGTTCTACCACCTGAATGATAGCCAAGAAATACAACTGAATGCCTACAGATCCATGAAGTTGATGACCAAGGATTGTGCAACAAACCCCCACCTAACAAGACATGTGATTTGACCCCAACACTATAGCCGCTACCTAGAGAAAACAAGCCATTCTTGACCCTGTTGTCTAATCCAGTAGAGGTAAATGTCGCAGATTAAATGGATTAGACATTAAGTTGTCCATCTAGGGATTGAGCAACAGAACAATCACGCAATTGCGCTATTTCATCTTGATTCTACTAGTGATAAAGACATTTAAAACACCTCTAAAACAGGTGTTCAATTTGCCTTTCAAATGCGCACAAGGCATGGGCTTTACTTCCACAATTATAAATAGAACAACAAAGTTATTTATATCTACCTCCTTAAGGAAAGCCGCAAGGAAGCGGTTGTTCTCTTGCGCGGGACTTTTAGCTGTGCCAATCCACTCTCCTCCATTTGGGAAGTCCTTCTGTCTGTGCCTCCCTGCCTCTGGTGGCAATTCCCCTGCCTCACACTATATAAGTGCAATACTATCTAAATAAATACCAGTTTTTTCTATGCACCTTATCATTTTTTTGTCCTTCATAAGCTGTCACTATACCATCAACAGGTATAGTATTAAGAATTAGGTCACTGAATAACTGTTTGTAGAAACTAGCAACCCTTTGCTGCAACTTTTACGGCAGAATGCCAGCCATTTCAGGATCTGGGCCTGGCTGGTAGTCCATGGGTGTAAGTCTAGGGTGGTACTATAGTTTTCTAGTCTGACTTCTGCTCAAGTGGTGTATAAATTGAAATCCTAATAAAGCAAACAAAACTGATAGATTCATTCACTTTATTTGACATTGTCTGCACTTGATTTAAGTGTGAGGAAATGGGGGTTATACCATTCATCTGGTCTATCTTGGAAACACTACTTCCTAATTCTTGAGAGCTTTTGATGTCCCAAATCTTGGGTACTGGCTTCTGAGAAGTGATGGGGATCAGTTTGGGGAATGAGGATTGGGATCTGAGTGACTTGGCTTGGACTGGGGAACTCTGTTGGCTACTGATTGATAATTGGCTGGCACCTTCAGTCTGAGGCTTTGTTTGGTTGGGGCATAGATCAATTATTTCTTTGGATTTGAGATCTTCTGCAGGAATTTCTGGGTCTTGCAGCTTAATTGAGGTGCTTTTCACAGCCAATTTATTGGCTGTATTAACAGCAATCTCAGATGCTGCAAGATGGTCTACTAGCACATCTGTGCATCTGGTGTTGTTGGATAGGGTGAGAATAGCAGCAAAAGCAGGGATCTTGGATTCATCAGAACTGCTGATTGAATTCTGCAGCAGATCTGATTGAGGGTGACATTGGACGCACCCAGCCTAATTATAGCATTGGGGCTGGGTGCTTCAATGCCGTTGGGAGCCGCAAGCTCCCCCAGGCCAGTATTATAACTGGCCCCAGGTCAGGTCCTGTTTGATGGGCAATTCAAACTGCCCAAATAGGCTAGGGAAGTCCAAACTTCCCCTTGCCCACCCTGGTGGGTGGTTAGGAGTTTGAATTCCCCAGAAGGCTTTTGCAGCTGCCTGCGCTTTTGCTTGGTGGCCTGGTGTGGGGGTTCAAATCCTGTACTGGGCGCCGTAAGGTGGGCCCTCACACTAACCTTTTAAAGGTTGCAGCATGTTTTCATACAAGTATCTAAAACCACTTCTTGGCCACCAAAATTAAGCCCAACCTTTTAGCAACCAGTTGATCATTTGGCAACAGTGGAAAACTCAACTGTAGGAATGAAAAGTGAGAATTCAAAAATGAGAATCTAAAAATGACCAAGTTGGCACTTTTCAAAATTTTGAAATAGCTTTTTTTAATAAATTAACTAATTTTTCTTGACCTTTTTAGTTAAAAGAATAAATCAAAAGTATTTTATATGACCATCAGGATTTTTAGTTCCATATAAGTTTTTTTAATTTAATTGTGAAATTTACAAAGTGTCAATTTGGTTACTTTTAGATTCTAACTCTTGAATTCTCACCTTTTTATTCCTACGGTTGAGTTTGCCACTGTTGCTGATCCTTTATATCAGGAAATATTTAACTAAATGAACTAGGGCTTCATAAGTGGCTTTAGAATAGTGATTGTATTTTGAGTTATAAAAAATAAAACAGTTGATGTGGTGGTATTAGGGTTGAGTGGATTTATCATGTAGGCTTCTTTTTTTAAGTAAGCTTCCTCCCAGAATTAATCCTGGTTCAATTTTTATAAGTTGGGATGGTATCTAATCCTACTATAATTGTCCCCAAAAAAGCATCACTGGGAAGGCTCAGCTTTACATTATTTTTCATACAGAGATTTGTCTCATTTTTCATTGTGAAAATGATGGATTTTCTATGTGTGCAAAATAAGGGGATGTAGTATAGAGTTGAGCCCGCTGTGAGGGTCCCTTTTGGATCTGGTTCTACCCATGAATAAATAAAATCTGATTCTTTAAAATAACAGCTAAATCTTGGTTTAAACTATCTTTTAAATGAGAAGGAGAGTAGGAAAATGTATTTTTTAAATTGCATTATTATTCTTACCCCACCACTTAGATTCAAGTCCATAATTTTCTACCAGACAACAAGCAGGTAGAGTTAGAATCTGAAGGGGTATAAATCTCTGCTCAGAACTTTTTAGCTTCACAATATCTACAGTTGCTCCCTCTTGGTGAAGTACTTTCCCAAGTGATTTCCTGATTAATCATTAAGTTGGTGGCACTCTTATCATTTGCCCAACTATTACAGGGATCAAACATTTCAAGCCCTAAGAGAAACACTACTTAGACAAGCCTCATGACTGCCATGACGTACATGGACAACATGTGGCTTCTCATGATACTATATAATACTCTAAAATTATATCTAATAAAGTATCATTCTCTTCTTAATTTTTTCTTTATCTTGTTTATTATACTTCTCAGAAGTGTATACACGGCAATGGCATCAAAAGCTCTTTGTCTTCTAGAGATTTTTTATTTCAAAGTTGTGTTGCATCCTACAATGATGGTGCAAGAAGATTTAAATCTAGGAGCAGCAAGCTGGTTTAAAATCCTATTTCTATTGCTTTTATATACCTTTAATATTTTTAAAGTGTACAATTATGATTTTGTAAGTCTTTGTATATAAACATTCAAGAGTTTATGTCAAATTATGTAATTAAAACCAACTAGCAAGTAGAAGATAAGAAATCAGCTTGTCACTACTGTAAATTCAGAACTGTCAAAACAGCAGGCTTGACCTGCCAGCAAGGTTCCAACCAAGCAGGTTTGTGACCTGCAATCTGATTACCCGGCCACTTGAAGCCAGACTAGAAAGTCAACTCAAATTTCAAAATCCAACAACATGAACAAATGATGATCCCTTATGGTGGATACCTTGTTTTGGCGCTTGACTCATTACCAGAATCAAGCCACCCCCTTTGCCATCCAACTGTGTGATCAACACAATCATGTTCCTGTTATCCTTGATTCACAATAACTATATAAGCACTACTCTCAATAAAGATTATTATCTAGTTTCTAAATATTTTTCCCCTTGTAACTCTGCTAAAACAGAACAGTTACAACAGAACCTAAACATAAAAATGCAGGATTGTCAAATCCATGGTCCAAATTCTGAATCACTTTTACAGGATGGCCCTTTTTTAATTAAATTGATTTTTTTGTATTTTTATTTGAATTTTTAAAAATGCTGGAACTCATAGACACTTTGCAAAGCTCAAGTCAAACAGCATATTTTCAATGGACAAAATGAATTAACTGAAATCAGATTTGAAGTGTTCAAATCCATCAATCATTTTCATTAAGTTTGCTATATTTTTTTTGAAATTATGGGATTGTCAAATCCATGAACCAGATTTCAAATCACTTTTGAATGCCACTAATAAACTCAAATAATAATTGCAGGAACTGGAATCCAAATTTAATATACAGTAAGCACACTAGGAAACACCAACCCAAATCAAGAAGCTCCACCATGACTAAAATCAAGCTAAAAATTCAATCTCAATTCAGTAGTTTTAAAAGCTATGGCAACAACCAAAAATACTTCAGATTTAAACAAAATCCAACTATCAGGTTAAAATATACACTCTGTTAACAGGGATTTTTGGTGTTAATGGGCAAAATGGGTCAACACAGCAAAGAAGTGCTCACACAAAAAGCAAAACCATTCAAAATATAATCCAAAATACATGGATTAACAAACAAAAGGTGTGAGTTGACTTTCAGTGTACATATGTTTACTATGTGAATTAGGGACAAAATACACCCAAGCGCGGTGTGTCAAAACTCAATCCAAAAACAGAAAACAATAGCAACTCACTATGTAAACAAAATCACTCACTCAGTGTGTGATATGGATTGTAATCAAGAATGATACCAATGTATCTAAATTTAAGGGCTGCAAATTATAAAAATTCAAGCCTGGGAGTCAAAACATGCAACCTTTGTTGAAAAGCAAAAATGCAGGCAACCACGCAAACCTGCTGGGGGACTTGAACCTCTCATAAACCACCAGGGCTGGTGTAAACTGTCTCTCAAAAGAGAGATCAGTTTTAATCAACTTTTGTTAACAAAAGCCAATAAAATGACCAGGGCCAGTTCACAAACTGGCCCAGGGGGGCTAGAAGCCCTCAACAGTAGCAGAGCCACCAGCTCCTATACCATAAATGAGCTGGATGGCTCCAAACCAACAATGGATGGTTTTTTCTGGGGTGTTCAGCAGATCTAGTATAAACTGGGTCTGTTGAATAACTTGGCAAGTAAATCAGTCCCAGTTCCAACTAGTTCCCCTGAAAATAAGGCTCCTGTCCCCATTCAACCTTCCAGTTTGAAATTTAATACCACTTCACCCACTGATGTCATGAAGTATCATCTGCAGGAAGATGTTTCAGTTTCCCCTGCCAATCAAATAAATCCTGCCAGAGAAGATTCCCAAGCCATTAAAACCCCACAATGCCTGCAGCTTCAAGCTGTTTCATTGGGTCAGGAATAGAATAAAAGCCAATCAGTAAGGATTATCCATCAGCAAATTTTAATCCCTCTTCCCAGAAGCAAGTCCAAACTGCCAAGCATTCCCAGCCTCTAATGATTAAGCCAGATATAATTAGTCACCAATTAGCCCCCAGCAATCCGACTGATCTCAAGATGAAACCAGATGAGCCAAACCTAGACCCCAGAACTCCCCCCAGCCATGAGTCAATCAATCAATATAATGGCCAAAGCTCAGAGAACTTCCCTTCACCAACCCAGTCTAAGATTCTTGGAGCCATATCCCCTGTTCTCAAGAATTCCACCTTCATCTTTAAAGTACCTGTGACCAAAGATTAGGCTACTAGAGCACTCCAAGGAGCTTCCAGTAGTTGCTTCCAAGGAAGACCAGATGATTGGTATAAAACCCACTTCCCTACAATCAAGACAGACACAGACAACATTTAATAAAGTATATGGTCCAAAGAGTAGTCTTTGCCTTCCTTCCCCATATTCTTTTTTCACCTTGGAAAATCCCTTATCAACCAGCTCAGTCACCAGCACTTCCATTAGTAGAAACCATAGAACCTATTACCATGGACTACCAGCAACTACATCCCTCCCACTCCTCCTCCAATCCCTCAATCCTCTGCTGAGGTTATCCCTTATGACCACAGCAGATATGGGATGGTTATTCTGACCATCCTTAGTCTTGATGAGGTTGTAGTGCCTCACCTTGATTCCTACTGTCCACTTGCAGCAGGTATGCTGGATTTGTCTTGCTCCTTGCCCTTCCTGTATTGGGCTTTGGTGTTGCAATATCCTGAAGGGCAGACTCCTCCCATGTTGCCTTGGTATGATACTACACCTAGCCATGACACTAAAATAAGACACACAATCCAAGACATAAATTTTAAAAATATTGTGTTGGGTGCTTAATTTGGCGTAAAATCTGGGGAAATGGGTGGAAATTATTTTGGGTATTCTAAAATGGGCGCTGTAAACCAGAAACAACTAGTTAAGAAATAAAAAATCTATAATTGTGATATTGGGTGGGAAAAAATATTAATTAAATATCCATATTCAGATAAAAGTAAAAATTAAAAATAGGAAGTAACTTAATTGAAATTCATTTAATATTTTATTTAATTCTCAAAATAGAAGGAGCACAACAACAGAGTACCAATGGACCCAGTGTGCGCCGCGGTTGCAGTTGCCCCCGCAGGTCAAAGAATAGAGTTAGTGCAACACAAATGCCTACTCAGGAAGGAGACAGGAGAGTAGAGTTCCATAGTGACGCTGCATTGACACAGCTGGTTTGAGGAGCACAAGTTTCTAGGGTGCAGAGCATAAATCCTTGGGTCCCCAAGCTGACCTGGAAGCCCACCAAGATTACCTTCACCAAGAAAGTTAGAGACAAGGAGGTAGAACTTACTTCATATGTGTTTGACATTGTGTACCGGCAAGAGTTGGTCCCATCAGCCATGCTGAAGAAGGTGAAGCCTGTACTTGATATTAGCTACAAGCCCTACATCAGTGATGGAAATCAGGAGGACAACAAGGAGCCCAAGTTCTATTAAACCAATGAGGGACAGTTAGGCTCAAAAAGGTTGCAGCCTTCTACAACAAGGTGCCCATGCCTTGCAAGCCTGTCACCAATCAGGATCCTGGCTTGTCTGAACCTACAAAGCCCACTCATAAGCGCATCCCAAATATCAAACAAATCATCCTGCTCAAGCTAATTTGTGAATCTGGTGACTACAAGGCAGCCACGGCCATTGTTGGGGTGGATCCCAAGTACGCTTCCAAGACCTTCCACAGATTCATCAATACTGGCTGTGTCCTTGCCACAGAGAAATCCTTGCGCAGTTCCACCATGCTCACCAAGGAGCACAAATGGGCAATCTACCAGTGGATCACCCAGGAATACCATCTTGAACTGGCAAATATACAGGCCATGGTCAAGTCCACTTTTGGGGTTGAGGCTTTGATTTCCTTTTAATACCATCTGATGAAGAGAATGCAATTTTCCTGGAAAAAGCTTGGGGTATCTCCCTACAACAGAAACAGCCCAGCCAACATTGACGTCCTGAAAAACTACGCTGAGGCATACACTGCCCTAAAAAACAAGGGGACAGTCAAATTCTATTACATTGAAAAATCAGCATTTGCCTTGTCTATGCGGAATGAGTATGGCTATGTCCCAAAAGGCTCCAATGACGGGTGGCTTGGCGTGCTTCAGTCCGCACCACGGCCTACTCAATGGTAGCTCTCCTTGGTCCAAAGGGGGTCAAGCTGTACCAAATGATACTAGGCTCCCACAATAACTGGACCTTCCTGTCATTTCTCTGATTGGTCCAGGAGCACCTGAGGCGCACAAGCCTGGGCTTCACCAATGTAATTGTGGTGAACAATGTTGGTCTCCATAAGGTGGCTGATATTCTTGAGGAATTTTCATCAACTGACACTAGCATTGCAGTGGGCCCCCAGCAATTGGCCACAGCAAATTTACACCTTCTCTTCCTCTCTGCCTATTTGCCCTTCCTAAATCCCATTGAGGAAGCCTTTGAGGTGGCTCAAGCAAGTTTTCAAGCAAGGAACCCCAACTGGGACTGAGAACCTGTTTGATTTTCTCCAGGCCAGGATCCACACCCTCCCAGCTGAGACCGTGGCCAAATTCTATGGCCATGCTGATTTGTTCACCCCTGCATGCCTAGCCAAACAGCCAATCAATTAAAGGCTTAGTGTGTCCAACTTTTTTTAAATTATCTAATTTACTATTCAAGATTTATAAATTATCATTTTATATTTAGATGTTTCCAAGCCCGCAATCACATTCAGCAGGACCATCAATGGATGTAAGTAATTTATTTATTTTATTTTATATTATTTCATTATGCCATCTGAGGTTATCCCAAACGCTTGATACTGGATTACGCAAATATATTTATATCACTTTTGTCAAATAAATATAAAAATAGTTTTAAAAAAATTAAAGGTAAAATGCACAAGTTAGAATTTATTTTATTAACATATAATTTTATGCTTTTATGAAAATTGTTTCTGCAATGTATTTTGCAAAACTGGTTTGCTGAAATAAAAATTATAAAAATTTATAATAATAAAAATAATATAAATTGTAATAAATTTATTGTAATTGTGTTTTTATTGTGTGCGCCTATAGTGAGTCCTTTGGTATGTACCCACCCCGCAATAGAGGTGGCGCACAACCTCCACTACCACACCGTGGACAGTGGATACACCCTGGTTAAAATACTCTTGCCTGCTGGTGAAAGGCAGTAGGGTCAGGTGGGAGTGAAGCAGCAGCTTTTCAGGCGGGGCTGAAAACCCGTATATCCCAGCCAGGACCAGGGCATTCTGGATCACATGGTCCACCAAGTTGTACCTGTGGGGCCTTCTTCCCATCCAGGGAGAGCCTGGCCTTGTCAATCCCTAGGAGGACCCTGTCAAGATCCTCTACAGACGCCTTCATCCCAAAGTAGAAGAGGAACCCCAGGTAAACAACAAGGTGAAGCCTTTGCCCAGCAAAGGCTTCAGTAAACTTGCAAAGTTTGTTATTATACTGTACTGATCTTCTTTTTATGCTTTGTCTTTGCAAAGGTCAGCTCCATTGCTTGCAGGACCCCCGTCTTGTCAGCGCTCCAGGCCAGCCCCAAGTCTGCCAGGAGGATTTTGGTTTTCTTGACGGCTGTTGCATCTGCAACAGCCAATTTTGACACCGCACGCCCAAAGTTCTCCAACAGGTAAGATATTGTATGCTCCACTGGGAAACAGAAGCAAGCAGCCGCATGGGCCTGGCCCATCTCTAGTACATTCTTGAATGGGAGCGTCTCCAGGACGTCCCAAACAAGCTTAATGGAGTTTACACAGTAAACTTCATTGAGGACCACCGGGTCAATGCAGACCAATTGAGCATCCTTGTAGGCAGTAACTGCCCACTTGGATGCCCCCTTGGCATGCGTAAGTTCAGCTAACACCTCCCACAACATTGGAAAGGACCTGTGAACCCTGTCTTTGAGCTCCTGCAAGACAGGGGGGACAGAGAGCTTTTATCCACATGAGTGGCAAAATTCAAATAAAAGGTGGGCGGGACAAAAGGAACCAGGACCTGGTGGAGTTCACCATCAATGTTTTCTAAAAAAAGGTAAGCATTTTAGAATTTTTATTAATTATAAATTTTTATGTACCTTTGGGGGTTTCCTCTTTGCCAGCGGCTTCAGAAGGCTTAGCCATTCTTGGTGCAAGTAATTGTGCTGGCAATTCAGTGTCCTCTTTCCTGGCGCGCTTTGCTGGCTTGAGATGTGCATACATCTCAGGGTTGTCCGTCCAGACAGACGGCGCAGAGAGGGCAAAGGACTTGAATTGCAAGCCCTCAACCACTGTCTTCTGAATGTTGAGTAGGCGCTCAATTGTTATTTTAGGGGTGTCTGGCATCTTGGTCATAAGGGCCTTTACAGACACCTTGTCTATTTTTTCCCCTTCAAGGATGGCAGACTTCACTCTGGCTTTGACCTTGTGGTCAATTTCTTTAATTTCAGCAATTGCTGAGTCAAGGTCTTTAAGCAGCTTTTCTAATTCTCTCATTAATTTTTACTAACCTTTTCATGTGTTTTTATATCTTTCACCCCAATAAACTATATGTTATTCTGATATTATTGCCTCTTTGTTTATCCCTGTTTTTTCCCATTTGCTATACTATCCCATCTTTTTACCCATTGTGTATATGTTTTACGCTCATCTCAATATGTGTTGTTTGCTTTGTGTTGACATTGATTCCATAATTGTGTTATTATTTTTTTGGCGCTTTGCAAAGCCCCATGTGAAAATATTACCAACAATTAGGTGATCAGCTAAATTTGAATTATAAAATTATAGGTTAATTGATTTTAGATAAGTTGTTACTGATCCAAATTCAAAACCTTAATGATAAACTTTAAGCCAATCAGGAGCTGAGTGATAAAGTGATTGTTGTGACATAAAGGGTCACCCAATAACTCTTTGATGCGTGTGTGCTAATTAATATGATTGGCTGGTTGTTTTTCCATTGAGCGCCATTGCTGCTGTGGCAAGTTGTTGGTGGACTAGTGCCCAATCAGCTGCTAGGTTAGCACTAGTCCATCAACAACTTGCCACAGCAGCAATGGCATACAATGGCAAAACAACCAGCCAATCAGATTAATTAGTGCATGTACATCAAAGAATTATTAATGACCCTTTATTTCACAGCAATCACTTTATTACTTGGCTCCTAATTGGCTTAAATTTTATCATTAAGGTTTTGAATTTGGATCAGTAACAACTTTATCTAAACACAATTAACCTATAATTTTCTAATTCAAATTTTGACAGCCACCAATTTGTTATTAATATTATCATAAGGGGCTGTGTAAAGAGCTACAAATAACTGTGTTCTGGATCTAGATACATGGCATAGTAAATATATGATTTTATAGAAATAAGCTGAGCATAAAGAATATAGCCAATTATTAACAAAGAGAACATGAACAATTGAAATTCAAAATAAAGATAATACAAATAGAAATTTTTTGGCAACAGGGAGTTTATTGGGGTGGGGAAGAGTGATGCCTAGGAGGCAGAATAGCATAGGAAGGAAGACATAGAGGCAGTGCTGGCATGGGGGGTCTGGGATTGGGTGGGTTGGGCTTGTAGGTGAGGGGTGTTGGTGGCGGGGGTGGAGGCAGGAGGATTTTGCATGATGGCTGCCATATAACACTTGTTGTATTCCTTGTCTGTCATTGGCTAGATGGGCTGGTAGGCGGCAGTGGCACAAGGTGGGAGGTGCTTATCCTTACATGATTGGTTGCCCATGATCACATGGAAAACCATTTGCACAAACAAGTCAGCCACCATTTGGTGACCAAAGAGAGAATTGTGGTCAAGGACCCCAAGATAGAGGTTGTTGAAAGTCTGAGGGCGGTGCTCCTGTAGTGTGGATCTGATGTTGAAGAACACAACAGCTGCCAGATGGATTTCAGCTTGATCAGCTGGGTACACAGAAGCCTGGTGCCTGTGTTCCTGGATGGCCTCAAGGGCAGTGGAGTTACCCTCCATCTGGTGGCTCAAGAAAACCCGGTACTTGGAATTTGAGTCATCCCAGGAGTCAAGTAATCCACTGAGGATGTGGCTGTACAAGTAGCCATCAATGAAATCAGGGTTTTTCTGATAGTAGACAAAACCCTTGGCTGAAACAGCCAGGAATGCACCAATGAATGTCCCTTCTTGTTTTTCTTCCTTCTATTCTTGGCGGCGGCTTTTCCTTGCTCACCAAAATTATCAAACACAATCAATAACTTGTAGTACAAGACAAACATGATGTCATCTGTTAGACTAGTCAGGCATCAGACCAGGGTTGATTAGATGGCAGTTTCATACAGGGAATCCTCAGCGCCATCCCATTGGTCATCAGCAAGATTGGTAAGAACCCATATTGAAGCCACCTTCCCATATATCCAGAGCTGTACCATGCGCTTGGAGATCCATATGTTATGGTGCGCAAGCTGTTTGCAGACCTGGGTTAGGGGAATCTTGGGGTCCCACTGTAGGAGGTCAAGCATTATTGGGTATGCCTCAGTGATTTGGGACTAGGGGGCCTTCTTTGGCTTCTTGGCCGTCCCAATCAGATTCCCCTTATTCATTAAGTTATTGAATTCCTGCATTATTGTGGCTTGGGTGAATTGCAACTGGGCGGCAATCTGGTCCCATGACAGACCCTGTAGGTTTAGTGCCACAATTTCCTGGAGAATTTGGGCGGTGATGATTCATTGTTTGGGGCGCTGGACCACAGGAGCTGAAGCCTGGTTGGCTGTAGGGGGGCAGGTTGGCTAGCGGCAGGAAGTTGTTCCAAATCAAGGTTGTCATCCTGATTGGTTAGTTGACAGCAGCTTGTGCAGGGGTGGGTACGGGAGCAGGGGCAGAGCTAGACACTAAGTGACTACTGAACAAGTCAAAGCCACAGGGGTTGGGGGATCAGGTATAGGTCAACTTTCTTGTTACCTGCCTCAAAGGCTTGGGTGTAAACAGGTGCCTCCACGTTCTGAGCCTTGCATCCATTGAAGCTGGCTTGGCTGCTGCTGGCTTGGCTGCTTGTGCAGTTGAAGATGTTGCTAGTAAAAACCATTGTAAAAAACCTAGGATAAAATCACCAAAAGGAGAAATTTTAAAATTTAATGATTTATTTTTATTATAATATTGAGTCCACATTTGGAAGGTTCTCAAAACCATTCCATACAAATCTGGAGCCATGAAAATGAATAAAATGCCTCTGTTCCTAAATTAGATAGCTGTTGATTGGCTGTTAAATTGATAGTTTTCTATTTTAGGCTGCTCATACTACACATCTTGTGTGAGTTCATTTTGTTTTGTGCTTGTAGAATCTTGCTTCTAGATTGCTCAAATTTTGTTTCATTTTAGTCCTTCTGTCAGTGCCTCATATGAATCCTGATTGGATTATAATATACTCTGGAACAGCATCCATCTATTTCACTTTTTGCGTCAGTTCATTTTGTTTGTGGTTTGAACTACACTGCTTGATGTTTGATATAATTTTGTATAATGGGCTAGTGAAATTTTGTTTTTTGTTTGAAAGTTAATTTATTAACCAAAAATATTTAAATTATTTGAATCCTCAATCTCACACAACTTGGATTTTGTTCAAATCTGAAATCATTTTGTTTAAATCTGAAGTATTTTTGGTTGTCTCCATAGCTTTTAAAACTCTGTAACCATGTTTAGACATAAAAAGTTATTAAACTTTAAAATTATCCAAACCCAGAAAGTATACAATATTATACACTTCAAATCACAGATATAGAAATTATTTTACTATTCAAGGCTAAATCAAGAGAAAATAACTACTCACAACTAAACCAAAAGCCTAAATAAATACATATTTAATCTAAAATATTTTTATTTTATTTTTATGGAGCAATAATTACATTCCCAACCAGCTCCTGCACCAGCCTGCGGGGCAGTCTGTCCACAAGGGTGTCCCAGAGAGTCCAAGAACAGATCCAGAACACAAATCAAGTGGAGTAATGCCAATACACAGGCCTCCCAAGGTGTCAGTGCCAGTCAACCACCTCCCGCATCCCAAGCCAGAGCACACAGCCTAAATCCAAGACAGAAGCTTCTCTCAAGGCCTGCCACCAAAGTCTCTTATACCAGGGTCACTGGTAACAATGAGGTTTCTTACACCTCCACTGTTTACCCAGTAGTCACCTGGCCCCGCACTCTGGATCCAAGAGTTGCCACTTCCTGCCCCTATGTTTTTGATACATCATATGAGCCATTGGCCACAACTGAGGAGCCATCTGCGCCTGTGATGTATGCCACCATTGACAGCACCAGGGCAACCAAGCGTGATCCCACCTTCTACACAAAGGTCCCCATCCCCTGTGTTGAGCCTGCTAGCCAGGATGCTGCAGTACCTGCCAAGGGCTGGCGTCAGGTGACAGATAGTGAATGTGAAGCTATCCTCAACTTCTTGAACAGGGAAATGGCGGTTTGGGATATTGCGTCCTGATTTGGTGTCACGGCCAGATATATTGGCAACCTCAATGCCAAATATGGCAACACCAGACAAATTGTAAAATATGCCAAGGATACACAGCAGCCAAAACTCTTTAAGCCTATGAATATGGACACAATCAAGCAGTGGGTTACCAAGGTTTGCTACCTGGACACACTTGCTGTCCAATCAATGTTAGCAACAGAGTTTGGGATTTTGGGTTCAAAAACCCTTGTTTAAAAGACCATGGTTGATTTGGGCTTCTCCTGGAAAATACTGGAAGTTTTGCCACATAACAGGAACAGCAAAAAAACAATTGATAATCAAAACAGTTATGCCAAGACCTATGTGGCTCTCAAAAAGACCAGAAATTTACAATTCTTTTACATCAACAAATTGTTGTTTTCCTCCTCACTCAGGTCTAGGCATGGGTGGATTGAGAAGGGGTCCAAGGATGATGTAGCACATCATGCAGATGTCTGTTCCCAGACATATTCTGTCAGGGACCTACTTGAGGGGGAACAAGTTCCCATTCTGGTGAGCCAAAGCCCCTATGTTAAGTCCTGATATGACCAAACCAATGGGCACTGTGACCATAGTGAGGTGGTCAAGGTGGCCCAGATAGGCAAATCTGCCCATCATAGAGCTGAACCAACCCAACAGATAGTATCCTACCACACATATTAACAGGTAGAATGATGTGTTGAGTCTAACCAGTGAGGTTTCAACTGGAGGAGGAGGATTGGTAGTGCAACCATAATTGAACTTTCTTCCCCAGTGGCCTGAGGGGTACTTGAACCACCCATTAGCCAAAGACTCCTTCTGGTGGGAATCATCAGGGGAGGAGTTGTGCCAGTCAGTGGTGGGAGTGGGATTTTCAAAGCCCAATATCACTGTAAGCAGAAGAACTAGAAACCAGAACAGGAATAAAATTCCTTTCATGGTTTCAAAGAAGAAATCAAAAGATAAGTGTAGGCAGGTATAGAGTAGAATAAGTCTTTATTGTTGAAACAAGTAAAAATGATAAATATGGCTCACTTAAATAACCTCAAAATAGAGGCTGGAACATTTAAGTGGCTATTGGAAATAAGAGGGATTTGCAGAGGATTCTCATGATTATTATGAGTGAAACTAATACCTGTGTGATCTGTGCCTCAACTTGTGCCTTAAGGATAATTGTTAAGATAATGTGAAAGGCAGAGGAGAAAGACAAAGCCACAAGATCAGAGATAATTAAGTGGTGTAAACACTTAATCTTTGAGAAGATCAAGTACAGCGCCAGGTCCAGGAATGTAACCAGTGGATTCAAAAGCAAAAAGGAAGAAGAAACCAGCCAATCAGGGTTTGAGCCGTAAGTGATGTGTCTAAGAGGTTTACTAATGTTTTTGAAAAAAAACCAAGGTCAGAAGCAAAAGTCAAATGATAGAATTCAATATAAAAAGGTAATGTAAGTTGATCTGGAGAGTGTAAACTAACCTTTGGCTTGATTTTAGGGTCCTGGGTTTGATCCCCATCTGGGTCAGCCCCAGAGTTAACCTGGGTGTCTAAAATTTGACTGCTGGTGTCCTTTGGTTTGGTGTTTGTTTCCAAGTTACCCATACAAGTGATGTAGTCAGGGGAGATTTTCCTGACATATTCAATGGTAGCGCTTCTTGGTCCTTGCAGTTTGGATCAATTCCAGATGATCAAGGGTTCCCACAATAGAGGGACATTCCTTGATTTTCTCTGAACTGTCAAGGAGTATCTCCAGATCAATTATTGCAGTACAACCAACATTGTTGTACTTGACAACGTTGGGCTCCACAAAGTGGATCTGGTTGTTTTCAACTTCCCACTCATTGACAAGAATAGCCATTCCTCCAACCACTGCCTTGCTAATTGTCCAATGAGACTCCTCTTCCTCCCCCCATATTCTCCATTCCTTAACCCAATTGAGAAGGTCTTTGGGTGGATCAAGAATAAGGGGAAGAAAGGCCTCCCTCAGGACACCAAATATCTCTTTAACATTCTTGAGGTCAGTCAATTTGAGATGCCATCTGATGTGGTGACAGCTTTTTATGAGCACTCCTAACCTTCCTCCCTAAATCCCTTGCATCTGAGCCAATCAGATAAATGGGTGCTCTGGATATCAGTTGTTTTCAGTTTTATTTATTTTGTTTTTATTAGGACGCAAAAATTATTATTTATATATAATGATGTGACATTGGATTGTATTATAGACATTTAAGAATTATTGCAAAAGATAATTGAAATGAATAATTCTAGATATAGATATATGTATTTTTTATTATAATCCACCAAATAGTGTATTGACTGTTGAGTTAACAAATAAAAAATTAAAAAAGATAGAAATAGATTAATTTTATTTAAATAATTGTGAGCCCTTATTAGTATCATTGACTTTTATTTTAAAAGCCACAGATTTGACCTTGTGAGTCATCACCTGATCCTTATCAATCCAGTGCCACCAGAGCCACCTGGAATGAAAACCAATGATTTTCATGTATATCAATCTAATTAGTACATATGCTGCAGGTTAAGCATAGCAAATCTATTCATTAAATCATATAAAAAGAGAAAAGTAATTTGATTTATAAACAATCACTTGTTTAAAACATAAGTGGAGCAGGCAGCTTGATGAAGATAAATATAGCTTGCATTGTTTAACTACATAATATATGAATCTGTACTCAACGAGCAACTAAATAAACAAATTTTTAAATCATGTTTTTTATTTCAGGTGTTTTCTTAGTATGACTACTGTATTATAATATATTTAGATATATTACTATTATAATTTTAAATATTTAAATTTTAAATATTTAAATTTTAATATTTGAATTCTAATACTGTAAATCCAGAACCTAAAGGTAAAAATTTGGGGTTGTCAAATTGTTTTTGCGTGAACTCAACAACTTAATGGAGTAATTTTCATCCCAGAAAAACTTATCTTTTTATATAAAAGGATGAAAAGTATTCCAGTAAGTTGGTGAGTTCACATAAAAACAATTTGACAATCCCGCATTTTTACCTTTAGGTTCTGAATCTACAGTATTTAAATTTTAAATATTAAACTTAAATATTAAAGTTTAAAATATTTAAAATAAAAATTAAGATAAAAGATAAGTTGCAAAGGAAGATGATTTATTAGGGGGATGCAAATTGCAAAGGGGAATGCAATTATTCCGGGGAATTATACCCCAAAATTAAATTTTCTGCTAATGTGTCTAAATGGGACCATATACTCTTCTGTACATGGTGGACAACTCTGGATGCAATTGCTAGAGGGGTGGCGCCCAGCACCCTGGTGGTTCCTGAATGCTTAATAAAAGGTAATCACATAAGCAAATCAATTAATAGGTTCTTTTTGGGGGGCTCATAATACCCAAAAAGCAATTCCAGTGTAAAGGAGCCATACAGGACGTGCTTGACTGTCCTATACCCCCATGGTATCTTCTGTTGTTCTAGTGCTAATTGGCATATGTCTATTTAATTGGTATGTCCTACAACTTATTAACATTTGTTTTTAATATGCAATGTAATAGGATTCCTAAGTATGTTGCAATGGGAATCCTTTCAGAGGTATATTTTTCTGAAAACATGCATATTTTTTTATATATTTGAATTAATCTGTTGATGTAGGACATTTGACTGAACTTGAAGATGGTTCTGGGGGGGCAGCTGGCTTGTATCTGCCCCCCATGCCTCAGCAAATAAAATTAATAAAGGCTTGAACTTATTCATGAGGACTTCATCCCCAACTTTATCTGATAATGATTTGAACACTATGTTGAAAATTTCAGTTTTAAGATATTATGGTCCTATTTGAAAGTCTGTTTTTATTAGATTTTTTTCATATTCATTTATGTTTGAAAACAGAAATCTTTGAATAGTTTCATAAATATATTCATCAAAATTCAACTTGATATCCCCTCAAATTTCATTAATCTCTTTGAAATTGATATTTGCTCTTATTTCATATGCTTCCCTAATACACGCCAAGCACCCCAAAGGTGGTAAATATTCCTTGTTTTTTGCTTCCCTATTTCCATACTGATTCATGTTCATTTGAATTATTTTATTTATTTGAATTTCAGAGGCTACCAGTGATTGGTAACCCCCGTAAAACCAACTGGGTGTGAAGGCCGCCACTTCAGCAACCTTGTCCCCATTCCTAGTTATAACTAAAGTAAATATAAGAAAAACATAAAAAACTTACTTATTATTTCTCCTGCAGCCCCCTCAGCCACAGGCGCCCCTTCAGCAAACTTCATGAGCGTTGGCTGCTCTTCATTTGATTTCCTGGGCTTGATCTTCCCTATTTTCCGTGCTACTTGTGCTTCCTATTGATTTTCATATGATGAATTTTCATTGTTTCTTGTGGCGCTTCTGCTTCTTGACCATGCTTCATTTTAATCTGTTTCCATTTGATCAGTTTCTTCTTCATTTGTGTTGATTTCCTTTGAGATTTCAGTTCCTTCAATCAGCTTAATTTTCTTATTGTTTTTTTGGCCCCTTGCCAGAACTCCCACAGATTATAGGCTGTATCATTGAACTTCAGAATTATTAGAATTTTTCCCTGTAGATTAAGTAATACTTCTTTGTTATTTTCATCTATAATATTTCCCAATTTATTCAGAGCATCTTCTTTTGACTGGATTAGTGGCTGGCCTCTGTTGCCCAGCTTTCCTGTTGATAGTTCCCTGATAATTTTTATATTTCAACAGCCTTTTTCAGGTGTGCTTCTAATTAATTTATCAAGTTGTGGATATTTGGCATGTTGATGAGGTAGGACACGCCATTTTGAAAACAGCACTTTGATTTACGCCATCTCAAATTTAATTTGAGATGACATTTTTTGCGTTAGTGATCTTGAATCACAAAAAATTAGAATAATTAGTAAAATAGTTAAAATTTACATATACCTTTTTTAATGTGGCATCACAAATTTATGTCATCTTGATTCTGTCACTTTGAGTCAGATTAATTAAATCTTATTTTGCTAACTTTATTTACATATGAAATCACTTAGTGCGGGGCGTGTTTATCCATCTTGACTTTACGTCATTTTGAATCACACTTTTTATCTTTAACTAAAATAAGCTTATACCAGAACTAAAATAAAGCCTGTTGTTTAGTGCCAGAAGATGTTCCTACAGTATTAATCTAAGACACTTATAAAAGGAACAACCTAAAAAGACGCCAATATGATAGTCCTTCTAGTGATTATCATTTTTAGGTAAAAAAACAGTTTTGTTATATGTAATTTATAACTTTATTATACATGGATACATTGATAAGGGTTCTCTTAATAAAATAGTTTAATAGTGATTTTAATATGAAAGTGTATGATTACACTATTTCAATTTACGTCACTTTGAATTCCACTGAGTTCATATCACCCAATTGATTTGATGCGCACAATAGATAGAGGAAAATAAGGGGAAATTACATATGACGCCAGGCTACACTTTATTGATTCCCCCACTGCAATGCTTGCTTTCCACTTTTTGAAAGTAAAAATTGACGTTAAAACTCATATTAATAAAAAGTGTAAGAAATTTCCTGAAACTTTGCAGAGATATATGTTTTATCTCCTATAAACAACTGGGTACTTTTTAACCCCAGTTGTATAAGCTATTTTTTGAGAAATTCAAGCTTTAATCTTTGGCCCAGTTGAGGTAGCTCCACCGTAAATTTCTTAATTTAAAATAAAAAATGGTCAAAACCACTATTTTTTGAGCTACAGCATCTCAATTATGTCACTTCAAAAATGCCATTTTGACTGCAAGTTTTCAGTCAAAACTCAAAGTTTATATACTTGTGTTACTAATAAAAAAATATTTTTTACAAAATAAAAAACACTGAAATTTTTATATTATATATTTTAAGACTTTTTTCTACAAGAATATGTAAAAATATTGACTACTTTTATATTAAACAGTCTAATTTTTCTTTTTAAAAACAACCCCTAAATTTCTCATATTTTGATACTAACTTACTTTTAGATGCCTCCCAAGTCTACCACCAAAGCTGCGCCCAAGGCCACCAAGGCCTATAAGTCCAAGTTCACTCCTCCCAAGGCCAAGAAGGCCAAAACTACCCCTAAAAAGCAGCCTGATAAGGGTAAAGCTCCCCCCAAGACACCCACGCCTTCCCCCAAACCTGAGGAAACAAGCCCAACCCCTCCCCCACTCTCCTTTTGTTTACTCCCCTTCAGACTCCCAAGAGAAGTTTTTCAACTTCAACTGCTGCTCTGATCCCACCTCAGAGCCCGAAGAGGAAGGGGAACAGGAGCCTGAGCCTGATGCTCCTGAAGATGAGTAAATTGAGCTCTGGGATCTATACACCGTCCACAATATCTGCAATCAAAATGGCACCTTTGCTGTGCCCACCATGTATCCAGCCAGCTACCCCATAATGACTAAGAAAGGAGGAGTCAGCTTTGTTTACAAGGGCTATAGCTTCAGCTGTAACAATGAAAATAAACCAATCCTCCAACATCACTATAAATGTGATAATGTTGGGTGCCCAGCAAGGCTCACCACTTATGGATTCACTAGATTCAAGGCCCTGACTACTGGACATGACTGCGCCAAGCCTTTTGATCCCTTGTATCAACTGATCCGCTGGTTTCTTTTCCAGGTCATCTCAACCACCAAAGATCAAACCACCACCAAGGTTTTCAATGATGCCCTCCTCAATTTAAATGACACCCAACTTACCACTGTTGGTGGTGCCTCCAAATTACAGAGATATCTCACTGATCAGAGATATGCTCTGAGCACTGAAGGCGTCAGTGCTTCATCAATTGAGCAATTGATCCTTACTGAGGAACAAAAACTATCTTGTCATGAGGAGAGATTCCTTCTCCATGACAACGGCCAACATGCCCATGAGCGCATTATTTGCTTTGCCATCTCACAGGATCTGCACAACCTGTGAAATGCAAAACATGGCTTGCAGATGGCACTTTCTCCACATGCCCAAAGCTATTTAGCCAGCTTTGGAACATCCATGAGCAGGTTGGAAATTGGTTCTTTCCCTGGTCTTCTAATTCCTTCCCAACAGGAAGCAGGAAACTTATGTCTGTGCTCCTACAATTTTAAAGGCCAAGTTGGATGAGATCCTCCCAACCATTGAAGAGGAGCCAAAGAAAACCAGAGAGTGCAAGAAGAAGGCCCAGTCCCAGGAAGAGGAAGCCACTTCAACCAGTAAGCAGGCAGAAAGCCTTCCCTACCACAAATATCTGGTAGTGGATTTTGAGCAGGCTCAGGCAAATGCCTTTATAAAAGTCTTCAAGAGCTCCCCCAGGAGGCATTTTTCCCCAACAAGAAGGAAAGGAAAATGTAAAGTTCTGTGGCCCACCTTTAGCCCTGAATTGGGATTTTTTTCCCAGACCGTTGAAAACAGTGGCCCACGTGCAGGCAAAACCCCTCCAAAACCTGGAGGACCTGGCCCATACAGTAGATGAACGCTTTGTGTTGGCCTTCCCGGCCAAAGCCCCAACCCTTTTGTTAGAGTTCCCTCCAACTGTGGAGGAGACTCTAATCCAGCTAGATTGCTGCTGTCCTGGTGTTGTCCTGTTCTGAGACAACTGGCAGGTCAACAGGAAAATGCGGGCCGCATGATGCAGGATAGGCTTAACCCACAGTCTGGGAAAATTGGGTACCAAATCCCTCAATTGGTGGTATCCCAGGCAGCCAATTACTCCGGCCCAGAAGTCCCTTGGCCCAAAATAATTGGTTTCAGGAGCCCTCCAGTTGGGACATCAGAGGAAGGCATTAGGGGAAATGCACACCCTGAGTCCTCAGAAGGTTTCTAGCCAATTGGGGGACTGAGCTCTACCTCTGAGTCTGCTGTACCTATTCTTTTGGTCATAAACCAGGGAAAGATTGGCCAGTGGCTTTTAACTGGCTCCCCTTTAGATTGCTTTCTGATAGCCTCCTTCCAAAACTCCTGGCCCTATCACTTCCTCCCCTCTGCATATAATGGAAGCATGGGCCATCAGGTCCCGTGATTACCAATTCCAGTTGTTGAATAAAACTCCTGACTTTGCAAATCTCTTTGTATTTTAAAAAAGTTTTATTTAATAATAAAGGTATTTGTCCCAACTCTTGCTGCTGTCCCCCCACCTGCTTTTCCCTGGTCCACATGTCTGTCTGTCTGCCCGCCTGTAGTTCTGTTGAAATTGACCTAAGGAAAACCAAACCTGGTCTGTGCCCTTGTTATTTTCCCAGAGTGCTTGGACTGTCTGTCTGGAAGTCCCAGTTTAAAAACCCCTCTGATATCATGTTGTCTCCTTAGTACAAGGCAGCTATGTGGATATTGGTGTCTATCTCCCTATTGTTCTGGTCCTCCAGCCCTTGCTTTTGGAACAAACTTTCCCTGATTTAATAAACTCCTGGGTTTGCTCCTGGTCTGCTTTCTAATAGCATCAGTCATTTCCCCCAGGTCCCCACCAACTTAGTATCCTATGTTTTGTTCCCTTGGTCAACCTCTTACCCTGAGGGATTGTCAACCCCTCCAGAATCCAAAACTTCTGAGCCCCCTTTTTCTGACTTGGCTGATCCTCTCCCCACAGCAGTCTCAGCTCCCTCCCTACCCTCCCTGCACCAAATCACCGAGTTAAACCCAGATGCCCCTCCCACCTGGGATTTTTCTCTGTGGTTGCTTACTGAGGCCCTGGTCATGGCCTTGGATGCATATTTCCCTCCCCTTTCTCAGCTGGTCTCTTTTGAGAGGCCCCTTTGAGAGGCTATCCCAGTCTTGCACTGGATGGCATCTTGGTGGTTGGTCCCACCAGGATGGGAGCCAGACTTTGTTAGTCTAGCCCCCCTCTCTTACAGCCGCCTCCAAAAGTGCTCTGATCTTCATGAGCGGGTCAACTCTGAAGGCACTAAAGAAGCCAAGGACATGTTTAACTGATTTGCTGCTCTTGTCCTTGTGAGAAAGGAGGAGACCAATGCCTTTTACAAAGCCCTCCTCCACCATCCTTATATCTTGCCAACCAGGCAGCCTTTGCTCTGTTCATTGAGTATTTTGAAACTCAATGGGTTGGAGTATTTCAAGGAGCACGCCACATCAGAAAAGGTAGTGACTCAATCCAGTGAAATTGCTATAAGCAGGTAAAAGATGGTTTGATCAAGACCACTTCTTCCCTTGAAGGATGGCATAGTCAATTTGCAACAAGAGTCCAGGTTCATAAGCCCAAATCCAAAAAAATAATGGTGCATTTAAAAACCCAGCAAGCCATCTCTGCCCAGCTCTTCAAGACTGGCATGAGGTCCAAAGGCAACCCCCAAGCAGAACAAGGCAATAAAGAAATATACTGAAATCAGCAAGGTGGTCCTTGCCTACTATCCCAAGGATAGAAAGCTTAAGCATCTCTAAGCTATCTCAGTTGCTCTTTATACTAATGTTTGAGCCCTTTTCCAATAAACACTAATTTATATTCTCTTTTTATCTTTTAATTTTATTATTTTTTGTTTGTTAGTATTTAGTACAATTGTATGTTTATTTTAAAGTATAGTTTATAGTTATAATAGATGAAAATAGTTGTTTTTGGTATATTTTAACTTTTATGCTCTACGCAACCTTGTTGCTACTAGTTTACCCACTTTTTTATTGCAGATTTAGAATCCTGAAGCTTTTTTCTGCCTAGAAATGTTTTTTAATTTTTAAGAATTTTTGGGTTATTTTTGGAGTTCAAAAATCTAAAATTTTAAAACTGTTTTTTCTTAGTTGCAATGCTGTAAATTGAAATGGCGTTTTTACTATAAAATTGAGATAGAAAAAATTGAGATGGTGTAATTTAAAATATCATTTTTTGAGATGCTGTTTTTGAAATGGCGTGTTCTACTGTTGATGGTAGTACATCAAAAAACCTGTTTTATAGTACTACCATCAACACCTGAATATTTTTCATTATCAATAATAAATTAAGGACCACAAATGTATAAATTATGTTAGGATATTGCAGGTATGCATTAAATCCTGACATTTAGATTTTATGTGCATAACTCAACGCATTTTGTGCTAATAAATTCATTTTGAACAAGGCCTTTTCTATTGTAATTTATATAAATGGACTGTGTTTATATTAAGGTGCCATTAACACTAAGTACAAATATTAATACATAGTGCGTTTTACAGCTTGTATATTTGCCTATTGATAACAACTCTGTAAACTTTTTAGTTGGATTTTGTGAGAGATAATAATGTAATGGATCAATTATTTACTTTTAATACCATTAATTGGCTGATTTTCTTTGCTATGGCAATTGTGCTTTTCAGATATTTACACACTGGTGTCCAATTGGTTGATTTCACATCCAATTACACAGGTAATAGGGAATGTGGTTGCCACCCCAAACACATTTGGTCTTGGGGTGGCAACCACATTTAATATTGCCTGTGCAATTGGATGTGAAACCAACCAATTGGACACCAGTGCGTAAATATCAGAAAATGCGCAACTGACATAGCAAATAAAATCAGCTAATTAATGGTTGTAAAAGTAATTTATTGAGCCCTTATATTATTATTACTCACAAAATCAAACTAGAAAGTTTACAGAGTTGTTATCAATAGACAAATATACAAGCTTTAAAACGCACTATGTATTAATATTTGTACTAAGAGTTAATGGCACCCTAATATAAAAATAGTCCATTTATATAAATTACAATAAAAAAGGCCTCATTTACAATGAATTTTATTAAACAAAATGCATCAAGTTATGCATTCAATATCTAAGTATCAGGATTTAACTCATACCTGCAATATCCTAACATAATTTATACATTTGAGGTCCTTAATTTATTATTGATAATGAAAAATATTTATGCAAATAACTATATGTTACCACATCAAGTGTACAATATTGTATTACTTATAGGGAATGTCAATAATGTAAAAAGAATATATTATTAATTATTAATTGGAAGATTTAATACTAACTTTAATAAGTTGTCACACAGAATTTTTTTATTTTACTCATCAAAGGACAAGAAGGAGAGGGAATGGGCAGAATGTACGTTGTCATCATCTGCGTCCATAAAAGGGACAGCATCAGAGGTAGTGGAGAGGGAATGGGTGGTGTTTTGGGAGTCAGGGTTAGAATGCGGGTGGCTTGATCTTGATGGGGGGTTGGGGAGGCAGGGTTTGTTGACTGGGAAGAGGCAGAAAGAGATGATTGCTTCAATTGTTCAAATTCTTCTTCCATCACATATACAGGCTTGACAAAACAAATGTATGAGTGTGGGGAAAGGTGGGAGTTCTTTCTGGACTTATCACTATCACTTGCATAGAAGATGATGAGATCTGATAAGTCCTGGACAAATACAGAAGAGAAAAGCTCATACCTCTTCTCAATTCAGGAGCACAGTTCATTGTAGATGGCAGGCTTTGAGCGCCTGAGAGCCAAGCCAAAATTGTAAAGACATACATCTGCAAGATGCATGTCAGCGTGGTTGGTGGGATAGGACCAACAGGTATGCCTCACAGCCCTAATTTCATTGGTTGCCATTTCTGCTGCTCCATCTCTGCACTTAGTACAACTGTGTGCATGGCTTGTTGGGTAGCCCACTCCTCCAGCATGTCCTTGAGCTCTGTTTGGTAGGCATACCCATCTGTAGTGTTTGATATTGCCAAGTAATAATTGACACCCAATGGGGAAACTGCCAACCAAATCCCAAAAAGTCAATACAAAATTGGCCTGCACTTGTAAAAGTTAGATTGGATACGCTTTTCTCCATAATCTTGGATACTTGCAGAAAACTTGGCATATGATAAGAATATGACATCATTGTGCGTCTGCAATGCCCTCCCTTCAATAAAAAAAATTATGGTTAAATTGTAGGGGTCAGTATCCACCAAACTGGGGCCAATGAGAACCTGATTGGACAAGATTCTAGCAGCAACCACAACTTCATGCATCCAAAAATTGACTGTTCTTTTATTTGTGAAAATGCCATGGAGTCCGAGTTTGAGACAAACCTGGACCAGGGGCATCTGCAGGTCACGTTCCATGATAGTCATCATGAGAGGGTGTGGTTTTTAATCTTCAGTTGAAGTACAGGCACCAGTTGGAGTCTTCTTGGGAGTGGGGCCACAATTGGCGTGTGCTCTCTGAGTTGCAGCCACAGTGGACTTTGCAAACCCCATTGTGGCTGCAATTTCCCCAAGGGACATACACATATCTCATTTTTTGATCATTTTGAGTACAATTTCTGGGGTAATTAGCTTTCTTCTGCATCTTACAGGCTGATTGGCTGGAGGTGGGATGTTTCTGTCTTGGGAACCAGACAGTGCCATCTGATTGGTTGTTTCTGGATTATGGGTTCCCTGGGTGACTGCTTGGCTCACTTGACTAATTCTGGATGCTAGTTTTGATACACAATATGGGTTAGCAGCTGCCTGTCTGTGATGGGCAAACAGTACCATGCTTGAGGACAAGGAAGAAAGAACACACTCCTGGGTAGTGCTTGCAGAGGAGCCTTCAGATTGGGAGTGATCATAGACAGAGGCTTCACCATTGGAAGACCCAGCATACCCTGCATAATTTTGTCAAGGCCAGGGAACAGCTTGTTTAATTAGTCGTAATTAAAAGAAGGCATAATAAATACTTACAAAAAATTAAACCCAAAAAGAAAAGTTTGCATTTTAGTCAATTTTATTGTTAAGTGTGTTAAGTTAGTGAATATTATGATCTAAATTTTAGACGTCCTAAAATGGAGTAGGGTGATTTTTGGGGATGCTTGTGATTCATAAAAGAATTAGCACAAATCCACTCTAGATCCTTTGACATACTTTTTGAGATGCCCATAAATTATATTTGTTTCAAATTCACCTCATTTTTGATATGAAATTTTGTCTTGGATTTGACAATCCCGCAATTTTACGTTTAGGTTCTGAATTTACAGTAGACTTTATTAAATAAGCTGATAAGTTGCAGGCTAATAAAAAAATAATATTATGTTATAATTCAAAAACTTTATTAGTGTATTTTACTGTTCAATATGATCTGAAAATTTTAATTAGGTATTATAACAAGGAATAAGATAACTATCATGATTGAAAATAGAATTCAGAAAACAGTCAAGAACCCCCTGATAATTAAAGAAAAAAGTGAACTACCAGGCCCCAAGAGCAGCAAGTCTCACTTGCCAAGCTAATATTCAGCCCAGCTGTTCAACAAACCTAGAAAAGTCCTCAATTTCTATTAAGAGAATTCAGGAAACAATAATTTGGAGAGAGGGTACCAGAGAAGCTAATAACCCTAGGAATAACTATAATACATTAAAACCCTCAAGTTTGATTTAAACCTGGCCAATCTGAGAGAAAAAGATCTCATTAGAAAAATACTCTAGACTAAAAAATCAGGCAGATTTACTGCCACCAGCAAGAATTCTGCTGGCAAGCATGGCCTTAAGAAAATTGGGCCTAAATTAAAAGCTTTTCATGGCATTTTTAAAAATCGAGGGCAGAAAATGGCCCCAGAAGCCTAGTATCAACTAAATAAACCAGGCCTCATAATTAGCCTTCCAGACTTCCCAAGAATTGATCTTGACGGATCAACACCCAAGAATACCAGTAAAAAAGCCCTTAGACCCAAGACAGAGACTAATATTTGTTCTGAAATAAACTTTTATAAACCATTGTTTCACTTAAACCATACCTTACTTTTTTAATTCTCTATCATCTAATTTATGCCTCATTAGTTGAAAATCCCTCTGGTATTCTTCCTAAAAAATCAGCCTCACTGAAACCTGATTATTCCTGCCCTCCTGGTTTTCCCTTTGATCCAATAAACTTTACAAATTATACTCCAGATCCCAAATTTAAGGAGTAATTTTAAAAAGACTACTGCTAGTTGGCCCCCTAGGAAGTTAAATAAATCCATAAAAAGCCAACCAGCAAGTAGTCTGGTATCATTTTCACCACAAGTACTTGAAGCAAGTACAACTAATTGCTATCATATCTTGAACTCATGGAGCCACCCCTCATCCAAAAGCTTGATCAACCATCTATCATCAAGGCCACCACAAATGCCTCAACAACCAGCTCTTTGGGCCATCTATATATTTATCATGGGGTTGATTGATTCCATGATGCCATTCCCTGGGCTTCATTTGATAATGTGCCACTATATCTCATATATCATCAATTTAGCTCCATATGATTATGCACCTTGCTACTAGCTCTTTATCTGCCTGGCCCAATTTTCTGGTAGATCCACCGCTAGAGAATAAAACCCTGGCACTGCCACATAAAGCATAGAGAAAAATGAGATAACAAGGAGAAAGGGCAGGGAGAAATGACTGAAAAAGAGGAGTATTTATATCTAAAGTCATTTTAGAGAGTGATGCACCTGTTCTGGGACCAAAAGTATCTTCCAAGACACACAATGATTATAAGGTATCTCTTGGGTCAGGTAATATTAGGTAGTATCAGAGTACCTTGTTTGCAGGGTTCTTTATCCTAAGATGGCTGTGGCCAGAGTAAGAAGAGGAAGCTGGTGTGTATCAGATGTTCCTTGCCTAAAGGCAAGAAGGGAGGACCTGCTGGTCAAGTTGGAAAAATAAAGAAGTCTTGGTATAAGAACAGAAGAAGGAAATAAAAACAGAGGATGAAAATAACTGGATTGATTTTCTTCAATGAAAGTTTACTCACATATCATATGGCAAGAAAGTATTTATAAGAACGTTTTGAAGATTTCATAGTAAAATGATAGTGAAATAGATCTTTACCTGCGTAAATTTCAAGATGAGGGTAATATCCTAGGTCTGCCATGGATAATGGAGGTCTACATAGATTGATAAAAGGGATAAAATATCCATCTGTGACTATATCTTTTCTTTTAGGACCATATGACCTTATTGATAATCCTGGAATGATTACTTGTGAATAAAGGTCTTCCTCACTAGGAAGTTGATAGTAAATCATGACGTATTCTAGCCTATCCAGTCCTATTTTTGCTTTCCTAAGTTGTGCCCTGCCTTATAAAAGCCTTTAGTTCACAAATAAGATATGTGAACTTTCCCAGATATCTGGTAATAAGATGGCCTAGCTTCAGAACATCTGGCTAATGAGAAGAGGGTACTAATCTCCACAGGGGTGCTGGTTTTCATTTGAACTAAAGGGGTTTCCCATTGGGAATCTGGACGTGAATATGATGAGAGACCTCTATGAATCAATCTTGGATTGTGTCACCCAGCTTGGAGAAAAGAGAACTAGTTTTTCATCTAAGCTGTGGGCACTAGAGAGGTTTGTTAAAGAAATTGTATGGTTGAGGTTTAAGATAGTTTCCCTATTAATTTTGGCTGAAGATATGCTGTGAGATATAATGAAGAAGATATTGTAATAAATTTCTCTCTTGCAGTCTTATTGGATGTGGGTTTCTGATGGAAAAGCAGGGAATTCAGATAAATATCCTGTGTTTTCTCACTCTTAGTAGGTATTTTACCCCAAGGTTTGAATATTTATGGTTACAGGCAAGTGGAGACATGTTTAAGGAAGCTAAGATTATGTCAGAAGTGATCATTAAATTTAATTCTCTTTCATCTACTAGGTAGAGCCAAAGAGCTAAAGGGATTTTGATGCATCAGGAGCATTGAATAGGTCATAAGCCAGTACTCACAGACTTAGCTTGGCAGGATATTCCTTCTAAGCTATCATTTACTGGACTTAGATTTATACATTGTGTGAGTATAGAATAGCATCTAATTAATATTATGAAGTATGAAGCCCTAATTCTGGTGAAGAATTCAGATTATATACTTGGTGCAGTAGTGGAGAAATTTTCTTTGCTATAAGATTAGAAACATTAAAAAATCAGGAGCTAAACTTTGGTGAAGTTAGATGTAGTAAAAGGTATGTAAAATATTCTCCAAGAATTGGAGAGCTTCATTATTATTTGATAAAAACTTGCATTTTATAACCTTGAGCTTCAGGCTCTTTGTGTTCAGATATACATAAGATACTAAGGCAAACTCTGGAGTGAAATACCTATGTTTATTTGTGTGATGTTTTATAGTCTCCTAGAATTTTGTGAGGTTTTTGTAGGAGCTTCTGGAACTTCTTAAGAGCCTTCAAGAAGTTTTTGGACAGAGAAACTGGACCAAAGGTGCATTGAGTTAGGATACCTTTAGAAGCATACCTGTAGTTATCCTAGAAAGGAGACATACTGGCCCCTAAATGAAAGGGACTATTGTAAATAAACTGTGATATAGGAAGGAGGGAAGCCTAATTTTTTTTGCTAGAATTAACATGAGGGTTTAGATAGGTCTCCAAAATTTAATTGACTCTCTCTGTATTAGGATGAGACAGGCACCAAAATCAACACAATTGGGTTTGTGACCAAGCTTTGCCTATCACAATTGGTTTTGTGGCTTTGAAAATTGGGCAAAAATTATTCTGTGACCTTCAAGTCACATCACAATTCATGCAGATTTGTTTTGTGTTTTTAGGGGGAAGTTCACAATTTCAACTGCAAAATTTTGTGCCCTGCTCCTAAAGTTACAAAACAAATCTGCATGAATTTTGATGTGACTAAGCACAATCTCATGTGGTTTTGTGTTGTGTCCAATCATAAGTATGCAAGCTATTCCTTTCAATTTAAATAGATATTTATAAATCATTTGATTAGTTTGTTAATATAATTATCCAAAGTAAACTGTGGTACAATCAAATCTATCATTGTGAAATAATGGCATATAAAGCTTTAATAAATTCAATTTAAAAAATAAGATCTGACAACTGAACTTGCTCTAATTTTACATCTTGTGCCTTGTACAAAATTATATCATCTGTTTCACCTTTGAAAATAATTCTAATTTTACATAATGTGCCCCATCACAAAATGAAATCATCTGTTAAATATTTGAAATCTGCCTTCCTTTTATATTTTATGATCTACACAATGAAGTGAGGCACAAATTGTGACCTACTCCAAAAGTTATGGCACAAAACCACATGTATTGTTTTGTGACCCAATCAAAAACATCCAAAAAATGGTTTTATGACACTATGTTTACACAATTGCTATTACTGCCCCTACCCTACTCTGTATGGCTGTCAGCCTATGAGTGAAAGGCTGTAGATAAATTGAGGTCAGCCTGGAGATGTGTAATGATTTCACCCCAGAACTTGGAATTAAAATGATTTATTCTATTGGAGACTATGTCTTCTACAAGACTGTGGTGTCTAAAAATGTGTTTGATAAAGATATTATCTGTGGCTTTGGCTGTCATTTAATTAAAACAATTTATGAACCCAGATGCCTTGGTAAGGTGGTCCACTATGAATAATATTTATGTGTGTCCTTCACTATTAGTGAGGTATGTGATGAAGTCCATGGATATTAATTTCCTTAGAATTCTTAGTATCTTGATAGATTTTAACAAAGTATAAGGTTTCTAGGTAAAATTATTGTTTCTTAAATGATGTATACATCATCATATATAGTCCTTAACTTGATGAGCATCTCAGGCCACTAATTTTCAAATTAAAGTGTTTTAGTGTCTTTAGGGGCCTTTATTTAACCCAGGAGAGATGTGGAGTTCTTTGAGAACTAGATATGTGGTTCTGTAGGAAAAAATAAACCACACATGAAACAAGATTTTTCTATGAGTTGAAGGAAGATCATTTGATTCCTGAATCACAGTCTTTGAGAATAATGTCCTTGAAAGAATCACACAATTTTTGATGGAGTAGTTATTATATTAAAATATGTGGATTATGGTGGAGAGATACCAATAATAACTAGACAAAACTGATAATGAGAGAGGAATTTATGGTGTTGAATTTGTTTTATGACAGATACCCATTGTTGTGATATTTTTAAGTGGACTGGGGGAATTAGGGGCATCTTTGAGGTCTAAAAGGATTTAACTTATTTTATAATCACAGTAGGGGAGGTCAAGAACCCAAAAATCATGAAATTATTAAATTTTACACTTTTCAGTGAAGTAGAGTAGGTTTATATGATCAGTACACACTAATTAGTATGTCTAAACCATTTTAAGTTTTGCCTCAAAAGTTTAAATGACTTGAAAATGACCATAAGTTCTTTATCATAAAATTTGTGATTATTCCTCTATAAAGTGCAGTAGTTTTCAAACCTGTTGAGATAAACTTATATTATTCAGTTTAGAATGCATGAACTCAGTCTAAAACAAAATCAAAAGGAATCCAAATCTATTTTACTTTAATATAAATTCCTTGATTTTTAATTTTGTTTTTAGACTGAGTTCATGTGTTCTAAACCAGCTAATATACATTTATCTCAACAGGTTTGAAAACTAATGTAGCTTTTTAGAGAAGTATTCCACAGGGCACTATACTCATGGCCCTCCTTCTTGAAGAAAAATTCACTGGGTAAAGTCACAGGAATGTTTCTTCAAAATAGTTAAATATCAGGATCAAGATAATAAATTATGTGTCAGGGATTCACTCATTAGGAAGCTGTCCTCCAATTTATTGGAGAAAAGCTCCCAAGTTAAACTTAACTAGAGTAGAACCAACTGGAATTCATATTATTTACATATAGAGTAGGTGGCCTAGTAATTGGAATCTTCTTAAAAAGGGTGTAAAGTGATTTAACAAATAATATATGCTGGTATATCTTAAGACCAAAAAGGGGTCTTAGGATGAATTATCCAAGGAAATCAAGCAGTTTCAACATATGGAGCATGATAGTGGTGTGGACCAAAGCAATACCAAATGGAGTCTTCAGATTTATAAGTGGGAGTTGGCTATGGAGTTTTGAAGTTCAAATTTTCCTGGCTACACCTTATTAACATACAGAAAACCCACACAAGAAGGAGGGCTTTAATGTTATTGGGGGAGGGACTCAATTATCTACTAATATGTCACAAATGACAAACTCTTGCTAACTATGCTTGTGAAAAATCTCAACTACAGGATTTGAACCCTGGAATCCTGCGGGCTGCCCGCGTTTTCCTAGGCTCAAACTAGAGCAGGATTTAACTTTGGGGAAACTCCCGAGGCCTAATAATCTAGAACTACCTGTGTCAATGCCTCACCTGCAAAAGGATCCTGTTAACCCCATCAATGAGAGCGCAGGTTGGGTCAGCAATCCCAAGATAACTTGGGCCACCACGGCTGGGGAATTGGAGAAACTTCCTGTAGAATGCAGGCCGCCCAAGGATGACAAATCCTGCAACTTGAAAAAGGGAACTTTAGTCTTATTGTTTTGACCCAGACAATGAAAGATCTACCATGCAAGATGCCGCCAAGGGTTTCCAAGCTCTGGTAGATGGTACCACCTGGCCCAAGAGGAATTATAAAAGTTTTTCTATGGCAGATGGGCATACTTATACCCTGGGCTTCCAGGAAGTTGCCCATCACCATTATTGCAATAAAGTGACATGAACCTTTGGTTCAACCAACTCATACCATATTTGCTTTTAGTTCTATTTAATTTGCAGCCTTACCTCTGTGGCCTTTTTTCCCACACCCATCAACCCCAAGAAATTGTGGACTGTCTGCCCAAACTATATCATCCACCAAGAGCTCCCTTTGGCCTGGTACATTTCATGGGATATCCACCAAACCCAGCATATTCAGAGTTCACACTAGAGGAAATTTTAATCTACAACCCAGAGGCTAAAACTAGAGCAATGGAGACTGTTTACAGAGGAAAAAACAAAAATCATCATAACTTCCCTGTTTTTCCATGATAAGGACAACTACCTGCCAGCCTACCAAGATCCAGTGACCCCGCCCCTCACCCTGCAGCCCAACTGCCCACAGGAATCTATGGCTGCCAGTGATTCCACTTCAACACAACTATTTGGAATGATGTACATCACTCTTACTGGACTCGTGGATTCTATGGTTCCCTCCAACAGATACTGGGCCATCATAGGGGAATCCTTGTCATATATTGTAAAGTCAGCCCCTATACTCTGGTGAGCCCTTCCCTCTGGGCCTGCAGATTGTCCATCCACAAAATTGTCAAGAACCCCCTGCAGGATGGATCCCTGACATAATCAGTTAGAGTTAAAAATATAGACTTTATTTGAGATTATTTGAAAGCAATAATGTTGTTAGAGCAATTTGCTCAGGAGGGAACTTTCAGCTTAAATAATGATGTTGCAACCAAGTTTCCAGACTTTCCCGCCAACATATCTTACAATACACAGGGGGCGCTCAACAAGTTGCCCCTTGATGTATCTAACAACATGGACCAATCTGAGGGCAATGTCAAACTGCGGGCACTTTCTCCTAATTAAGAGTGCTATCAATTTGACCTGCTGATCCTGAACAAGTTATTCCTTGGCTCCAAACCCTACATGAAACATGTCATCATGCCACCCCCTTGTGGCCTGGTGGCTTTCCCCATATAGTATATTTATTGCAGTATTATATAATAATCAACACCTTATTCTTCTTATTCCTGTTCTTTCTATTGAACTGTTGTCTTTCCCAATCAAAATACTGAATCCTCATTAGTTCAGTTGCAACAGTGGTAGCAGAAGTAGGTTCACAACCTATCTAAAGAGAAAATTCTACCAATAAAGGGCAGAGTACATGCTGTATGGCTACTCCCCACCAAAAAACCTTCCTGCCAATCCCCAAGGAGGATATCCCTAATGGGTACGTCATTTATTAAGATCAACTGGTACTTAAGAGTGTATATAATCAACTCCGCCTTGGGCAGCACAACACTAGTGTCACCCTGCCCCAGTCAGATCTGTCACAACACATGCTCAACCTCCATTTGGAAACCTTTGCGGGTGGCGTGGAAGGGGCTGCCATTGTCAGTTGGCTCCACTCCACTGAAACCTGCCTCTGTGTATGTCAGGTACCTGAGCCTATGTGGGTTGCCACTGCTTCAGGCTGCCTTATGGGACCTGCTGAAGTTTAGTTCACCACCTGGGACAGTCAAGAGATAGAAATCACCTGGGTGTCATTCAGGGATGCTGTGAAGTTCTGCTACAGTGAGACATTCTCACCCACTGTGGTAGGGACTCCCCTCCTGGCTATCAAACAGACTGGGTCTGTTCCTGAATATCTTGCCGCCTGGTAGCAAGCTCTTGCCACTACCCCAGAGGCCATGAATGACAGGAACACCATGCTCCTTACCTTGATAATTAATGGATTAAAACCCCACATCTGTAAATGGGTTCCTGTGGGTTGTTGCAACTCCATCAATGACTGCTATAAAGCCATTGTGGAGGCTAATAACCAGGCTTTGATGGGCTTCTGCCGCTCCAATGATGCACCATCCCAACCTTGTTCCACACCCGGCAGTGCTCACAACCAAGTAGATTGCTGCCAGCCACGCCAGCAGGAAAATGTGGTTAAGCGCCCCTGTAAGGGAGAACTCCAGTTAGAACAAATTGAGGACCCGGGAAAAGCCTGGGGGTTGTAGTTACAAGAGGTTCTACAATACCACTTGACCATCACTCTCAATCCCTCCTAGCAAAGAATCCCTGCAACTACAACATCCATAAAGTAGAAGACCTTGACATCTTCCAAGTTCATAGCAACAACCCCATACTTCAAGCCAGTCACTCTCCAAATAAAGTAACTTGCTTGGCCTATTCCTTTTGTTTTTGTGGGAACACCCACAAACTACTGGTAGATACTGGGGCCAATCACACTATGGTTGACCAGACGTTTTCAGATGCTCAACAAATAGACCAAGTGCCAAGCAGGTTCAAGGCAGTACAAGTGGCTGATTCCCAAAGAGTGAAAATTGCCCATGAGATGGTACCCTTCTCTGTGAGAATGGGGAACATCCAGGTTAAGCTCTCTGGACTAACCATGGCAGGGCTCAGCCATAATGTCATTGCTGGCCTTGACTGGCTTTACCACAACTGGCCCTACATCAACTGGGATACGTCTGTGATTGCCATCAATAGGAATGGGATGGGTTTTCAGATATACTCCACCAAGATGGGCAAGTTGCTTCACAATACTGTGTTTGTCAGAATAACAGAAATAGGCTCATTCAATTTCAAGGGGGGAAACTAGACTTCAATCAATTTTCAGTCAAAGTTATCTGCACAGAAACACCTGCAGCCCTCCCCTTGGCTACTCCACCTCCACTAGCACTTGCTGCTCTCCTCAAGGAGTATAAGGACATTTTCAGTGAAACACTGGACCAACTACCCCCTCCTGGGAGATCCAGCATGCTGTACAACTACAAGGGTTGCTTCCCAAGGCAGTTCCCTCTATTAATTGACACCAAAAGAAGATGAAACCCTCTGCCAGCACCTTGTAGATGCACTTGATAAGGGCTTCATACGCCCCTTGTTTTTGCCATACAGGGCTACTGTCTTCTTTGTAGCCAAGAAGAACGGGTCCCTTTACTTAGTCACAGATTACCACGCCCTAAATGAGGTGACTGTTAAGAATAAATACCCCTGCCGTTGATTGACAACATGTTTGACACACTTGCGGGTGCAAAGGTCTTTAGCAAGATTGATCTCACCGCAGGGTACAACCAGGTCCACATTGCACTGGGGACGGGACAAAAGCTGCCTTATGCACACGCTACAGGTTGTTCAAGTTCCAGGTCATGAACTATGGAATGACTAACACTCCTTCCACCTTTGCCATGTTAATGAAAAAATCTTTTAAGGAATTGATTGGGAAGTGTGTTGTTGTGTACCTTGATGATCTTAGTGTCTTCTGTCAAGATCAAACCACAAATCTCCAACACCTCCATGCTGTCCTTGACACCCTTTGGAAAAACCAGTTGAAGGCTAAGCCTTTCAAATGCAAATTCCTCAAGTCAGAGCTTCTGTTCTTTGGGAACATCATCTCTGCCCAAGGGATAAAGCCTAACCCTGCCAAATTTAAGGCAACCACAAGCATGCCACCTCCCATCAATGTGGGCCAGATGTGTACATTCTTAGGCATGGTTTTCTATATGCGCAAGTTTATTCCCAATTGTGGAGAGCTTATTGCATCTCTCAATAAGCTCCTGAACACTAAACAGCGCTTCCATTGGACTCCTGCCAGAGATCAAGCCTTTGAGACATTGAAGCAGAGGCTTACAGCTGTACCTGTATTGCAGTTTCCCAATTGGAACTGCCAATACAAACTTGAGACTGATGCCTCTGACAGGGCCATTAAGGCGTGTTACGGTTAGAAAATGATAAGGGTGTCTTCCTCTCTGTAGCATACAAATCCAGGAAGCTCACTGACTCAGAACAACATTACCCCATTTATGACAAGGAGTTAGTGGCAATTGTGACTACATCAAGAAGTGGTGCTGTTACTTCAAAGGAGCCACCTTTCCACCCCGTGTCCTGATGGACCACAAGTTGCTCCAGTATTTTATCACACAGTCCCACTTGACACGCCGCCAGGCAGGCTGGGTCAAGCGCCTATCTCCCTATCAGTGGTGTATCAAATACAAGCCTGGGAAAGAACTTGTTACAGCGGACACACTCTCTAGGCTCTATGTAGCGTCCATCACCAGGGACAATGGTTTGGACCCAGATTGACCAATGCTCTATCTCTTCCCTGAGGTTACCCAATACAAAGGCCTTAATTTGGTAACCATCTCCAACTTGAAGTAAAATGAAAGTCAGTACATCACTGATGCTGACAACGTCTGTCACCAGGCAGAGACAGTCAAAAAGACACCCTATATTCCTATCACACAACAAGGAAACACCATTCTACATTACCACCACACCTTGGGACATATCAGAGGGTGTAACCTCTTTGAAATCATGAAACATAAGGCTTGGTGGCTGCGTATGCGCCAAGACATCTTGGATCTCCTCAAAACATGCATGTTGTGTGAAAAGAACACGTCTAAGCCTGCACCCCCAAGTCTGTCCTTCCCATTAAGGCCATGGAACCCTTTTAACAGTGGGCCCTTGATGTTGTTGGACCCCTCCCTGAAGACAGACTTGCGAATAAAATTTATCATCACAGCCATTGACTACTTCACCCATTGGCTAGTAGCGTGGGCAACCACTAATCACACCGCCACCACCATCACTTGCTTAATTGGCAAGGAAATTGTGGCCTGTTTTGGAAGACCCAAATGCCTCATTACAGACAGGGGTCCTGAATTCATTGGACATGTCATGAAAGCGTACTGTGCCAAAAAATGCCCTACAACAAATATTCACAACTCCATACCATCCACAAGCCATTTGATGTGTAGAGCAGTTAAATGGCTCACTGGTCCAACTGATTGCCAAACTCTCACAGGAACATCTGCCCACCACACTGCTCATCCTACAAGCAAGAATCAAGAGGGGCACCAGGTTCAGCCCCAGCACCTTGGCCTTTGGGACGCCTGATAGTTTGGCAGGGGTAGAACAAAAGAAATCATGATTCACAGCTCCCACAAAATCCCCTTGTTACCTACCCCTTCCCTGAGCTAGTGGTGTGCCAAGGCCTGAGACATTGAACACAAGCAAATTGAGGGAGGGACAAGACACCTCAAGGACAGATACACCATAGGTGACCTTGTCTACGCCCTCAACCCCAATTCAGCCAAGTTAGAACCCAATCACTTGGGGCCCTTCAAGGTAGCTGCGGTCTATGACAGTCACACCTATCAGCTGGAGGATACCCAAGGGAACACCAAAAAGCTTTACCACAATTGCTTGTGCCCCTGCCGCGCCATCCCCACACAAAGGTTGTTTGTGTGGACCTTCCCATATCTCCTGAAAACTCTGATCCTGGTGTCTGAAAATAAACAGGGGGCAAGGAGGGGTGTTTCAACCAAGTTTCCAGACTTGCCTGCCAACATATATTACAATACACAGGGGGCACACAACAAGTTGCCCCTTGAAGTATCTAACAACATGGACCAATCTGATGACAATGCCAAACTGTGGGAACTTTCTCCTAATTAGGAGCGCTATCAATTTGACCTGCTGTTCCCGCACAAGTTATTCTTTGGCTCCAAACCCTACATGGAACATGCCACCATGCCACCCCCTTGTGGCCCAGTGGCTTTTCCCATATAGTATATTAATTGCAGTATTCTATAATAAACAACACCTTATTTTTATTATTCCTGTCCTTTCTATTAGACTGTTGTCTTTCCCAATCCAAATACTGAATCCTCATTGGTTCAGTTGCAACACTGAAGTGAAAGTGGGGAAGTGACATAGTAGTTACCAATGATTGCTGCAAGAGTTGGTGGTGAAGTATTGCCTTGCAGGACTGCAGCAAGCTGCAGCCTGAAGAGCAGGAAGAAGTAAGGTTTTTGTGCTTGCAGATTGCAGTTGGTCTTGTTACTAAGTGTTGGGAGGTATTTCTCACTGGGATGTGACCTAGTTCTTTAACTTGGGTGATTGGGGGTTCTGATTAGCTGTTTAGGATTGCAGGAGGTGCAGTGGAGTTGATTTTGCATTATCTAAAATGCTGATTGGTTAATTTGAACACTGGAGCGTTTTGGGTTCATTAATTGATTGGTGATTAATATTATTAACATCCTTATTGCTGCTGTTGTTTAAACCCAGGTTGGATTAATTTAAAGTAGAAATTATATAGTTCAAGCTGCTTTTGTTTTTGTTTATGCATTCAAAATTCAATTTGAGGTGTATATTAAATATACATTCATTTTCAAATTTGGACGCAATTATAGCAGCCTATCACTTATAATTTCTCCCTCTAATCCAGGGTCCAATTCTGCATTAATAAATGCATTAATATTTTCATATTTGTTTGAATTTATAGTTTCAGCTTTAATTTTTTTTGTGTAAGAGGAATGGAATTCCTTAAATTATGGGAGCTGAGGTGAAAGCTATCTCAATAGTGGCATAATCCTTCTTAATAGTCTCATAATAGACATGAAAAGCACTCTTATAAGTGAGGAAGTTAATCATATATGCTTCTGTAGCAAAGTTCTTGATAAATTACTGCAGAAGTTTGTCAATCCTAGTAAACTTCTCAAATTGGTTCAGGTTTCAGGGGCAACAAGTATATTACTATAGATAATTTAGAAGAAGATAGGTCAAATCATCTCTTTTTAATTGAGTTACCAAGAAACTTCACCTTGGGCAAGAATACTTTACACTTATCTGTGTTAAAGTAAATTTTATCATTAAAAGTTTGTTGAGGACCTATTAAGGGTGTATGATATGAGAGGATTTATTTTTTGAGAGTACCAAAACTTCCTCCAGTTAGATTATCAAAAATATCTAGAAGAAAAAATGAACTCATTAATGTGATATTGAAAGAAAGATGGGGTATTGCACATATCAAAAGGCATTACCAAGTACTTATATGTAATAAACTAGATGAAGATGACTGTCTTTAATTCATGACCCTCAGCAATACATAACTGATTGTAGGTTTTGTAGATATCAAGCTTAGAGATTATTTACTAGTCTATGAGTCCATCAGTAAGCTGTTCTTAAGAGGCAAAACTATACCAAATTTTTACTGTAATATAGCTAAGCTGACTTTAGTTCAAAAAGGGACAAAAACCTTATTCATCATATTTAGCAAAGGAAATGTGTGCTGATCAAGATTATTGGGATCCTTAAATACTATCATTGAATATAATTTCTAATATATATGTTTGAAGACAAGGCTCTTAGTGCAGGTTATTGGATATAAAATTCCTCTATTTATGAGTTTATCCTGACATAATATCTATTTGATTTTACATGGAAAACTATCAAAAAAAATTATGAAATAGGTACCTTGCAGAAGATGTATTAGAACTCCTGATAAAATTGGGTAGATTAAATGGTCTGGGCAAGAAATGCTGGTCTAGAAACTGTATATCTTGAATGCATGTTAGTGGAGGGCTTTTTTAAGGGGTAAAATTATTTTTATCCCATCACTTGTGGTTTTGATGCAGTGGGTGTCCCAATCAAAATTGCACTTGGATTCTCTTTATCATGTAAATTCAAAGATCACTGGGTAGGGGAGCTCATGAATAGTGGAGAAGTTGACTTTAAAAGAGACCACTGTATCTCTATTTTGGTGGTCTCTAGGACCTTAAATGCAGGAACTGTTGTCCCATACTCTAGAATAGAAAACCCTCCAAAGGAGGATTGTAGCCCAAATTTTTTATAAGAGGACCTTATCAATACATTTTCTCATGGCACCTATGTCAAGGAGTGCCACTGAGGTGTTCTATTTGTTGGAACTAGTGAGATTAACAGGGATAATAGAGTAAAAAGTAGTAGCATCTTTAATATAATAATCATTCAAATCCATAAGAGATTGGGATTAGTTGGAGGTCTAAATGGGTTGATTCTTGAACAGAGGCAATCCTGGATAGTTTCCCTTCCTTTTGAACACATAGTAATATTAATGAAGCTAAATGAAGAACTTTATATTCAGGAGAGAGCATGAAGCCCCCTAGTGGTCAGGTAATAGTTCCAGGAGAGAGATCCAAAAAAAGCTTCACATTTTTTTAGAAGGGAAGATGGTTAAGATATTGTGGTAAAATTAAGAGTTGAGGGTGTATGAGTTTTCTAAGAAGCCCTAAAAATAAATCCAGAAATATCTGGGGACTTAAATCCACATGAATATTTGTAGAGCAGACCACACTTGAATATTTTGATTAATACATATTTTTATTTATCAGTTAACTTGTAGTTTAAAAAGAAGGATCAGATATGAAAGAGAGGAAAAAATATAATAAATTATATACCTGTTGATCATCAATTTGCAAAGCTTTTTTAAACAAGAAGAACTGTTTAGTATAGTTGTAAATACCCAAAATATGGGGAAGTATTTTAACAAGTTAAGGTGCCAAGTTTAATACTTAGAATCTGATGAAAGAGGTGATAATTGGGTATACTGTCAATACCCAACGTAACACCTTGGTATGTACATTAAATTGTCTGAAATTACTGTCAAAATAAGTAAGTACATAGTACATAAAGGTATATATAGCTATGGACATGGTAGAGTGAGGCAAAACCAGGGCGGGCCAGGAGTACGGCTGAGAGGAGTTCAATTGTGTGGGCCCCTTGTAGTAGTACTCCTCAGTGGGTTCTTTAAAATGCATGTATGGTTTGAAGTTGTGTTGGTGGCCCCCAATTCCAAGGAAAGCTGTGATGACAGCAGAGAAGATAAGATGGTTCATCCTCTATCTCTTAGGGAAGGGCAGACAAAGCTCAGTCTCTTTTGACTTTCTTTTAGGTAAGCCTTGTAAGTGATTTGTGATATGATTGAGGGTGATTTCACTCAATGATAGCACAATCTATAATCAAGTAAATGCTCTTTATTATATACTATTGGCCTTGGTGTGGCATGAATAATAAAAAGCATTGTATTGGTAACCCCAAACACTTGGTGTTGTCTGATACCCTTTCTGGGGTGGCATTGGGGTAAATTTAGTGGCAATGTATTGCCAATTCCTGGCTGGCAGTATCCTGAGGAATTTCAGGATGCTTTAATGCACTCAAATTCATTAGGTGAAGTTAGTGCATGAATATTGGTGCAGTGTAGCTTTTCAACCCCTCCCTTATTTAGAAGATTTCCAATTTGGGCAGCAGTTTCCCCCAAATTGGGAATTTTCTTTTTGATTTCCAAATTTAGAATTTTTCTCATTTGACAGGCTGGGTGTGTGGCTGGCAGAAGCCTGGAAGCCAGCTGCGCGGTCTGCAGCTGGCCTATAAAAGGTGGTATTGCCAAACTTTAATATTTTTTGCTGTGCACTTTTTGCGCAGTTTCCCCAATCAGGGGAAACTGTTGCAAATAATTTCCATGATTATTTGGCGCCATTGTTTTGCAAACGCCAATATCTTGTGTTATTTTGTCAGGAATATTCCTGACAATAGTGAGCAGTACTGTAGGCTTCTTGTCTAAGGGAGTGAGCTTAAAGTGTGTATGATTGACATCTTTAGGAGAGCTTACATAATTCAAGAGTTTCTTTCTGAAGGGTTTAAAGTAATGTCAAATGAGATAGTCTTGAATATTGATAACTTAAAGTTGATAATTATGTTTCTCCTTTAAATTACGTGTAAATAAGAGAACCTTCTGGAGCACAGTGTAATATTTAAAAGAATATGATTTAAAGATGATGTGGGCAAAGGAAAGAAGAGTAGAAATATCCTACTTCTCACTGAAGTGTATGTCAGTTTTGAGCATATGCTTTTTAATATTATATTTTAAGATTGTTGGTTATGTTCAAAAGAGCCTTTTTCTTTGCTTTAAAGGAGATGTAGATATAATTAAAGATTTATAAAAAGAGAAAAATAAGGCCAAGTGTAATGGTGAAGTCTTATTGAAAATCTAAAGTGTTGATAAAATGGGGAATAAAAATCCAAATACTAAAAACATTTAGTAACAAAAAATTCTCAGCATTAAAATTTGATAATAGTAAGCTCCAAAGAAAAACATTGTAAAGATAAAACAAAGAAAAAATAAAGCAGAAATAAAGAAAGCAGAAATTTGAAGAAATGTGACAAGATTTTGCAAATAAATGACTTGGAAAATTGGTTCAATATTTTCCTTGATTTCAGGCTTGGGAGTTGCAGTAAGCAGTGCAGAGGCCACAAAATATCACTGCAACTTACAAGAAGCTGTACAGTTATATAGGTGAGCAAAAGCTTCATTTACATGTTGTTTTATTTGCCAAAAATGAAAATTGTGATTTTCAAGTACTTATGATTTTATTAAAGTTATGAGGTAGTTCTGAGCTCCAACCCAGTTCATGTGGGTATTTAGAATGAAGCAATGTCATCATCAAGGGAATTATTTCAACTGAGTCATCTGAATTGATAAAAAAACTATGACTTTTATGGCCAGCAGTTGTCATGTACCAAGGTGCTGAAGGGAAATTCTAGCCATCAGGATATAGGGTCACAAGTGTTAGGAATCCAGTCATAGGTAGAGGCATTGGATGGCTCAGGGTGTGGTGCAGCCACGCCAGCAGGTAAGGCCCATTATAGAATGGGTGCTAACTTGATAATGTAATATATAGATTTCCTGAGCAAGGACCAGGGTCTGGAGTTGGGGACCACAGAATCCACCAATTCTGTCAAAGTAATGTAGAGTACTCCAAACAGTTGGGTAGAGTTGGTCTTGGCTGCGGCAGTAGGTTCCAGAGGGCAGTCTGGTCTAGGGGTTACAGGTGGGGTCATGGGAACAAAATACGCTGGCAGATAATTCTACTTGTCTTTGAAAAATATGGGCGGCCTAATGTACCACTTTCCTTCTTGACCTATTGTTTTGGTTTCTCTTGTTCTTGCCAGGGGATCAGCAATGAGGATGGTCTCCAAATTGTACTCCGCTTAGGCGGGGTTTGGAGGGTACTTGGTAAAGTGCACAGGTCCAAAGGGGGCTCCTTGGGATGGTATAATGCCTGGGGTAGTTTGGCAGGTTGGTCTCTGGAGGGTTTGGTTGCCTGGTTGTCTACTTGGCCAGAGTTAGGGTGGAAGATCACTAAGACTAGATAGGGTAAGATTTGTTCAAACCAAAGGTTCATAAAACTTTATTATCAAAAATGACAATGTGGTCATCACCACACCGCCAGCTTTTTATACCATGTGAATTCGCTTCTTTGCCTTTTTCAGGGTTCAGGTCCGTAGACAAGGCACTGGCAGAGCATGGATCTTGGCTTAGAGTCTTGAGGGTGGCAGATCCAGGTTATGCTGCTCTGGTGAATAGAAGTGACAATGCTTTGTTCTGCCACCACTGTTCAATATGTCACCTGAGCGGCCTAATTGTATTTCCCTTTCTGGACTAGGGACTGGCACCAGTGGGTGCTTATTGGCAGGGCTAATAGTGTGTCTTGTCTAAGCCACAGCTTCTGTGTAGGTCTGGGCCCTCAGTGGCACCAGTTTGACAGGCCTTGGCTGGACTGGCTCTGGGGAACAGAAGTGGCAATGTTTTATTTTGCCGTTATTGTTCACCACGTCATCTGAGCTGGCCAATTGCAATACTTTTTCTGGACTGACAACTGGCAACAGCTGGTGTTTGTTGGCAGGGCTAGTGATGGGTCTTTCCCCAGCCTCCTTTAGGCAGATCACATCACCTGCGTAGGCATGGGTCTTCAGTGGTGCCAGTTTGGTGGCAATCTGGCAACCATTCAGGGAATCTTCAGTATTGGACAGTGGGCCGCGGAGTAATTCAACAATTTGAGTCTGTGACTTATTGGATTGACAGGTTCTGGACTGTCCTGGGGGGTCCAATCCACCTTCAAGGAACTGGGGGTTGACTCTTGGGTTTTCAATACAAGTATTGAAATGTCATTCATGACAACAAGGGACCAATAAAGGAAAGATGTCAGGATTGACAATTCTTTTACCCATGACACCTGGGCCCAAGAGCGGGATTTTACCCCAGACCCTGAATCCCTGCAGGCTGCTGGGTCTGGGGACCACCTGCCTTCTTTTTCCTGGGGTCAAGCCCCTGCAAGCTGAGACCAAGAATGATGGCCCAAATGGTGAAGCAAGCCAAACCAAAGAAATCATCATACTAAATGGAGGAGTAATCAAGGCATGTAATGGAGGCAATAAAATTCCAACCATTAGCTTTATGAGCTTGAATTCTACAATGATAGCCAATCAAGCGCCATCCCTGGAAGAAGGCACAGGCCTGCAGCCCAACCCCATGACTGCAACTCTAGAGCAAGATAATCAAGTAGCTAATTTGAGATCTCTGACCAATGAAAGAACTCCGGGCCTGAGTGCCATTTTTCCACCTTGAACCTGAACACCTAGATCTCCAAGGCCTGTCTTTACCAATGCCCTGATGAACCCCCATGGAAAATATTAAGTTTGGAAATGGGATGCTATATAGACCAAAGGACCCCACACTCAAAACAATTTGCCATTTTTGAATAAAGGTTATGTTATTTTGGCTTACACAGCTACTGTCTTATTTTGTCTTTGCCATCTATCAAATCAGGTTTAAGATCATCTGGCCCTCCTGCCTGCAGATTCCTGTCCTTCAGGTGTTCCTTTGGCTCTGTCCACTTCACAGAGTACCCTCTAAAACCTGAATTTAAGGATTACACCCTGGAAAAGATTCTCAAACTATATCCCTTGGTGTCATGCCCTGCCCCAAAGGGCAGGCTCCTTGAATTTTTCATATTTATTATTTTTGCTTGGTTTTATTTCCAGTATTTTAAATATTTGGAATTTTAAATCAAAAGTTAATATTTAAGTATTTTAAGTTTATTACCTTTGTTTTTGATGCTATTTGCATTTGAATTGTTGTCATTGTTTACTCTGTCTTCCTCTATTACTTTCATATATATTTCTACTTTAAAGTCAGAATATCTTCACTATTATTTACCTTTCAAAACTCCTGCTTGCGTCATTGCCGCTCCCCCAGTTACATTGCTGATCTGCATATAGTACTGGCTTCTGTTTCCCCTTTTCTGATTCTGGGTTCTCCAACTTCTCCAGTTGCTCCTCTTCTTGGCTGCTTCCTCCTGGCTATCAGTCTCCAACAGAAAAGGCTTTTTTCTCTATAAATAAAGAGCTTTTTAAGAGTAGGCTTTAAGCCAAAATTCTAAGTGATTTCTTTCCTTCAAACTTTTACAATTTTTAACTTCAGATTTTTAATTTTAAGAATTTTTTTTAATTCATTTTTTTAGTTTAGCTTTCTCTTTCCTTAAATCCAATGGAACTTGTAAAACAACAAGCCTTAGGCTTGTTGTATCCATTTTTTCCCCTTAAGGAATCTTTCAATAGTTATATGTATCAATTTGCCAATAGAGAATATCCTAATGTTGATATTCCCTTAGTTACAAATTGTTCACTATTGAACACTTTATTTTATCTTCTTTGCTTAGGGTTTTTACACTCTATTACTCCATTTGTGACACAATATAGAATTTTAGCAGGTTTCTGTAAGATTATCTTACATACAGTTCCTACGTTCTTATATCTTTTAAATTTGAATCCTAATGCTTTGCATGCTCTAGTCTATAACCTTGCACTATTATGGGCAAGACCTTACATTATTTTGGCTTCCCATGAGACTGACCCAGGCAATACTTTTTCATCTCTTCTATCATCTTTTTAGCCTTGTTTCTCTCCATTATTATTGTAACTTTGTTATCTCTAGTAGTTTTTTTACTTGATTGGCTATATGATAAGGTTTTTTGTAATAAGGAGAAGCATATCCCCACTACCTACACCAACCAAAAAGTAGTTCTCAATACCTTAGCTCATAGTTCACCACCCCCTAGTATTTTTAACACTTTAGCTTATACAAAGGCCCACTTTACTGCTTATGGGTCTGAGTTCTCCACCAACTCCCAGAAGGTCCTCTATCTTGTAGAGAAGCTCACTGGTCACTACAGAGATTGGTTTAGCTCTCACTTGATATGCAACCCAGGTATCCTCCAGAACTATGATCTCTTCATCAGTTCACTTCTATCCTTCTTGGGAGAAGACAAGGAGCTGTCCACCCCCTCTGCTTCTTGGTCTGCAGGTCTCACACAAGGTTTGCTTCCACTTGGCAAATACAACCAGAATTTTTGCTCCCTCCAGTCAAGACTACAAGTCTCTGACGCTGAGGCTTGCAGCTTCTGTAAGATAGGCCTCAACAGATTGCTCCAAGAATTTTTGGTCCACCACAACCTCCCCAACAAACTAGAACCTCTTATCAGAGAAGTGGTTAAGTGGAACCAGAAATACCTTTCCTCAAAAACACGCCCTCCTTCTAACCTATCCCCTGCAGCCTGGTTGTTTGTTCCAGACAAGGCCCTGCTCTCTTCAACCCCTCCACCTGGCACCAAGCCAAAGTCTGGGGGAGGTTTTTGCCTTACTGCCAAGGAAGTCCTTAGAAGAAGGAACAACAACCTCTGCTCTTACTGTAGATAAAAGAATCATCTTCTACAAGCCTACCCTCTCTCCAAAAGTTCCCCCTTTGTCAACAAGACCTCCACTCTCGCTTTGCTGTCCCTTAACAATACTTCTAAGTCAGCTACTGTCCTAGTGATCATTCATGGACCTTTGGGAAAGATCAAGGTGCTTGCTCTTCTTGACACTGGCGCCAATGTCATTTTCATTGAGGAGAAACTTGCTAAACTACTTGGACTCCCCGCTTTCAGATCTCTTGATGTTAAGGTGGGAAACAGTACTCTCATTGGCACCACACCTATCCTCCAACCCGTCACCATTGACTTGGAGGGCTCTCCATTTTGTGTCACATGTAACTTTTCCCCTAACTTATTCTTCCTGTTCATCCTTGGATTCCCGTGGTTGAGAGAGTCTTTGCTTAACTTTGATCACCCAAACAAAAAGATATCATTTACATGCAATGATATTGTCAAATTGTTATCCCTTATACCTGATACTCTTGGCTCAACTCCCTCCAAACCAAACCTGACTGCTATCTCTAGTACAATCCCAGATACTCTTTACGCCAAGGAAAAAGATGGATTACCTTATTGTTACTCTGACTTCAAGGATCATTTTAGTGAGGAGGAATGTAACCTGCTACCTCCTCATAGGCCCTAAGATATTCAGATAAACCTTAAGCCAGGCATCACTCCCCCTGGGGAAGGCTTATTCCTCTCTCTGATTCAGACAACACTCTACTAAAGAACTACATCAATTAGGAACTCTCCAAGGGTTTTATCTCACAATATACGTCTCCATGTTCTTCCCCCATCTTCTTTATCAGTAAATCTGATGGCTCTAAGCGCCCTTGTGTATACTATAGAGCTCTCAATGAGATCACAATCAAGGATAGATGCCCTATTCCTTCTGCTGAGGCTTTGACTGATTGCCTTGCTGGTAGTTCTGTATACACCAAGATTGATCTCTGAAGCGCTTTCAACCAGATCAGAGTCTCTCCTGGCCACAAATAGAAGACCGTGTTCTGTACCCCATTTGGGTTATACGAGTACAATGTAATGCCCTTTGGATTATGTAATGCTCCTTCAACCTTCCAGGCCTTAATGAATGAGGCACTTCTGCCCTTCCTCAATGAGTTTGTTGTTGTCTATCTCTATGATATCCTCATATACTCCTTTTTCATCAACAACCATGTTGCCCATGTCCATCAAGTACTCCAGAGACTTTGAGACTACAACCTGTTTGTAAAGTCTTCTAAGTGCTCATTCTTCTTCACTGAGGTTGATTTCCTTGGCTACGTTGTCACTCAAAACAGTTTTGCTGTCTCCCCTAGCAAGGTGATGCTATCCAAAGCTGGCCTGTTCCCAAGACTTGCTCACTACTTTGTGGTTTCCTTGGATTGGCAAACTATTGCAGTAAGTTTGTGGAAAAATTTTCTTCTCTGGTTTTGCCACTCACTACCCTCACTTCTCCTTCTGTTCCTTGTGTTTGAACACCTGAGGCCCAGCTTGCGCTTGAGGCTACAAAGGCCGTCTTTGTCTCCACACCTGTCCTCCTGATGCCTGATTCTTACAACCCCTTCTTGGTTGAGACTGATGCCAGCAACTATGTTGTTGGGGGTGTTCTCCTTCAGCTTAGGGGGATGGGATGCAACACCCTGTTGCATACTTATCTCAAAAACACCTTCCAGCTGAGCAAAACTACCCCGTACACAACAAGGAACTTCATGCCATCATTAAAACACTCAAGCATTGGCGTTGCTACCTTGAGGGACTTGACAAGCCTTTCCTCATTTACAAAGACCATAAGAACTTGCTTTACTTAACTGAGTCATGCCACATTTCCCAAAGACACACTAGATGGGTACTAGAGCTATCAAATTTCTGCTTCAAGCTTGTGTACAAGAAAGGTGTACTTAATACCCTACCTGACGCGCTTAGTTGTCATCCTTCACTATCCAATGTTGACCAAAACTACAAACTCCTTAACACCAAGATGGTCCTTCCACCTGAGAGCTTTCTGAAACTTAATGATATCAGTACTACAACCCCCAATATACTGAAGCAAATCCATGAATCCCAGCTTTCCAATAAAGCCTTGTCTCAGATCATTGACGCTCTTAAAAACAATAAGACAGTCACAAATCCTTCTTCCTCCCTGCTAGATGGAGTGTTATACTTCACCAACCTTTTGGTAGTCCCTTCTCTGGACCTTCAACAGATCCTAACCCTCATGTTCCATGACTCCCTTGCTGCAGGCCACACTGGATATAAGAAAACCCTTTCTAAACTCCGCAATCACTTCTGGTGGCCAAAGATGTCCACCTTTGTCAAGTCATACGTCAGTAGTTGCTTAGTTTGACAGAGAAGCAAACACTCCACCCAGAAGCCTGTGGGTCTTCTATGTTCCCTTCCAGTCCTTGAAGGTCCTTGGCAGTCTGTCTCTTTGGATTATATTGTCCAGCTTCCTCAGTCCAAAGGGTTTAACGCCATACTTGTCATTGTAGACAGATTCTCAAAGCAGGCTATTTTTGCTCCCTGCAATTCTAACATTACTACAAAGTAGACTTCTTCCCTCTTTGTTAAGAACATCTTCATCCACCATGGTACTCCAAAATATATTGTCTCTGACTGTGGACCACAATTCCTTTCCCTGTTCTGGAAGGAGTTTATGACTCAGCTAGGTGTTCACCTTTCTCTTAGCACCTCTTATCATCCGCAGTCTGATGGGCAAACCAAACGTACAAGTCAAACACTAAAATGTTTCCTTTGCTGTTTTTCCAACAAACAACAAGACAATTGGGCTTCTCACCTACCTTTGGCCCAGTATTTCTACAATGCTACTCCCCATTTCTCTACCAAGATGACTCCATTCATGGCAAATTTAGGCTACAACCCTGCCTTTATCCCTTCTGTCACATCCTCTGTCTGTTCCCTATTAGCCAAGGAGTTTCTTGTCCAGCTAAAACTCATCCAGAATTCAATAAAAGAGAATCTCTCTAAGGCTATTGAGGTTTACAAGGTCCAGGCCAACTGTCATTGTCAGGAGGGAAAAGGCATCCAGGTCAACAACCTTGTATATCTAAATACAAAGAATCTTCCTATCAGATGACCTTCCTGTAAACTTGGCCCTTGGTTCATAGGGCCTTTTCTTGTAACAGAAAGAGTTGGGAAGGTTGCATATTGTATCCAACTTCCCCCAGGGTATTGCATTCATGACGTCTTCCATGTGTCCCTCCTCAAACTCCAGACTTCCCCTCCTCCTTCTCATCAGAAAAACAAAGCACCTCCTCCTCACATGGTTCAAGGGACCCTGATTATGAGGTTGACTCCATTATCAACCATTGTTACCACTATGGTAAACTCCAATACTTTGTTGGGAAGGGATATTTTGTTGAGGAGAGTTCTTGGGAGCCATTGTCTAATCTTGAGAACTGTCCCAATGTTATCAAGTCTTATATCCAAGCATATCCTGAGCTTGGATCTGGAGGGGTTAATGTCATGCCCTGCCCCAAAGGGCAGGCTCTTTGAATTTTTCATATTTATTATTTTTGCTTTGTTTTATTTCCAGTATTTTAAATATTTGGAATTTTAAATCAAAATTTAATATTTAAGTATTTTAAGTTTATTACCTTTGTTTTTGATGCTAGTTGCGTTTGAATTGTTGTTGTTGTTTGCTCTGTCTGCCTCTATTACTTTCATATATATTTCTACTTTAAAGTCAGAATATCTTCACTATTATTTACCTTTCAAAACTCCTGCTTGCGTCATTGCCGCTCCCCCAGTTACATTGCTGATCTGCATATAGTACCAGCTTCTGTTTCCCCTTTTCTGGTTCTGGGTTCTCCAACTTCTCCAGTTGCTCCTCTTCTTGGCTGCTTCCTCCTGGCTATCAGTATCCAACAGAAAAGGCTTTTTTCTCTATAAATAAAGAGCTTTTTAAGAGTAGGCTTTAAGCCAAAATTCTAAGTGATTTCTTTCCTTCAAACTTTTACAATTTTTAACTTCAGATTTGTAATTTTAAGAATTTTGTTTTTTAATTCATTTTTTTAGTTTAGCTTTCTCTTTCCTTAAATCTAATGGAACTTGTAAAACAACAAGCCTTAGGCTTGTTGTATCCATTTCCCCCCTTAAGGAATCTTTCAATAGTTATATGTATCAATTTGCCAATAGAGAATATCCTAATGTTGATATTCCCTTAGTTACAAATTGTTCACTATTGAACACTTTATTTTATCTTCTTTGCTTAGGGTTTTTACACTCTATTACTCCATTTGTGACACAATATAGGTTTTTAGCAGGTTTCTGTAAGATTATCCTACAGACAGTTCCTACATTCTTATATCTTTTAAATTTGAATCCTAATGCTTTGCACGCTCTAGTCTATAACCTTGTACTATTATGGGCAAGACCTTACACTTGACCTGTATACAATCCAAAGTTAAATACAACCCTCAAGGCATGTGGATATTCTCAACACACAAAAGTTGTTAAGAGGAAAATTCAACTACCTGCCTGCCTGCCTACAAGCTCCGCATGGAACTGCCTGTGACCCTCCAAGCCAATGCCTGTCTCCTCATCCAACCTCCCAACTGATCACACTGACAAGCTGTTTAGGATTGTGTACATCACCCTCACAGGGGTGATTGACACTATAATCCCAGCTGTGGGCCCGTGATCCTGGGTGGGGAAGTCCTTCCCATACCTCTTTAAGTTAGCTCCTCTCTTGTGGTGGGCTTTACCCGCAAAAACCCTGGCCCAAGTGACCCCTGAAACCATAGGGCCAGCTGCCCAAGACTTGATCCCTGACAAAAGATGCAGAGAAGGTTAATTATAGTAAACCTGCAGCTAAGGGACCATAGGCACCAAGGCTGGTAATGTTGGCTTCAGCCAGACTGAAGATGGCCAGGTCATCATCCCAGCTCTACTATGGTTGTAGGGCTGTGGAAGGGGTGGTGCAGAGGAGTCATATGGAACGCCAGTCATTCCAGGATCTGGACCTGGTTGGTAGTCCATGGGCGTGAGTCTTGGTTGGTTTTCTAGTCTTCTGGTTTGACTTCTGCTCAAGTGGTCTATAAACTGTAATCCTAATAAAGCAAACAAAACTAATGGATTCTTTTAGAATTGGGGAGCAGGTTAGTAGGAAATAAAACCAAGCTCATAACCACAATAAAACTGTGGTATCAGCAACAGCCAAAGGTTGTTGCCAAAAATTCCTGGGAGGACAAAGGGGGGGGGAAGAATCACCTGAACACTGAAAGCAACAGAAAAAATCAAATGGCCAGATTAGACCAGAAAATTTCAAACTTTATTAGAGTAGATAATGATGAAGTAAAGTCTTTTACAACTCTTGCATTCATTTAAAGAAAGGGGATGGAAATTGAATGGGAAGTTGAATTTCCAAAACTAATTGACCAATTATATGAGGCAATATGAATGCATCTCTTGAGGCAGGAAAATCTTGAAAATTTTTGAATGGACATATTAAAAAGGAAAACAAACCAACTGAAATTGGGAAATCTGCTTTGGATGCAATTAGCACTTCTCTCAGCTGCTTTTGCACATGATATTTAACCAGAGGTGTCTCTTGGGTGGGTTAGGTGGGGGAATTTTCAAACTAATTCTGCAATTAATAGTGTGAGGACCTTTTGGGGGGGGGGGGGTTTCTAGTAAATCTTTGGAAAATCATCCATGTTTAAGTTGGCAGAGAAACCCAAGCATTTAGTGAGGATTGAAGTAGAGGCCCAAGGTGGAGGCATAACTTTACAGATTCATTCACTTTATTTGATGTTGTCTGCACTTGACTTGAGTATGGAAAAGTGGGCTTTATACTATTCATCTGAACTACCTTGTAATATGCCACTTCCTACTCCTTGTAAGCTTTTGGTGTCCCAACCATTGTGTACTGGCTTCTGGGAAGTAGTGGAATGGGACTTGGGAAGAGGGAATATGGATCTGGGCAACTTGGTTTGGGTAGGGGAGTTCTGTTGGTGATTGGCAGTGGATTGGCTAGTTCTGTCATGCTGAAACTTTGCTTAGTTGGGGCATATGGCTGGGGTAGTGCTGATTAAATCACCAGGATTATATTTATTAAGTGTTGATTGGAGGGTAAATTTAGTAGTTCCCATTAAATATTTGGCTTGATCACATTTTGAAGGAATTTCTGAGTCCTGCAGCTTAACTGAGATACTGTTCACAGCCACTTTATTGGCTGCATTATCAGCATCCTCAGTGGCTGCAAGATTATTCACTAGCACATCTGTGAAATTGGTGGCAATATGGGCAGGGGAAAGAGCAGGAATCAGCATTGGTGCAGATCTACTGGTTAAATTATGCAGCAGATCTGCTCTAGAGCAGCATTGGGTGCACCCAGCCCAATATAGCATTAGGACTGGGTTCCCCAATGCTGTTGGGAGCTGCAAGCTCCCCTGGGCCAGTATTATAACTGGTCCCAGGTTGGGTCCTGTACAATGTGCAATCCAAACTGCCCAAATAGGCCAGGGCAGTTTGAACTGCCCCTTGCCCGCCCTGATTGGTGGCTGGGGGTTTGAACCCTGTCACAGGTGCTGTAAGATTGGCACTTACAATGATATCATAATATAAATTTTGGAGTCAAAAAACACTAAATTACCTGACTTCTGGGTTTTAAGGCTTTTTTCAACTTTTTTCAAAGGACTTACCCATTTTTACACAATAAACTTTTGGACAATAGCTTTTTTGATGTCAGCACAATATCTTAGGAGATTTTTTTGGCCTGTCTTCTTGATGCTTGGATTTTTGAGTGCAGTCAATTCTAACCAAGATGGAACCATCTATGACAAAAAACAACATCAAGAAAAAGATCAAGAGCAGCATTTTCCAGGGAAAACACAAGAATTAGGATGAGTGTCAGGGAGCCAACCTGCAGCAGGTTCAAAAGAACTTGTAGACAGACAGCCTGCGGGCCCTGTAGGAAGGGCCTACCAAGGATGGGAGCTAACTTTACAATATAGGAGAACAATTTTCTGAGCAGGGCCCAAGGCTCATTAGTGGGCACCATAGAATCAACTATTTCAGTGAGTGTTATGTAAAGGAACCAAATGATTGAGTTGAGGTTGATTAATTAGCAACCACAGTTTCTTGCAGTTGATTGGGCTGCGGGGTGAGGGGCAGGGGAGTCATGGGCACTAAGTAGGCAGGCAGATAGTTGTATTTATCCCATAATAGTAATTGCTGCTTAATATACCAGGTGCCTTCATGTCCAATGTTTTCAGGCTCTCAGGTTCTGACTCTGGGGTTGTAGATTAGAATCCCTTCTAAATTGAATTCTGAATCTGCAGGATTGGGAGGATATTTGAGAAATTTACTGGACTATAAGGTGCTCCTGGGGGACAATATAAATTGGACAGCTTGTCTGCAGTTTCTTGGGGTGGATTTTTAGGAGGGGCAGAGCCAGAGAATTTAATCTGTAAATAAAAAAGTGCTAGAATCAGGTATGTAATGACTTGAGAAGACAAGAGTTTCATAACACTTTATTGCAAAAATGGCAATGTGAAACTTTCTGGCAGCCCCAGAGTATAAGTATGCCATCTACCATGGGAAATTTTTTGCAAAATCCTTTGGGCAGGGTGATAGCATTTCCCAAGGTTTGGAAATCTTCTGTGGCATCAGAAATTATTGGTGTGTCATTGGATGGGCTTGGGGGAGAAACTTAGATTCCCCTTTTGAGGCAGAGGATTTGTCATCATCTGGTGGGCCTTGTTTTTAGAGTAATTTGTGAAACACTCTATTGGCAGGGAACTGGCTGGTCATGAGGATACTGCTCATATGGGCACTTCTATTGGCTAAGCTAGAGGGCTCCATAAATAGGCATGATGTGCATGTAGCTTACAATTTATTGGTTGGCTTTATAGGTTTCACCAGAGTCAAATCTGACCCTGGTTCAAACCCAAAAAAACTTGGGCTGAAAGCCCAAAAGGGGTCAGGTTTTGAATCCCAGGAATATGATTCTGTCTTGTGAATTAATAGCATACAACTGTAATGAATGAAATTTCTCTGAAAAGAAGTGATAAACTCCAACTAGGAGAATTGAACTCAGGATCAGGCTCTGATGGGCTTGGGGATCCTGCAGACCCTTGGGCCGCCCACCTGTGTTTTTTACAGCTAGCTAATAAGAGCTGAAACAGGCAGCAATTCAAATCTGATTAATCAGGGAATTTGCAGGCCTGTCTGGCCACATATTTGCAGAGTGCAGAGGAGCTTCATAGGCTGTTAATTAATCCAGACCTATATAGATTGCTGAAAGCGCTGAACCAATATGGTGTCACTCCTGTCATAACTGATGGGCTGTTCAAAAAGGGGATTGCTGCTCAGCATGAAGAGTCAAAGTCCAAAGTGATTTCAGATAATTGGCTAGCAGTTTGATCTACCTGGCCATGTGATCTCTGGCCATGCAGTGACCCCAAAGTTACTCCATAAGATGCATAATTCATGGGGCAAAAGATGACCTGGCTTATAGTTTCTGAAGGTCTCATGATCCAGGATGACAGGAACACCAGTAGCAATGATGAAGCCATGAAGATGATATCTTTGAACTGTCAGATGAAGGTTATTTCAACAGAAGAAATGGCGGGCCAGAACGTTCAGAATGGGCCCAGAACTATTGTGCCAAAAGAAACTGAGCAACTCAGCTATCAGGTGATGGTTTAATCCAAACTTAGCATTTTGAATGATATTTAAACTCTGTGAAGCCTTGTTAAAATGATATTGTCATACTGAAATAAATAAGATTATGGGACCTTGGTTCTACAATTTTATTTCAAATTTAATCTTGGTTTTTCCACTTCTCTACTGTTCTAACAGAAAATCTTGGCCTGAAAGCCCATGTTCCTGGGGAAGTTCCCAAAACCCAGCCCACATTTTATTGTCTGCCCAGAGCACCCTTTGGCCCACTGCATTTCTTTGACTACCCACTTAAGCCAGAATACAAGGAGTTTACCTTGGACAATATCCTCTGCTTTGACCGTCTGGACCAACAGAGAACTCCAAAAACAGTTTATCACAAAGGATTCTGGTACAAGCACCCAGCTGCCATATTATGTGAGAATTACAACTATTTGCCTGCCTTTCAGACAGATATGGAAGCACCCCCAACACCCAAACCTGACCGCCTTCCCCCAGCCCAGATCCATCTCCTCCTGCAGCCAATCAATATGCAGGCATAGCCTAAATTACCTTGGCTGGGTTAGCTGATACCATGGTGCCCTCCACCAGACCTTGGGCCTTGGTAGGTCAATCAGCATCTTATCTCATCAAGTTAGCACCCCTCCTATGGTGGGCTCTTCCCTCCTCCCAAAAGAGAAAGTTGGCAGTTGAGGCAAACAGAACCCCAACTGGGATGTGGTATCCTGACAAAAACTGTCACTTGCAATAATGAGGAATTTTTGATAAAGAGCTTTCCAGGAAAACGCTAATGTCTCAGGCACAAACAACAAAACAGATATGTCAAACAATCTATAACTAGGGCCATAAGGCCATATTATTCCAACATAGTGGGTGTTTTTACTTCCTTGCTTACTTTATTTATTTATCAGGGATAATACGCTATATAGAAACAAGTCTCTAGAGGGGTATGGCAAAATTTTAAGAGAGTTTAGGATGGATAAAGAGGAATTTGCATAGCTTCTGATTTTAAGGGTATAATAATTTCAGCAGTTTAAGGTCCTGTATTGGAATTTGACTTGATGGTGCCATAATCCTGAAAATTTTGGCAGCCAGCTGGTTGAGAGCTATCCTTTCCAAGCAGTGAGTTAATAGTAACTTATTTATTGTGATTAATCAGTACAAAGGGGGGAAGGTTCAGGGTTTCAAGGGGCATCTGAGCAACTTTTTATTTAACCCATTTTTATCAATAACAACCTTTAAATTGTTCAACTTATTCAATGGCTTAGCAGCAGCTCTTTGTTGATTTCTGGTTCTGCAGGGCACATTATTCCAACCATATGATATTCTACCGTAACACCCATATTTTAATTGTCAAAAATATAATCCATAACAAAAAGTATAAAATTCTAAAACAAGACCTCAATAATAGTTTAATATAGATAATTGCATGGCATCCCCTCATACTTCTCTAGTGTAAGTTGCACAAGAACTACAGCTATTATTTTTATTATCAAAGAACTGTAACTTTGTGTGTCATTAAATCTTATTTGAATAAACATAATAATGAAAAAAATTAGAAAAAATTCCTGAAATAATCAAAAAGTATTTCTGCTAGGGTAATAGAAAAAATATCAATGGAAAACTGTAAAAGAACATGGATGAGTATAGCACAACTGCTCTCTTTTGACAGCCTACCCATCACATATAGTTTTTTGCCAGATAGAATATAAAATAATGATTGTAAAAGGTCACTGATTTAGAAAAAAAACAAAAAATCTTTCAGCTAGGATATTAAATTGCATACCCAGGCGGGATGCTGTGAAAGAGCAAAACTTTGTGTAGCTCAGCTTTGTTCTTTTGGCATCCTGCCCGTCATCCTGAGCTTATCTCACCCCCTCTTCAGTTTAATGGCATGCTGCTAGTGGTTTGTTGACGGCATGATGGCTGTATCATCAGATAATATTTGCCTTCAAAATATTTAAGGGATTTGTGCATTGAAATTTCCTGTCTTGTAAAAAGTTTATTCAATAACTTAAACCAGCTTCAAACTGGTTGCTTGTGGGGATGTATAATGTCTAAATGTAGCGGCTATGGTTGCAGTACTTCTCGTCAAGCACTTTGTTACAGTTGATGAAAATACTATCCTTGCTGCGCTTGGGGCGGAAATGGATATCTGCAATGGTGTCAGCTTTGACGTAGCGGGAGAAGCTGGGCAAGGCAAGCGCAGGCAAGGCGAATAGGATAACTGTAGTGTAAATCATTGGAGCAGGTAGGTTATTTTAGCTGTGGTTTTATACGCCAAAGAGCTAAATTATTTATAAAGACGATTTAATTCAGGGATAAGAATTGCTTATGAAATAGTGGAAGTGGAAATCGGACGAATGCCCAGTCCAGGCGATTGGAAATGTTGGAGATATTCTGTTTTAGGAAGTATATTTTACACAGCTGCGAATATGATGAATGGATCCATGGCATGAATTCGGATACTTCCACAAGCAGATACGAAAGTTCTCGCTGACAATTTACATTCACTGACTCAAAGTTTTAAAGTATCTATTTATGAGCCACCATTGCCAACAAATTATCCAAACATGATTTTATTTCCAATCCAAGTAGATTTTCTTCCGATTTATAATTCCACTAAACCACATATTTCCTAATCCTTTATAATCATCTAACCAAAGTATTCTCTTATAGAATTCTATATAAGTCCAAAAAATTAACATTGTAATTGGCACTTGTCCTACTATATCAAAGTTGATCCTTTGCTGATATCCAATCCCCCGCTTATGTTCCTACTTTAATTCCAGCACCAGAGTTTCTGATCACGCTTTTCCTAAAAAAGCGGTGACTTTTTAGAGTCTTTAATACTTTTTAACATTAAGAAAAAGCCATCACTATATCGGGATTTAAGTGAATTATGCTATTTTCTCCAATTTTGTTAAAGCTTTGGTCCTAAGTTTACAACTATCATCATATATCATCTGAATGTATTTTTATTTCAAACGACCAAGCTTGCCCTACATCAGATACCATATTGATTAAAGACCATGCAGCTCTACTTGCAGGCTCAAGACAGATTTCTACACCCCCAGCAGAAATCATCCATGACTTTTATTAATTGAAATTCTATCTCCTCAAAAAAATCTGAACATATTTTTTTAAGCCCCAAATCATGAGGCATGACCTTTAAGCTTACCACTGCAGAGTTCTTTAAATTAAGAATAAATTTTATTTGTCCTCAAAAAGAAGTTTAATCCTCACAAGTACTTCCAATCAAATATAGCTTTCAAAGTGCAAAGTAACATAAAAGATACAAAATAATCCTAAATTTCAAGGATATTTAATTTTAAGAGCATTGGGTAAATTGACAGGGTTGCTGCTAAACTTATTGTTGAGCAACTTGGGTTATTGCTGGTATATTCAAAGCTACAGATAGATGTTAGCCTTGCCAATGTACTCTACCTAATCCTATGCAAGAGCACTACAGACTACAATAGAATAGAACTTTGAAGATAATTATGTTTATTGGAACTTGTGTACAATGTAGCCAGCAGCTGCAATCTATCCAGGTGTAACTAAGACTTGTTCTCATTTTTTCAGGTGTCTGTATCAATATATACTGCAACAACCCTTGTTCTTGTCCTTTCAGACAGTTCTCGGTGGCTACCTTTGCAATAGGTCCATCTTTGCTGGCTGCGCCTATCCTGATTGGTTATCCTTGGCACATGTGCTGCTACTGGCCTTAGCAAAGCGTACATAGCACTTCAGCTACAGCCTGCACTCTTCTTGAGCTAGCCTACTGTCATTTATTGATTGGTTGTATATTACATGCCTATTATTGCACTGGGAAACTACTCCATATTTGGTTGACACTTAGAAATGGTTCCTAATCAGTCCTCCTACATTGGAAGGTAGAATTCTAGTATTCTGTTTCCAGGGCTTAATTAGTGATTCTTTTCTGGTTGGTAAGTCTTCTGCTTATTAATGCAACAGGTCAAATAAGGTATTATACACCATATAATAGCAGACTTGATCCAGTATCAACTTGTAGATTATCCGCCGTGTAATGCTGACCCAAACCAATAAGGAACCCAATTATCCACCATGTAATGCTGATCTAAACTTGGTATTTCCTAGCCATATGCACATAACTTGTATGATATTCATATACGCCTATCAGGCTGGGTGAGACTGAGTTGATACATGTACAGTAGGATGGAATGAGCAATATACAATTGATGATTATACATTGTGTAACCAATGACAGTCACTATATTAGCTAATTTTATACGGTGTATAATTGCTACATCATTTATAATAAACTAGTAATATACAGTGTATAATCACTACACAAATAGGAATGATAATCTAGTGATAATATGGCATGTAACATTATATCTACTATATTAAACTAACAATTACATGGCTTATAACTGCCATATCAATTATAATAAATTGTTGATTATACAGCGTATAATTACCACACTTAATATAATGATAGCCTAGTGATAATATGGCATGTAACTGATAAAGATCTGCATGCAATGATTATCCTGATCATTTTTGGTCAGTCAGCCTAATCTCACACTTATCCTTCCTGAAAATAAAATACAGCTTATTATTAACCATGCACCTTATTCAAAACACCTAAAATTACATAATTAATTACATAGATATATAAAAAATACACCAATACAAACACACATGGACCATAAAGCCCCAAAACAACTGAATGTAACTAAAGCTGATTCAGAATTTGGTAGCTTTACTAATAGAGACAAATTAAATAAATGAAGCTACATGAGAATTGCATTTTCAATATAAATGGTTTGCAAAGAAATACATAAGGTTCTATTATATTTCTTATATATAATTCAGAACCAAAATAAAGAGGGTTAAAATGAGCTATTCAACAGCCTATATAATTATCAGTTCAAGTTAATAGTATAGGAAATGATAGGAGCTTATGACACCATGTGCACTAGCTTCAATACTGAAACTATCATTAGTTTTTTGAAAAACATAATGGGAAGATTAACTTTAAAGCACCCAATTATATACTATATTAGATACCATTGTTAAACTCTAAGTAATTAATTCAAATTGGTGAAAAGAGCTTATATCAGAGCCTCAGCTGCCCAGAATGAACAAAATTTAGGGACTACTGATGCTTTCAAGTTTTGGGATACCCTTTAAAGATTTAGAGCATCTTTTTAAATCATTAATAATATTAGAGCTACTGCTAAATAACTTATTGCCATAAATTTTTAGAAGAGTATAGTCCTATATTCTTAGGGATTAAAAATATTTTCTGGGAAAGAGAAGGGATTCAATACATACTATGCAATATAAGTATCCGTTTGAAATTAAAAGGTGCAAGATAACATTCAATAATTTCAAAGGCATACATTCAACTCCCTGTTAAGATTGTGAGCCATAAAAGAAGGCCTATGACTTGACTCAATCTTTCTAATACCTGTAGCAGAGATTTATCAAGCCAAGGCACCACAGCTAATAGTTTTCTATATATAGTTTAAGTCATTATCCCTGAATATACCTTCTATAAAAGGGCCCCTATTCTCTCCAAAAGAGTCAGTCAATACTATATTATTTATTATAAACATAGAGACATTATATAGTATAACATTGTTTTCCACACCTCTACAAATCTGCTAAAGAAGAACATTTATAAAATTAATCATGTGAAAGCCCAAATAGTGATTAGCACCAAAAAAATTATAAGAAACTCTGGAAAAGATGACTAAAGTTTATAAAGGACAGTAGTTTAGGGAGAAGGAGACTCAAGATAGAGAGCAAGAGAATGATTGGCAATAAAGAAAAGTATATTCCAGAGCCAAGTGAGAGTTGGGAAATTAACTGGGGTGCCAGGATGCAATGTCATCATCCAGTTAACCCAGTTAAGTGTAAACTTCTTGGAACTATATAGACCAAAAGAAAGGTAGAAGCTAAAATGAGAATTATGCTTTATTTGATAAGGAGATGTGATATTATACAGCATCACAAAAAGTCACATGCTGTCCATGTATTTCATGGCAGTTGTGAGTCTTTCCTGGGTAATGTTCTGTTTAGGATTTGAAATGTCTGATCTTTGTAAAACATGGTGGCATGGTAATAGTGCTACCAATATTTGGTAGTCAAGTCATTTTTTGGGGAAATGGGTTTCTGAGAGGGATTAATTGTAGATGTTGCAGCATCTCCCCTGGGGTGCTAGAAAGTGGAGCCTTTTTTAATCTTTTTGGGATTATATGAGATCTTAGCTTAGTATTGATCCAGTTTATTATTGGGAACAGGTAGTTATGAATATGTTGAGAATTTCTTGCCTTACATAGGCGGAGCTGATCATTGTGCATGCATTTCAACCCTGTGCAGGTACAAATTCCTTTGACAAGGTAGGTATTATTGGGCTTGACTTCCATGATGACACCTGGACCTCTTAACCCTGGTTTCAATTTATTTAGGTCATGCTTGACTACCCAGATCTAATCTCTAACCTGGAGTTGTTTTTCTTGAAGTGGTATTGTCTCTCTCTTCACTCTTTCCTTTTCTTTAGCTTCCTGTTCTTGTCTGACTTGTTGTGTGGTAGGTTATTGCTACTTGATACTTTCTTATGTGAAGGAAATATGGTTCTAGAACAGTACTAATAATGGTGGGATTTTACTTATAGACAAGTTCATACAGGAGTTTTCCTGTATTGCAGCTGACATGAGCTTGAACACCATTAGTGCTGTTAGTACTATATCAGCCCAGAGGTGTGGGTTATTGGTGGATAGTTTAATCAATGCTTTCACAAGGTTACCATTTAATCTTTCCTCTCTCATATTAGCTTGTGGGTGATAAGGACTGGCATTGTGTGATTTATCCCTTTTGTAGTAAGGTAGATGTTTGTGTCCACAGAGATGAGTTCTGTTTCTCTGTCTGTAATTAGGGGTTCAGGTCTTCTAAGCTTGATAATTATTTCTTTGCCTATGAATAGTCTTGCATAGTTTCCATTGTGTTTTTTGTAGCTTGTGCTACAGGCCATTTTGTTTTATAATTGATGGCTGTGATGGCATATTTTTTCTTTTGTATTCTCCTGGAAAGGGTCCCACAATATTTGGTACCCATACTGTGATGGTCCACATGTTTAGTTGTTTGCAGGCGGGGCTAATGTTGACCAAATAAAAGGTTGGTTTTTTGTTGCAGGTAGAAGCCTAGTAGAGAATGGTGGCTACTAGGGAAGGTAAGGCCTAGCTAGTAGGTGTAAAGACTACTAGAGGCAGATGTTGTCTCCACCAAGCAGTAGATATTGACTGCTGTGTGCTAGAGGTCCTCACCCAGCAGGGAACTTTAGCTGCTTGGGGTGAGGAATGAGATAGCTCAGCAGGGAACTTTAGCTGATTGGGATGGGTAGTGATCCAGCCTGATGAGTAGTGTGTGCTACTCAGGCTGGAGGATGTTTAGACCCTGGCAGGTAACACAGGATGCCAGGGTAGAAGAGTGTGCCAGTATGGTAGGCCACTGGGCTACCAGGGCTGTAAGTTATGAACCCCTGGCGGGTAGCGCAGGCTGCCAGGGAGGGGCAAAGCTCTGAGGGCTCTACGTACCCTGATACACTTACAGGAGGTCTATGAGTAAGCATCCTACCTAGCAGACTGGCAAGGTGTCCTCATTTATGTCCCTATGGGAGCTTTGGGGAGATCCCAAAGTGAGCATTGGAGGGCATAGATTTGCTCAGAGGTGTCACCAAGGCAGGTTTCTCAGGGAAACAGCTGCAGAACTTGGTGTTATCAGGCCTCTGGGAAGTAAAGCTGATTACTTTGAGGCTGAAATCCCAGACTTAATCACTGGGGTAAGTAAAGACAACAGCATAGACTTTATGATCTATGGTTGGATGGCCTAAGTGGATTGCCACTTACAAGGGACCAGTAAAACACCAGTTCAATGTAGACTCATGCCTGGGTCTACGGGTTCTGGTAACAGGGACTGAGATAAAGAACCAAGGTGTTTATAGTTTGGGATCAGCAGAGAAGACTAGTAAGAAGGACTTTATGATCACAGTGAAGACTAGTTGAGGGACTTTTGGTTCATGTTGAAGTTTGGAACCAAAATGGTTCATTGTGCAGGTAGAACAAAGGTGATTCCTAGTGAGGATTAGTTCATGAACTAGTTGATGATAAGCTGAAGGACTACAAGATCATGATGCAGGAGAGCTAAAGGATTACAAGATCATGATGCAGTAGTAGCTGATCATTATGCAGAAGCAGCCAGAGGACCAAGAGATCAGGATGCAGGAGTAGCTGTAGATTTGATGGATGGAATAAGCTGCTTGGAGATTGAAATGAGCTGGCTGAAGGACCAGAAGATGATGGTGAAGGACTTGTGGTCTGGAGAAATGAGCCAAGGTTTTGCCTAATTGATTTGCCAAGGTGGGAAAATGTGGAATGTTTTGCCTTGTTTTAGTAGTAAAATCAAGAAGGGACATGGATAGAAGTGTGGGTAAGAGATTTATTTTTTAAGTTCCTGGGATAGATGAAGGTATGTTTCTATAAGATCTGAATACAAGGTTGTTTTGGTGAGACATTTTCCTTAGATTTTACAATATTTGTAAATATATGGGGAAGACGTTGAAGAGGTCTAAAAATAGCAATTTAAATAGTATTCTACTATTTAAATTAGTGTAGGTTAAATGGAGGGAATACTGGTGAGGGAATAATGGACTGGTTAATGCTTTGGTGCACAAAGAGTTGTTGCTTTGAGCGGTTTTAGCAGTGGAAATTGTTTTCCTAGTTGGATCCCAAAAGAACTTCAGAAATGGTCTAGTTTTGCGCTCTGCATTCATTGGTTGAGTTCTGGCAGGTTTCCTGATAAATATGATTGGTTGGAAGCCAAAAGCTTAAAGTATAATCAAGGAAATAGTGAATTAATACTTTAAGCTTTTGAGAAAGTAAGTATGTAAGATTAAGTTATTATAAAAAAGTGAGCAGCAATGGTTTAAGCTTCTGAATAAAGCCATTTTGAAGGCAGAACTGTTTGGAAAAGGACACTATAAGAAGGTGGCTGGCTGGAAAGTTACAGGGTCTTTCCTGGGTCTTTTGAGTTTCTGTCAAGAGGTTTTTGGAAGCTTTTTGATTGCCAGCAGGAGCTTGGTTAGACTGATACAAGTGGAATACCAAGGCCACTAGAGATATACAGAGAGCTGAAGCCCAAGATAAAAGAGCTGGAGCTTGAGATAAGGGGCTGGATCCTAAGCGCGGCGCAGAAGTCCAAGTTTAAGTAGCAGCAGTCCAAGTCTAAGGAGAAGGAGTCCAGGACTACGGTGCAGGTGTCTAAGACCAAGTACAAGGAGTACAATATATTGTTGGAGGACTCCAAGTATTGGCAAATCCATATTTCTTCCTTGACTCCCCAGGCCATATACCAGAAGGCTTCTAAGGGGATCTTCCTTCTGAGAGTGAATAAAAGCCCATTTTGACCCTTATACATATTTCTGAGAAATATTTTTCTTACTAGAGAATGACAACTCATTCCAGCTGGTGCCTGGCTATGACCCAGGAAACACTTTGGGGACTGGTGGACAGGAACCCCTCAAATACCTTGAATAGTTGGGTGGTTGATACCAGCATCACAGACTTGGGGGTGCCTTAGAGTGTGCATAATTTTCACATACTTTGCTTTGTGTGAGAACTTCTTTGATGTCATCCAACATGTTAGCCATCAGTAGCAGGTCTTGAGGTATTCATGTAGATTCTGGCTACAGGTGTGTCCCAAATCTTTATGATAGCCAAAAATTTGTCAATATTTTGTGTTGGCAGGAATTATGGCACTATATCTTCACTTGGCAATGTTCATTGGAGGGTGCCATAGATGTTTTTGAACAGAAGTTTATTCTTGAGGATAATTTTTGTAGTTTACATGGCTGTTTGAAAGGAAAGCCTTCTTGGAGATTCCCAATGATTAAAATGGGCTAATCAGGCTTTTTATCATTAGGGAAGAGTAGGTGCTTACAGTATATCCTAGAAAGAATATCTGTGGTACATAGCTCTTTTTCCAGTTTTTATTTATCAATTTCAGGGTACCTTTTGATAAGGCTCAAACACTCAGCTTCTTTAAGAGATAATGATGTGTTTTTAAGAGCACTAGAGCTTTGTGGTTAATTAATCCTTTGAACACTTGTGTTCCATCATGGTAGTACCACCATTTCAGTAAACATTGGGCAATTTCTAAAAAAATTGTTGTAGACGGGATATCTTTATTCACCATCTGAGTGTTTTCTTGATTCAAATACAGCATGGAGAAATTTCTTGTATTTTTTCTTTATTCTTATTAATCCAATAATATAATAGTTAGAGGATCTCTCTAATTTTTAGATTCTGGCATGGCTGTAATAATATAGTATGGGCTCTGTAACCATACATCATTTGATTTGAAAAAATTGATCCTGTAGTAGGGTCCAGGAAAAATTTGTTATCTTTGCTGTGATTGTAGAATCTGGGGTGGTCAATTATTCCCAATATTGTCAGGATTGTCAATTCTTCCTCTCTGGAAACCCAGGCCTGGAAGCAGGAATCAAACCCCAACCCTGGACCCCCAGGCCTCCAGGACTGTGGACCGCAGGACCGCCCACGCTTTTCTGGGATTGAGCCCCCACAAACTTATACCAAGAATGTTGGCTCATGCAGTGAAACAAGCCAAACCAAGGAAATTATTGCACCAAATGGAAGACTAATCACAGTGCCTAATGGAGGTACTGATTTGGCAACTGTTGGCTTCATGAACTTGAAGTCTACACCAGCAACCAATCAGGAGCTGACCTAGGAAAGAGGCACAGGCTCTCAGCCTGATCCCATGACCACAACACTAAAGCAATATAATCAGGTAGCTAAATCAAGATTCTTGACCAATGAAAGAACTCACAGGCCAAGTGCCATTTTGCTGCCTTTGGACCCAAGCACCCAGTTCCCCCGGCCCTGCCTTTCCCAATGCCCTGATGAACCCCCATGGAACATGTTAAGTTTGGAGGTGGGGTACTATATATACCAAAGGACCACATGCTCTAAACTTATTGTCATTTTTGAATAAAGGTTATGTTATTTTGGCTCACACAGCTATTGCCTTATTTTGTATTTGATGTCTACCAATTTAGTTTAAGATCTCCTGGCCCGCCTGCCCCACCACCTGCTGTTTTCTGTCCTCTTGGTATGCCCTTTGGACCCGTTCATTTTACTAACTACCCTCTGAAATCTGAATTCAAGGAATAAACCCTGAAAAGATACTTGAACTCAATCCTTTGGCCCGCATAAAATCTGTAATTAGATACAACTGATAAGGCCTGTGGACATTTTTAACACCCAAGTTGTTCAGAGGGAAATTCAACTATCTGCCTGCTTACAATCTGCCCATTGAACCGCCAATGACCCCAAAACCTATGCCCGCTTCCTCACCCAACCTCCCAACTGCCCATTCTGGCAAGCTGTTTAGGATTGCGTACATCACTCTCACAGGGGTGATTGACACTATAATCCTGGCCGCCAGCCCGTGGTCCTGGGTGGGAAAGTCCGCCTCCTACCTTTTAGAGTTAGCTCCCCTCTTGTGGTGGACATTGCCCTCAAAAAACCTGGCCTGAGTTACCCCTGAAAACAAAGGGCTGGCTGCTCAAGACTTGATCCCTGACAAATATGGGATGAATCTTTGACATATGATATCATTCTCAAAAAGTTTAGTTTACTTTTATGTGATGGCGCCATGTCAGTTATGGCTCTTACTTTTTCAGAGTCTGGGTTAATTCTATATTTGCTGATGATATAACCAAATCAGGGTAAATTATTTGAGAATATCTCACACTTGGAGGTCTTGATAATCAACTGTTTATCTTGGAGGGTGATAATTACTATACAAAAATCTTATCAGTGTTGTTACTTATTTGGGCTGTAAATGATTATATAATCTAGATATAATATGGCTTTTTTCAGATATGGTTCTTAAATACTTTGTTCATGAATTTAAAAAGGTTATGGGGTATCAGGCATACCAAAGTTTATTTATTCATGCCACCCAGACATTGAGACATGATATGGTGAGCCTTTTGGACAGGAAATGACAAAGATTTATGGGGAGGGGGAGGTGGGTAGCAAGGAATCCTGCACTGAGGGAAACCTTGCTGGGGAATGTGGGAGAAGGGGGCAAGGGTGAGGGAGGGGACCCGGGGGTATTTAATTCAAGTTGTATGATGATCATAGAGAATTCTCTGTCAAACACTACTAGACTGGGGATAGTTGCCCATTCCTCAGCTATAAATTTACTCATTTTATCATTAGTTTTCCCAAATAAGGTCTTTGTTACAATCCATTACAGCTTCAGGGCAACCAGGGCTTTATGGATCAGGGTAGGGGTTGTTATTTCTTCAAAAAAGTGGATGACTGATAAGTAAATAGCCCATAGTTCCACATGTAATATTTCTCTCTTGTATAATCCAGGAACCTTGGATGGGGAGCCATAGAGAACCACTCCTATTCATTGTCATGGATTGGGGTAGATTATTCCCTGTAGTGTAAGGACCATCACCAGGAAGTCCAGAACAGGGTTTGAACCCTCAAACTTGGCTGCCAAGAAAAAGTTCTGGCAGCCACAAAAGCCAACTGGGAGATGTAAACCCTCAGCCACCCACCAGGGTATGAGGCAGTTTGGATTGCCCTAGCCTATTAGTAAGTTTGAACTTCCCCCAAGGAAGAATTTGACCTGGAGCCAGTATTGAAACTGGCCTGGGGGGCTTGTGGCTCCCAAAAACATTGGGACACCAAGTTCCAATGTTATAATTGGGCTGGGTGCACACAATGCCACTCTGAAAAAGATCTTCTGGGCTTTGCAACAGATCTGTTATTAAGAAGATCTGCTTTAAAATGCAACCAGTAGATCTAAATTAATAATGGTTCCTGTTGCTGATCAAAACACCAATTGTACTTAGGTGCTAGTGAATAACCTTACAGCCACTGAGGTTGCTGATAATGCATCCAATAACTTGGCTGTCATCAGTACCTCAGTTGAGCTGCAGGATTCAGAAATTCCTGCAAAATATGACTAAGCCAAATATTTAACAGGAACTGCTAAATTTACCCTCCAATCAACACTTGATAAATATAATCCTGATGATTCAATCAGCACTGCCCCAGCCATATGCCCCAACTAAGCAAATTTTCAGGATGATGGAACCAGCCAATTCACTGCCAACCACCAACAGAATTTTCCTACCCAAACCAAGTTGCCCAGATTCCTATTCCCTTTTTCCCAAGTCTCATTACACTACTTCCCAGAAGCCAGTACTCAAGAGTTGGGACACCAAAAGCTTACAAGGAATAGCAAGTGGTATATTCCAAGGTAGACCAGATGAATGGTTAAAAACCACTTTCCCACACTCAAGTCAAGTGCAGACAATGTCAAAAAATGAATGAATCAATCAATCAATCAGTTTTAGTTTGCTTTATTGGGATTACAGTTTATACATCACTTGAGCAGAAGTCAAACCAGAATAATAGAGTACCACCCTAGACCCACGCCCATGGACTACCAGCCAGGTCCAGATCCTGTAATGACTGGCATTCCTTATGACTCCCCTGCTTCACTCCTTCTGTAGCCCTACAATCATAGTAGAGCTGGGATGGTCATTCTGACCATCCTCAGTCTGGCTGAAGCCATTGTTCTCAACCTTGCTGTCTATTGCCCCTTAGCTGCAGGTTTGCTATACCTAACCTGTTCTGCTCCTTTCCTTTATTGGGCCCTTGTAACCTGATACTCTGATGGTTGAATCTCTCCCTCAGCACCTTGCTACATAACAACTGACAGCCATGACATGTACAGTGGAGGAGGAGGAAGGCTTTCCTCCAAATCTTAATGCTTATAGGATAAAGAAAGATACTGTAGTTGAGGGTGCTTTCTGCACACATATTGCACAGGTAGGGTTGGTGCAACGGCTTCTATCTGTGGTCCTGTCATACCAAAAATCAGGACAACACATCCAAAGAAACTATATTTGGTTCTGGATGCTGTTTTTAAGATGTCCTTGGGTTTGACTTAGATGTGAAGGCATCCTGCAGTCAGAGCAATATTAGTGAAAAATTTTATCCCCCAAGGCATAAAAGAAGTCATTTATCAGGGGCAAAAATACATGTTCTTGATTTTAACTTTATTGAGTGCTCAGTAGTTGGTAACAAGGTGTAGTCCTAGATCTTTCTTGATCACAAAGAAGAAAGTTTTACCAAATAGAGAATTTAAGGTCTTTTAAGCCCTTCTTCTAGAGCTTCATTCATGTTCTCTGTCTGGGTGTTGTCTTTTTGTGAAATCAAACAATATATGTGTCTTAATTTGGATATCTCTCCTTGAGGTTAATTTCATATCAAATGCCTCTCTCAGGGGGGTTCTTGGTAATTTTTCCTGGAAGACAGAGAGGGACAACTTTACCAACTATAGGTGTATGAAATCTTATTATTGTAAACTTTATATTATTAAAATTAATTATTTCATAGGCAAAAGTGTTCCAATCAATTTTTCTGGTGTTGCAACCTCTATAATTACTCCTTCTTGGGAAAAAAAATCAATAAGAATTTCCCCAATTAATGAATAATTGATGGCACTCTTATTAGATATTCCTATTATATGGGTATCAAACATTTAAAATACTAAATGGAACATTACCTGGACAAGCCCTATGACCTTCATGAAATAAATGAACATTATGTGGCTTTTATGATACCATATAATATTATATCTTCATATCAAATAAAGTATCATTATCTTCTCAATTTCTCACTTTATCTCATTTATACACTCTCTATAATTATATACTAAACAGTGATAGCACAGGTAGATCATCAAAACCTACACAAATTAAAAGAAAGATTTATCCAAGGAAAGAAACAAGAAAATTGCCTTCACTAATGGCTGGCAAAGATGTAAAGAAGGCCAAGATTTCCTCACAGGATACACTGTCTTTGACAACATCATCATACCCATCAAAAAGTACAATTTCTCAACCGCCAAGGATTCCTAAGCATTTCCCCAATTCCAGACGTCCTCAAAATACCTAACCCTGTGTTTTGGTGTCTTTGTGCAGCAAATATTGAGACGTTTACATGAATATGTCAAGAAAACACCAACCTCTGGATCCAAAGCACCTAGAAAAAGTTTACACAAACTTCTATCCCTGAAAAATCTGGGGTAGCAAGATATTCCTATGAGTAACAGGGGCAGCCTCCTGATTTTTGAATGATTGGTTTGAAAGGAATCCTGATTGCAATAAAGACTGATAAGTGTTTAAAAAAGCCTTCCTGGAAAGTTTTTCATCAAAGAATCTTACATGATGATAATGAAATAACTCATACTCTTCAATTTGATTGAAACTATTAAGAATACATTATAGTATATGAGAAAATTTGTGGTCAAGCCCTCAAAAACATCAACTTTGATAAACCTGGCCCACATTTTGACTTCTACAACAGACTCCCAACACAAATTAGGCGTCAGTTTGATATGAACTAATGCAAAAACCTCAAAGAAGTATTCTTAGAAGGAAAATAAGCTTCTAAAAATCTGTAAACCTACATGCTATCAGTAATAAAAAAAAGAGTCCCTTAACCAGAAAGGGCACCTGTCCTAATAAAAAAGCCAATTGGATCAACAATCCTAATCCTTGAAGCAGAAATTGTAACACCAAGGAAAATTAAATGAGCCCTGACACTGCACCTGAAGAGGGAAAAGATTAGAGGAGTGCTTAGGCAAGCCATCCTCCCCCAATTTACAAGACTTGCATAGGGACCAAGACATGGATTTAATTGCCATACTCCAAGTACTCTCCAGCAATCCTATACTGTTTGCTGCTCAGCCTGAAAATAAACTACTAGCTTATTATTTCTGTTTTTCCAAATATCAAGGAATAGAACTATTTGATACTGGAGCATACCAATTCCTTGTTGACAAGAAATTTAGCAACCTCATAAAGCTTCCTAAAGTCAAAAGCAACATAAATCATTTAATAATGGCAGACAGCATAAATGCTCCAGTCATCAGAGAAGCCAAATCCTTCTGGGCCAAATAGGGGTTGTCCAAATCATCATTTGTGGACCTATCATTCTAATACCTAAGTACAATGTAGTAATTGATCTAGACTGGATAAAAAATCTCACATTGACTAGGAGAGTTATACTCTCACTATACAGCAAGAAGTGGTTCATCATCATGTCTACCCTACAAATCTTGATACCCTTATGAGATATCATGTATTTGTGAAAACTACAAAAGGAGAAGAAGAAAAGGGCACCAATAATATTGACTGGATCAGCTGTACATACAAGATTATTCATTTGAAAAATACAGAAGCCTCACAAAAACATGAGCCCTACATCAAAAATTTGTCCAATAGTTCCTCTCTATCTTCCAAGAGAAACTGACAGGGTTATCACATGAAAGGGAAATTCAACAAAAAATTGATTTAAAGGGAAGTATTAATAAAGCTCAATCATCTATTACCTAACATCACAAGAAGACAACATGATAAAGGAGTATTTAAATGAAGCATTGAAAAATGGGCTCATAATACAATACAATACTCCCTTTGGTAAATCTGTCTTTTTTGTAGCTAAGAAAGATGGAGAATTACGCCTTGTTACTGATTATTGAGCTCTCAAAAATTCACAATTAATAACAGGTATCCCTGGCCCTAATTTATGACCTCTTTTGTGCCTTAGGGGTATCACAATTTTTACCAGGATTGATCTGACTTCAGAATACCATCAAATCCAAGTTAAACTTGAGAACATCCCAAAGCCAGAATTTAGAACCAATTATGGGTTGTTTGAGTGTGTTGTCCTAAACTTTGGCATGATTCATTCCCCCAACAAGGATTTTATCCTTCTGTGCAGGTTCCCTTGTACTCCTCCTCCCTCTCCCCATAAATTTTTCATGCCCTGGCAAAAAGGCTTGCTAAAATTTGTCAGAAATGTCCAGCTAGCTTAAATAAATAAACTTTGGCATGATCAATGCTCCCAATAACTTTGTGACATTAATGAATGATGTTTTCAAAAAGAATTATTGGGAATTTTTCCATATTTTACTTGGATGGCATAATAATCTACAGCCTCAGCAAAAAAGAACACCAAAAATAAGTCTTCATTGTACTCACAACACTACAGGACAACCAACTAGTGGTCAAGGTATCTATGTAACAATAGAGTTACCAGAAATTCTGAAGTGTTCACCAAATGAGGTATAAAATACCAAATACTCAAAGATTTAAAAATGAGTAAAATTAAAAGTTGAAATGTGCAGGAAAATTCTCCAAGAAAAGGCATTATTGAAAGCGCAGCCTAAGAAAACTAAAATGTTGTAACTGTGCTGTATTAGCAGAGTTAAAAGGGGGAATGGTTAGAAACTAGATAATTATCTTTATTTGGAGATAGTGATTATATAGTTGTGCTAAATAATCTTAAGAGGAACATGATCATGTAGATAATTTGGTTGGATGTTGAAGGGGGTGGCTTGTTCCTGGTAAAGGATTGGGCGCCAAACTGAGTCATCCACTGTATAGGATCATTGTTTGTTCATGTTGTCAATTTTGGTGATTTGAGTTGACTTCCTGGTTTGGCTACAGGTCACTGGGAATTTGGGTTGCGGGTCACAAACCTGTTTGGTTGGAACCTTGTTGGCTGGTTGAGCCTGCTGTTTCAACAAAAACAGACAGCAAGAAAATCAGATATTGAGGAATGGTCACTGAATTTTGCAAGTATAGAATCTCACTGATTGGTTCAACAATTTCCTCAATTTTGAGATCAGAAGCATCAAAGAACATAGCAGAAGTCACAGGCACCGCAAAATTGACACTACAGCCTGTGAGATATCTCACAGGCATGTACACAAGGAGAAGCTCCATATTCTGTAAAATCTGTAAAACTTAAACCTGTAAAACTAGTGGAAAGTTATGATGCTTATTGAACTACTGCAGTAGTTCTGGTAAATTTTCAAGTGATATTGGGTTTTGGAATAATGCTGATTTGGCAGGGGGGGATTTTTGTCACCAGGCCTCCAGGATTGATCAAAAATTGTGTGATTTCATAAATCATATTTGGGCCAAAAACACCAAATTACCTGGTTTTTGGGTTTTTGGGCCTTAAACAGCAGGTTATTAGGTCTTTTTAGAGGTGCACCTGCTTGGCAACCACCCACTTTCTGTCAATAGCTTTATTCAGGTCTGTGTAGGCTTTCATTGGCATTTTCTTGCTGGCAGCTCTTTTCTGTTGAGTTTTCTTGGGGAAAACAATGCCTGTCAAGATGTCTTTATCCATGACAATCTAAGTGTGAGTTTTTTCACTGATTTACCCTTTCTGGGTCATATCATCAACAAGGATGGAATTAAAACAGAACCTGAAAAGGTAAGAGCCATAAATGACATTCTAGCGCCACAGAACAAGAGCAAACTCTGCACCTTCCTTGGGATGGTTGTGTACTTCAGAAGATTTATCTCAGAATTGGGAGCGTTGACTGTCCCACTATCTGCAATCACTGGCAAACAACCAAATTTTCTGGACACTGCTACAAGAACAATACTTCCTCTAATCAAAATACTACATGCTTAAAATATTCATAATGTAGTACCCTAACCAAAAAAAAGATCTAAAAATTAGAGACATATGCATCAAACTACACTAATGGTGGAGCACTTAGAATACAGACAACAGAAAATTATTTCCTCCCTGTCACATGGGATTCAAGAAAGCTCATAGATGGTGGACAAAGAGCCCTATTAATGATAAGGAGTTTTTAACAGTTTTTCATTGTCTAATGAAATGGTGTATTTATTCAGAAGATTCAGAGATAAAAAGTCTTAACTGATCAGAAATCATTAGCGTTCCTCAAAACACAACAACATCTCTCATGGAGACAAGCTGAATGAATGAACCTTATCCAAAGGTATCCCATTATTATTGAGGATAACCCAGAAGAAGAGTTAATTACTGCAGGAAAACTAAAAGGCTATACCAAAAACATTTACTCTTTATCAATGGCAAAGATTCTGATTGGCCCATGTTAATAATTTGAGATCTACAAGAAAAATTCTCACCTGGCACCACAATTAACACTCAAGAAGCAACCCTCAAGAACAAACATCTGTTAAAAATTTCTATGGCACTTGCATTTTATCCTTCCCAGTAGTAATTCTGTGCCTTACTTCCTATCAACACAAAAGATTGACACCCTCCTTTGTTACCATATAGACTTATGATACACCCACAGAAGTAAATGTATTAATACCTAAAAACACACCATTAGTGGCCAATCATGTTTTGCAAAATTAAGGAAGTCCTTTATAAATTCAAGATATGTGAAAAGTACACTCAATACAAAGCACCTCCAAAGTCATTAGTTCCAATATCCATGACACAACCTTAAAAAATGTGAGTATTTTTTATTGTGGGGCTCACTTATTATGAGATAAAGAAAAACAAGTACATAATCACAGACATTGAATATTTAAAAAAGATGACCTGTGGTAAAAGACATCAAGCAACATAATTGCAATAAAGTAAGGCAAACCATTGGCAAGGAGATTTGTCAAATTTGGTAAAACTGAGCTCCTCATCATAGATGGAGGAAAAGAACTCACCTCAGATGTCATCAACTTTTACCACATCAATAATGACATTCTATATATAATCAGTAGCCCATAGCACCTACAGGAAAAATTTAGAGTTGGAAGAATAAATGGGTCTCTAGTAGAGACACTCAGTAAGCTTTTTGCTAATAATCTTATCTTTGAACAGGCATGCTCCCAACAGCTCTCATAGTCTGCTACAATTGAATCAAATAAAACACAGTCAAAAGCCTTATGAGCTGGTATATGAGTGAAGATTAAATATTGTTAATAGTACCCTGGGACCATGTTTATCATTACCTAAGAAAATAACTGGTGAAGACAATCTCAATGTACATAAAGCAAGAAAATATCAAGGTCAAAGAAAACCAAAGCGTCAAAATAAAAGCTACACCCCTTAAAGGTGAGAGTTTCAAAAAAAGACAAAATCTGTGTCAGTAATGCCAATTTAGGTGCACCTGAATCCCAAAGTACAGAGCCAAAGTCAAACCCTGAACAAAACCCTTTGCAGACCCCCAGATCTGAAGACTGGGAACCCAACAGTCCACTCCCAATTGACAAAGTTGTTGCCAACTGTTGTGTTTGGCTCCTGAGGACAACATCCAGGAGGACACGGCAGGAAATCTTTATAACAAAAGATTTGAGGTTCAAAGCTAGCCTTGGGTTAGCCTTAAGGGCAAAATTAAGGGCACATACCTTAATTTACTGGAATACAATATGAGGAATTTCTTTTGGCAAAAAGGAAAGGAAAAGGCTTGAAGAATATTAAAGCCAACACAAATATGGATAAACTTGTCTTTATTAGGAGAAATGATTCTACTTAAATAGTAGACAAGGGACAATGATCACTCATTAGGTAGACAGAGTGGCCAAGGGGGTCATATTGGGGTGAGGTCATACCAGGATCAGTTGAGGGCAGGTACAGTATTCCAGAATGGGTGGATATTAGATCAAACCCATTTACAGAAGGCAAGGAATTCCCAAAGTCAAAAGCAAAACCAACCAAATCTTCACATATATCATTATCCAAAGACCATATCAAAATATTATTAATGGCACAATTTCTGACACCAACCCGCCAGGACCCAAACCCTTAATCACCATGCAGGATTCTGCAAGAAAACTGCCAGTGCAAGATGCTGAGAATTTCCCTGAGGTGCCAATACCTGACACTGGCAGTTTGCTTGGTGAAATGCACAAGTTTCCCAATGAGAGTTATTCCAAGCTCCCCCAAAGCCCAGGAAGTGGCACTGAACCTGAAGGGCCACCCAACGCCTGAGTTGCCAAACAGAAGGATTCAGTCTTCTCATCCCAAAGCGGCCAGTGGCAACCTGCCAGTGCCAAGCGCCACACTGCCATCTTAGACCCCTGATGTAAAACCGTCTGAGCTCAAGAAACCCAACCAGGAAATGAAGCCTGAGAGCACGGTATAAAAACCTGCCAGGCCAAGATCAATCCTCATTGTCATTTTAAAATAAAGGTTATGAGATATTGGTTTCCTCAACTATTGCCTTATTTTATCCTTGTCATCTGCCAGTTAACTCAAAGATCACCTGACCCTCCTGTAAATCCTCCAGCTATGTATCATACGCCAGGTGCTCCATTTGATCCTGTCCATTTTACAGAATACCTCTTGAAGCCCAAGTACAAGGACTACACCACAGACAACCTATTAGCCTGGGATCTCTTGGCAAGAACTAGAGAGTTAACCAGATACAACCAAAAGGGTCCTTGGAACATTACTGAACCCTACCTGTTCAGAGATAAATACAACTTCCTCCCTGCCTACCAATTAAGCATGGAACCGCCTGTCACCCCTAGACCAATGCTTGCATCTGCCACTGTGTCAGGATTGACAATTCATTACCCCGGGAAACCTGGGCCCAAGGGTGGAATTTGAACCCTGAACCTACATTCCTGCGGGCCACTGGGCCCATGGACCAAGGGCCCGCCCACCCACGTTTTTTTGTGATCAAGCCCCTGCAAGCTGAGGCTCCCGCTAAGTCCCAAAGCCAGAATACCTGCACCAGCTTGACCATGGTGGCGCCCAAAGAGGAGCCTCTCAAATTGCCTAATGGAAGCAGAGATGGCGCCTCTGTGAATTTCATGAGTTTGAAGTCCTCTCAAGTAACCAATCAAACCCTACTGCCAAAGATAAACCCGGGCTTTGGGCCCGACCCCATGACCACAACAAAGAATCAAAAAAATTGAGTGACTAAATTGGACATTCTGACCAATGAGAGAACACCCAGCCAAGGTGCCATTTTGCCGCTCCCACACCCGGGCCCTCTGGCTGCCCGCCCACACTTTTCCCAATATTTTGATAAAGCCCTGATGGAAAATACTAAGTTTGGAGACAGAATGCTATATATGCCTATAGATTCTGCGCTCAAACCTTATTGCCATTTTTAAATAAAGGTTATGTTACTTTGGCTCTTATAGCTATTGCCATATTTTGTATTTGCTGTCTATCAATTCAGTTTGAGATCTCCCAGTCCTCCTGCCCCACCACCTGCAGTTTTCCATCCATCTGGTGCACCCTTTGGGCCCGTTCACTTCACTGATTATCCCTTGAAGCCCAAATATAAGGATTATACACCAGAGAAAATCCTTGAACTTGACCCACTAGCCTGCATCCAATCCGCTATTAGATACAACTGCCAAGGCCTGTGGATATTCTCCACCCCAAAACTATTTAGAGGAAAATTCAATTATCTCCCGGCCTACAATATCTATATGGAACCACCCGTAACACCCAAACCGATGCCAGCCTCTTCACCCGACCTTCCAACCGACCATACCAGCAAGCTTTTTGGAATAGTGTACATCACCCTCACAGGGGTGGTGGACACCATTGTACTGGCCGCCAGCCCGTGGTCTTGGGTGAGGAAGTCTACTTCCTACCCTCTAAAGTTAGCTCCTCTCTTGTGGTGGGCTCTGCCCGCAAAAACCCCGGCCCAAGTTACCCCCAGAAATGGCGGGCCAGCTGCCCAAGACTGGGTCCCTGACACACTGAGCTTTCCCTGGACCATACCAATAAGGTATTTGGAATTGTATATATTACTCTTGTGGGAATAATAGATACTATTGTTCCCACTGCTGTTCAGTGGTTGTGGGTTGGCAAGTCAATGTCCTACCTCATTAAGTTGGCATCAATTCTTTGGTGGGCCCTGCCCACCCAGTCTGCAAACTGCCAGTTCCCAAACACTAGCGAGTTGTCAGATCAGGGTTGGTTCCCTGACAATCTGGGTTATCAACCATGACTAACACAAAATATATCTTGGTCTGAGAAGACAAGGTATTGTCATGGAAGTTGGAACCAAAAATACCTACCTTATCAAAGTAGTTGGTGCTCAAACAGAATTAAAGCTCATGCATCACAATATAGTTCACCTATGCAAGGCAAGACCAAAGAGACTCATGCCTATCAGTATCCAAGGCCAAACTGAATCAATACCAAGCACACATACTGGGTACTCCCAAGAAAATATTCAAGGCTCTGCTATCCAAGATTTCAGGGAAGATGTCACGGCATCTTTGATCACTCTCATTCAGGAAATCATTTTTCCAAAAAAAGACTTGGTTGATGAGTAAGGTGGCCCTTAGACTTATGTCAAAATAGGATAAAAAACCAAGTTTTAATGAATTCTAGATCTTTCAAAGCCCCATGGATGTCATTATCTACATGGACACTGTGTGGTTTACCTATTCACTATATAGCACTATTGTTCTATATCAAATAAAGATATCATTGTCTTCTTAAAATTTCCTATTATTTCATTTTTTATAATTCTCAGAAGCACATTTGCGATAAAATTATATCACAGTCACTTATCAATTGTAAAATGAATAAGCTCAATAGAGTGGAGCAACTCAAGGATGACTTTCTTAGGCTTGTGTTATAGTTGGCCTCTAGACACAATCAAACTAATCAAATAGTTAAATTCATAACAATTTATACTATAAGCTAAATTCAAGGTCAAACCATTGAGTTTAGAGTAGAGCTCTAGAGCATTTTTGTCATGAAAATACCAGACTATAGCATTGATTTAAAAAGTTCATAGCTGTACTTTTATTGAGTGTAGCCTTGATATTTTTGTAATAAATAAGTCTGAATAATATCTTGAGATACAATTTTACTCGTACGTTTTAAGTTAGTTAAGTTATTTTAACAAATAGATTAACCTTGAAATATTTGAAAATGAATTTTTGGCTCATTTTAGTGCTTTGCTCTGCTTGGAACAAAGAGTTCGCCTTGGGATGTGAAGAGAGTCTTCATTTGTTATCATCTCAAGCTTCTCCATTGTTTAAATAAGTGAATTAGGCGGTTTGCGCAATTCGAACCAATTGTCATTTGGAATCATGGATGGAGGTTGAAGCTAGAATCTACTTGCCAAGCCAAGCAGAAGGCTGAAATCTTTAATCAAGTTTCAGAGCAAAGCATTCTAAGATTTCCTGGTCATCTGTTCACAAGTGTAATTTAAAGAGAACATTTCAAATTCTGGCCCCAAATTGCTTTTATGTCACAAATATTTCCTTCCCAAAGCTCTAGCGATTCAGCCCAAACTCAGAATTCATACTACGAGATCGAAAGCTCTTTTGTTGGGGAAAATTTACTTGCTATAAATTCCCCCAGTTGTTTAAACGATCCTCTATTATCAGAGAGTGCCTCTGTACTCCTGGCTTCTCAAATTGGCCTTGATGAAAATTCTAGCAATAACTCTCCTGAAGTATCAAACTCAAACTCCGTGCACTCTCAAAAAGATGAGACTAATAACCCTTTCACTCAAGCCAAAGAACTTGAATTTAAAAGAATTAACATCGAAGGCGGGGAAATAGTTCCGTGGGATACACAAGATGAAGCTGACTCTGAAATTAATCCAAGTTTAAAAACTGAACCTAAACCCGATAAAGTTGAACAGCTTAAACGAAGCAACTCTGCTTCTTCAAACATTTCTTCGCCGACCACAAAGGACCCTTCGCGTCCAAATGAAGCTGGGGTTGCTAGAGAAGGTCTTAACAGGCATGGAGCTAACAAAATTTATTTTTATTCATCTCGAAAACCAGAAGGTTCCCGGCCGAATCGAATTTTCCAGGAGAGATATTGGTCAAACCAATGAAACGCACATACCCCCTAGCAATGCCAGTCCGCGAGTGTTGCCACACCCTTCCAACACAAAAACTCGTAATCGCTGGAGCGATGTAGAGCTCAAAGCTCTTGAGCGTGGCATGCTAGATCATGGGACCCGTTGGGCAAACATTTTAGCTGACCATGGAGTTCATGGCAGAATCTCCCAGGATCTCGCTTGTCGCTCGCAAGTCCAATTAAAAGATAAAGCTCGCTCAGAGCGTAGAATAAGGGAAAGAGAGGGGAAGGCTCTCGGGGTGTTTTCTCTTGCTTGCTCCCGCTCTTGATAAATATGACCTATTGTACCTTATTGCAAGGTTTAAGGTAAATTTTAAAAGTTACAGCCATTATTGGGTGCCCACAATCGTATTTCGGCACTAATTAATAGCATTTTTATACAATTTTCATGATTAAATCAATTTCAAAATATAGTTTCATTTTTTATCCTTTTATCATAACTAGAGTTAATTTTTTTATTCATAAGCAAATGTGAAAATTATCAAGATCGTTGCTTTGTACTAAAGTTAGTTTCCTTTAAACTATTGTGCAGAATGCTTATGAAAAAGATCAACGTATGCTTTGCGCTCTATTTAGAAGTACTTTCAGTCTAGGTAACATCCCTGCTTCCAGACTCGTAGACCTAGTGCACTTCTCACACCTAATGTGTTGTAGCCAGTGCTGCTTTAATAATTACAATTTAGCAATGGAGCTGTAAAGCAGGACGATATTATGTCTATCAGTTCCTGTTGAAGTTATAAGACAAGTTAGAATTAATTATGTCGCGTTTAGAAGTTACTAAGTCATGTCTGCAACTGTCAAATATTAAACCATTCTACAGTAGTTTTAAAAGCTATGGCGACAACCAAAAATACCTCAGATTTAAATGAAATGATTTCAGATTTAAACAAAATCCAACTATCAGGTTAAAATATACACTCTGTTAACAGGGTTTATTGGTGTTAATGGGTGAAATGAGTCAACACAGCAACAAAGGGCTCATACGTAAAGTGAAACCATTCAAAATACAATCCGAAATACATTGATTCACAAACGAAATGGTGTGAGTTGACTTTTGGTGTACATATGGGTCATTATTTTTCTTGTTATGCCTAAGCGCTGGACTGATTATTTTATAACTTAATTACATTATTCATATTCAAATTATTCAGAAAGATTAAAATACAATCAATGTCAAATCTTTAATTGATCTTGGGCTTAGATATTTTTTTAAAAAATATTTTATCAATTTTATAATTGAAAATTACACCTTATAATATTGCTGGAAATATCTTAAGCGCTACTACATACTACAAGCTAAAAATATTTATGATGAGTTGCATGGGAGAGTAATAGCAGCCCCAAAGCTATAAATGCTGTTACCCTATCTTTGGCTCATCATAAATATTCTTAGTTTGTTTCAAAAAAGGTTGTTGTTTTTGAAAGACTGATAACTCTATTTAAAATACACCCTCTAGTAAGCTGCCCTACTTCATGAACTTGCCCTAATGCACCACTAGCATCTTCTGATATTTTTGTTTCTCTGGTATCATCACGTGATTTCAAATGATAAGTTATCTCAGAATATTCTGAGAAACTTTCAAATGTTAGAGGTGAAGTATATACCCTCCCATCTTTCATCAAATATGAAAGATTAATGCACAGATTTTTAACTTCGAGCTCTCTCCTTATAGGCCTAACTTTTCTCTCATAAATATAAAAGAATGACTTTTGAGAAATATTTGAGCCTGATAGCGCTGATTTATATAGTTCTTTTCTTTTTTCTTCTTGCTCAAAAATATTTTTAATATCATTTATATTCTTAATATAAAGCTGATTTTCTTTCTCTTTTAATGTTTTTGATATTACACCAAAGAGACCATCAACAATACTTTTCCCATGACATTCTACAAATCTATTGTATTTAATAGACCCTTTAATGTATTGTGGTGCCTCTTTAAATAGATAATATAAGAATTCATAGGATCTAAAATGGTTTCCATTGTCAGTCCATACTTTGATATTATTTATTTTTTTAAACTTATCTGATTTAAGAAGACTTATTAGACATTCACCTGAAAACAAAGAATCATGAGACAATATTTGAGACAAAAAATCATGGTATTCATATTTAACTTTATTGTTTTCTTTAAATACCAATGCAAACCCCAATAAAGAAATAGGTCTTTTGGAATAAAAACAGTTATGGGTTTCAATTGGACTACCACCAACTTTTAAATTCTCCTTAAAATCTATGACTATAATACATGATTCATTATCTAATTCATTGATATTTTTCTTATATTCCCTATTTTGATGAGCATAAAAGTCTTGGTGCTGATTAATAGCTTTTAAGTTACTGTTTATAGATTCTGGCAATAATAAGTTTTTACTTTCACATTCTTCTTTTCTTTTTTCTAAGGATGATTTTAAGTTACAAATATTACACATGTCAGTTTGTTTTTTACTCTTTATTATATTTTTTGGTATTAATTTATAATAAGTTGAAAGTGATATTGAAATTTCATTTTTTACTTTCATATTTTCATATATTTCTTTTTTTGTTTTTAATAGAGAATATTTTATTTCAGTTGAATATTCATTCATTTCTTTTTCAATGTCTTTATAAGTTTTTTATGGTGCTTTTTTTGTAAACTGGCTTGTTTCAAAAGAATTTTCCAGTAGTTTTTTAATTATTTTTTTGATTATTTCTTTTTTTAATGAATAGTTATTATCTTTTTGGCTTTTTTGTTTAAGCTTACATTTTTATTTTTATTTATTTTTCTTGAGTATTCAAACTCACTTTTGGTTATATTAAATCCCATATCAGTAAGCTCTTTTAAAGAGTAACTGGAAGTAACCAGAGATCTCAAGGCTGGGAGATGCTTTTGAGGAGCAGATTTCCGAAGATCCTTTAAGTTGTCAATTATCCCATTTAGTTTCGGATTTTGAATTAAAGGAATGAACTCTGTTTTTCCAAACTCAGTTTGAGTGAGGAAGTGATTGATAAAGGAATTAAGATTGCCTCCAGAAACAAAGAAGAATGCTCTCTTTAGCATAGCAATTCTTTCTCTTTTTGTTGATGCTCCCAGTGAGGAAAATGGCTTCATGGCAGAAGTAAAGTTAACAGATTCCATAATATTGGATTTGTGATTGCTGATAAAGAGATGCTTTGTAGAGATGCCTTGCAAAAGAGTGCTGGTTGCAGGAATTATATCTTTTTGTGAAGATGGTTTGAAGTAAACCTTAGGTGGTGCTTTAGCTCTTATATACCAAGCCTTATGACACCATTCTGAAAGAAATGATGTGACAGCTTTATTTGCAATTTCAACTTGAATTTATATTTCTAGAATAAATGAAATCCCCAGTTTTCATGCACAGGTGATATATGTGTATCAGCTAAGCATCAAATTACATCATATCCTCTTTGTAATCTATGCAAATCAATTAAAATGATGTATTAACTTAATTATAACTGTTCTGCATATTTTAAAATGATAAAATATTAAAGAATTATATTTAAAAATGCTTAATTTGAGGTTCACAGTTCACTTGAACCTCAAAATTCATCTAAACAGCAAATAAATTAATGTCCTAACTTTAAACTACCATAAAATCCTAAATAATTAAGCTTTTTAAATAAAATAAAATGCGGAAATGATGCTCTTGATCTTATCTTTAATTTTGTTAAATAAAAAGCATATAGTAATTAATGAAAAATTAACTTTTTTAAGCTTTAAGCAATCTATTTTATTTCATTATCAAAATAATATAATAAAAGCTGACATATGCTCTTTTAAATTGCTTTTGCTTTAATATTCAATATTATATATATATTAATATTTTAACACCAATGGAAATATAAGATTCTTAGCTTCATTTTGATAGTTTATAGTGTGAAAAAATATTAACTTTTTGTTGAGTTATTACTGTTTTAAATATAAACATTTGTAATTTGATTTTTTCAAAATTGAACTGTTATGCTGCGACTTGGGCAGCATGTGTATTAGAAAATGGCCTAATCCCTAAAATAATGTCCCATATGTTTACTATGTAAATCAGTGATGAAATACACCCAAGCAAGGTGAGTCAAAACTCAAACCAAAAATGAAACACAATAGCAACTCACTACGTAAATGAAATCACTCACACAATGTGTGCAATGGATTGTAATCATGAATGATACCAAGGTATCTAAAATAGGGCACACAATCTTAAACAAATTTTAAAAATATTGTGTTGGGTGTTTGAATTTGGCAGTGAAATCTGGGAAAATGGGTGGATTTTTTTGAGTATTCTTAAATGGGCGTTGTAAAACCAAAAATAACTAATTAAGAAACAAAAAATCTATATTTGGGATATTGGGGGGAATAACTCTAATTAAATATCAATATTCAGATAAAAGCAAAAATTAAAATTAGGGAGTAAATTAATTGAATTTAATTTAATATTTTATTAAATTCTCAAAATGGAAGGAGCACAACAACAGAGTACCAATGCACTTGTTGTGCGCCACGGTTGCGGTTGCCCTCGCAGGTCAAAGAATAGAGTTAGTGCAACCCAAGTGCCTACTCAAGAAGGAGACGGGAGAGGAGAGTTTCATAGTGAAGCTGCACTGATACAGCTGGTTCAAGGAACACAAGCTGCTAGGGTGCAGAGCATCAACTCTTGGGTCCCAAAGCTGACCCAGAAGCCCACCAAGGTCACCACTACAAAGAAAGTTAGAAACAAGGAGGTAGAACTTACTTGGTATGTGTTTGACGTTGTGTACTGGCAAGAGTCGGTCCTGTCAGCCATGCTGGAGAAGGTGAAGCCTGTACTTGATACTAGCTACAAGCCCTACGTCAGTAATGGCAATCAGGAGGATGACAAGGAGCCTGAGTTCTATCAAACTAATGAGGGACAGCTGGTGCTCAAAAAGGTTGCTGCATTTTACACCAAGGTGCCCATGCCCTGTGTTGTGCCCAATTCCAACAAGTCAATCCCCACTGCTAAAAAGCCTGCTCAGAAGTGTAAATTTACTGCCACCTCTGGCCTTGGATTGGACCGTTTTCCCCCGCCACACCAAAAAAGGGCCAAAAACAACAGCCAAGCCATTAAATTCCCTAGAAGATTTAGCCCAAACTGTTGATGAGAGATTTGTTCTGGCCTACCCTGCAGATCCCCCTGCTTTGGTTGCCCCGGCTTGCAAAGAAACACTGATCAATTTGGATTGTTTGTTATCATGGTGTTGTCCTCTCTTAAAAATTATCAGGAACAGCCAATCAAATGATGCCACATCAACTTCCAGAAAATCAAATGAATCTGAAATGGTTGGGATGCCTTCCAGCCAATCAGGCAGAGCCAAAGAAATTAGAGTAAAACTCTCCAGTCCCTCTGACCCTATCCAGCAAAGTTTTTCTCCTAGCCAATTGGATCTAGGTCCAACTGTCATGTGATCACTGTCATTGCAAGCCATTCCTTTTAACCTAGCAAGGGGACTTTCAGTCCCCTGCTTGTCTATTTCCAATAATATTAAAGTTTTGGAGCCATTTGCACTTTATTTTAATTTTTTTTTGTTGTTGAGAACTTGGTTTTGAGTTCCTACAGCCTAAAGATTGTGGTGTTAGTCGCTGTTCTAAAGCTTACCTTGTGCCAACCAGTTTTAAACCCGGCTTCTTCTCTGGGATCTTATACTAGAGTCATTTTACTTAGTCATTGTCTTCTCTGCTTTTGCTTTCAAAAACAGAGTTTGAACTTAAAATTTTCAATTGATTTTCACTATAATCTCTATTATTATTTTGAATTTTCATTTAAAATGGTTGTCTTTGAACCCGCTTTTGCTTGCCGTTACTATCAAGGCATCTGAGATCATAGTAAAGCTGCCCAGACCCACTCTGTTGCTCCTTTTCTGCCTTTCTGTTAAGATTACCCTGTCTGGACATTTTTATACTGTTATTTGCAAAAAGAATCATACCAACCTACCTCAAATTTGTGGGGATTATTTCTATGATACTCCCAGCTATCAAATTTGTGGTGTTTTCCCTGGCTCTGTTCCTGCTGCTTCTGTGGTCTACCTCCCCAGACTTGTGGAGGAAAATCTTCTCATCTGCCCGGCTTGTGGGTAGAGACCCTTCTAGTCTCTGGGATCTCCCCAGCGGTCTTCTCTTTTCTGGAGAGGCTGTGGTCAAGAGCCTGACGTGCAATAGCTTGGGTTTGAACACTGTGGATCACACCTTGCCTGCCTCTGAAGCAGACATGTCTTCCATGCCTCCCCTCCCCAGCGTGGCCCAGAGCAATTCAGTACCCCTTGTGCCCCCCAAGGTGTCCCCTCCTGCTCCCACCTGCACCCCTCGGTTGCTCACTGGCCTGATGTTGATGGGCCTGAACAACTATTTCCCTCAGTTGTCCCCTGTGTCCTCCCTGTGGTCCCCCCTTTGAGCAGCCATCCCAGTCCTCCACTGGGCGGCATCCTGGTGGTTTGTTTTGCCAGGATGGGAGAAAAACTTAGTTAGCTTAGCCCCCCTCTCTCATAAGAAGCGCATCCCTGACATTAAACACATCATCCTGCTTAAGCTAATGTGTGAATTGGGCAATTACAAGGCGGCTGCAGCCCTTGTTGGGGTGGATCCCAAGTACGCCAGAAAGACCTTCAACAAGTTCATTGATACTGAACGAGTCCTTGCTGCGGAGAAATCCTTGCGCGTTTCCACTATGCTCACCAAGGAGCATAAATGGGCAATCTTCCCAGTGGATCACCTGGGACTGCCATCTTGAACTGGCAAATATACAGGCAATGGTCAAGTCCACTTTTGGGGTTGAGGCTTCCATTTCCTTTTACTACCATCTGCTGAAGAAGATGCGCTTTTCCTGGAAAAAGCTTGGGGTATCTCCGTATAATCAGAATAGCCCAACCAACATTGAGACCCAGAAAAACTACACAGAGGCGTACACTGCCCTCAAAGCCAAGGGGACAGTCAAATTTTACTATATTGTAGAATTGGCATTTGCCTTGTCTATGCGCAATGCATATGGCTATGTCCCCAAAAGCTCCAATGACAGGATGGCTCAGTGTGCTGCAGTCTGCCCACAGCCTACTCAATGGTGGCTCTCCTCAGTCCAAAGGGGGTTGAGCTATACCAAATGATACTGAGCTCCCACAACAGCTGTATCTTCCTATCATTTCTCTGATTGGTCCAGGAGCACCTGAGGTGCACGAGCCCTGGCTTCACCAATGTCATTGTGTCTGACAACATTAGTCTCCACAAAGTGGCTGACATTCTTGAGGAATTCCCAATGATTGACACCAACAGTGCAGTGGGCCCCCAGCAATTGGCCACAGCAAATTTGGGCCTTCTCTTCCTCCCTGCTTATTTGCCATTCCTAAATCCCATTGAGGAAGCCTTTGGGTGGCTCAAGCAAGTCATCAAGCGAGGAATCCTAACTGGGACCAAGGACCTCTTTAATTTTCTGCAGGCTGGGATCCACACCCTCCCAGCCAAGACTGTGGCCAAATTCTATGGCCATGCTGATTTGTTTATCCCCGCATGCCTAGCCAAACAGCCAATCAATTAAAGGCTTAGTGTGTCCAATTTTTTTATATTCTCTAATTTACTATTCAAGATTTATTGATTATCATTTTATATTTAGATGCTTCCAAGCCCGCAATCACATTCAGTAGGACAATCAATGAAGGTTAGTAATTTATTTATTTATAATCATTTTTTATTGTGTCATCTAAGGGTATCCCAAACGCTTGATTCTGGATTACGCAAACGCATTAATATCACTTTTGGCAAATAAATATAATAATCAAAAAAGTTAAATGTAATGTGTACAAATCAGAAGTAGATTTTATTGAAATATATTATAGTGCTTTTATTAAGACCTTCTCTGGGACATATTCTGTAAATCTTGTTTGCTAAAATAAGAATTAGAAAATTTTATTATAATAAAAATAATATGAATTGTAATGAAATTTATTGGAAGAGAGAATTTATTAAGAACACCTGTAGTGAGTTCTTCTGTATGTACCCACCCCGCAATGGAGGTGGTGCACAACCTCCACTGCCACACTGTGGACAGGTGGATACACCCTTATTAAAAAACTCTCTGCCTGCTGGTGAAGGGGAGTAGGGTTAGGTGCAAATGGAGGAGCAGCTTCTCTGGCAGGGCTGCAAACCCGTAGATACCATCCAGGACCAGGGCGTCCTGGATGACATGATCCACCAAGTCATACCCAAGGGCCTTCTTCCTGTCAAGGGAGAGCCTGGCCTTGTCAATTCCTAGAAGGACCCCGTCAAGATCCTCTACACTGGCGCTCCTCCCAAAGAAGAAAAGATACCCAAGGTAAACAACAAGGTGAAGCCTTTTCCCAGCAAAGGCTTCCTTATACTTGCATAATTTATTGAAAAGTGCACTGATCTTCTTATCATGCTTGGTCTTTGCAAAGGTCAGCTCCATGGCTGCAGGGACCCCTGTCTTGTTGGCACTCCAGGCCAACCCAAAGTTGGCTAGGAGGATTTTTGTTTTCTTGACGGCTGTTGCATCTGCAACAGCCAATTTGCCCACCGTGCGCCTAAAGTTGTCCAGCAGGTAAGAAATTGTGTGCTCCAAGGGGTAGCAGAAGCAAGCAGCCGCATGAGCCTGGCCCATCTCTGGTACATTCTTGAATGGGAGCGTTGCCAGGACGTCCCAAACAAGCTCAATGGAGTTTACACAGTAAACTCCACTGAGGTTAACCAGGTCCAGGCAGACCAGTTGGGCATCCTTGTAGGCAGTAACTGCCCACTTGGATGCCCCCTTGCCATGCGTCAGCCCAGCCAATGCCTCCTGCAACATTGGAAAGGACCTGTGGATGCGGTCCTCCAGCTCCTGCAAGACAGGGGGGACAGATACAGCTGCTTGGCCACATGAGTGGCCTAGTTGGCGTAGAATGTGGCAGGGACAAAGGGGACCAGGACTTGGCGGAGTTCACCGTCTATGTTATCTAAAAAAACAGGTAAGTATTTACAAATTTTTATTAATTTTATTTTTTTATGTTACCTTCACATGTTTCTTCCTTTCTGGCTGCTTCAGCAGGCTTGGCCATTCTTGGCGCAAGCAGTTGTGCAGGCAGTTCTTTATCCTCTGTTCTGGCACGCTTGACGGGTTTGAGATGTTCATAAATCTCCGGGTTGTCAACCCAGACAGACAGTGCAGAAAGATTGTATGCCTTAAATTGAAGGCCCTTGACCACCGTCTTCTGGATGTTGAGAAGACGCTCAATGGTCTTCTCAGGGGTGTCTGGCATTTTTTGTCATTAGGGCCTTTGCGGACACCTTGTCTATTTTGTCTCTGTCAAGGACGGCAGACTTCACTTTGGCTTTGACCTTGTGGTCAATGTCTTTGATTTTGGCAATTGTCAAGTTAAGATCCTTCAGAAGCTTCTCCAATTCTCTCATTGATTTTTTACTAACCTTTTCATATGTTTTTATAGCTTTTGCCCCAATAAATTCTGTATGATTTTGATACTGTTGCCTCTTTGTTTATTCCTTTTTGTTTTCCCATTTAATACATTATCCCATCTTTTTACCCATTTTGTATATGTTTTACGCGCATCTCAATATGTGTTGTTTGCTTTGTGTTGGCATTGTTTCCTTGATTACCTTATTATTTTTGGCGCTTGGCATAGTCCCTTGTGAAAATATTAACAAAAATTTGGTGATCAGCTAAATTTGAATTAGAAAATTATGTGTTAACTGTTTTTAGATAAAGTTGTTACTGATCCAAATTCAAAACCTTAATGATAAACGTTAAGCCAATCAGGAGCCAAGTGATAAAGTGATTGTTGTGACATAAAGGGTCACTCAATAATTCTTTGATCTATGTGCGTTAACTAATCTGATTAGCTGGTTGTTTTGCCATTGTACACCATCGCCACTGTGGCAAGTTGTTGATGGACTAGTGCTAACCCATTAGCTGATTGGGCACTAGTCCATCAACAACTTGCCACAGCGGCAATGACACACAATGGCAAAACATCCAGCCAATCATATATATTAGTGCACATGCATCAAAGAATTATTGAATGACCCTTTATCTCACAACAATCACTTTATCACTTGGCTCCTGATTGGCTTAAAGTTTATCATTAAGGTTTTGAATTTGGATCAGTAACAACTTTATCTAAAAACAGTTAACACATAATTTTCTAATTCAAATTTAGCTGATCACCAAATTGTTGTTAATATTTTCACAAGGGGCTGTGTCTGGGTACTAAAAATAACTGTATTCTGGATCTAGATGTATGGTATAGTAAATATATGATTTTATAGAAATAAGCTGAACATAAAGAATAAAAGCAACTATAAACAAAGAGAACATGAACAATTGAAATTCAAAATAAAAATAATATAAATAGAAATAGAAATTTTTTGGGACCAGGGGGTTTATTGGGGCAGGGAAGAGTGATGCCTAGGAGGCAGAATAAAGCAGGGGAAGACGTAGAGGCGGTGCTGGCCTGGGGGGTCTGGGATTGGGTTGGGTTGGGATTGCTGGTGAGGGGTGTTGGTGGCAGGGTTGGAGGTAGGAGGATTTCACTGATGGCTGCCATATACCGCTTGTTGTATTCCTCATTGGTCATTGGCTGGATGGGCTGGTAGGTGGCAGTGGCCTGAGGTGGAAGGTGCTTATCCTTACGTGATTGGTTGCCCATGTTCACATGGAAAACCATTTGTGCAAATAAGTCAGCCACCATTTGGCGGCCAAAGAGAAAATTGTGGTCAAGGACCCCAAGATAGAGGTTGGTGAAAGCCTGAGGGCGGCGCTCCTGTAGTGTATCTCCAATGTTAAAGAAGACAAAATCAGCTAGATGGATGTCTGCATAGCCGGCAGGGTACACAGAGGCCTGATGCCCGCATTGCTGGATGGCCTTGAGGGTGGTGGAGCTACCCTCCATCTGGTGGCTCAAGAAAACCCAGTACTTGGAATTTGAGCCATCCCAGGAGTTGAGTAATCCACCAAGGATGTGGCTGTATGAGTAGCCATTGATGAAATCTGGGTTTGTCCAATAGTAGACAAAACCCTTGGCTGAAACAGCCAGAAATGCACCAATGAACATCCCCTTCTTGACCTTCTTCCTTCATTTTTGAGTGGCGGCTCTTCCTTGCTTGCCAAAATCATCAAAAGCTATTGATAGCTTGTAATAGGAGATGAACATGACATTGTCAGTTAGACTAGTCAGGCATCGGACCAGGGTTGATTTGATGGCGGTGTCATACAGGGAATCCTCAGTGCCATCCCATTGATTGCCAGCAAAATTGGTAAGAATCCATATTGAAGCCACCTTCCCATACATCCAGAGCTGCACCATGCGCTCAGACACCCAAATGCCATGATGCACAAGTTGCTTTTGGACCTGGGTCAAGGGAAGCTTGGGATCCCGCTGGAGGAGGTCAAGCATGATTGGGTATGCCTCAGATATTTGTGACTCAGGGGCCTTCTTGGGCTTCTTGGCTGTCCCAATCAGATTCCCCCTGTTCATCAGGTTGTTGAATTCCCGCATGACAGTAGCTTGGGTAAATTGCAACTGGGTGGCAATCTGTTCCCAGGACAGACCCTGTAGATTTAGTGCCATAATTTCCTGAAGAAGTTGGGCAGTGATGATTTGTTGCTTAGGGCGCTGGGCCAGGGGGGCTGAAGCCTGATTGGCTGTAGGGAGGCAGGTTGGCTCTTGGCAGGAAGTTGTTCCAAATCAAGGTTGCCATCCTGATTGGCTGGTTGGTGGGCAGCTTGTGCAGGGGTGGGTACGGGAGCAGGGGCACAGCTAGACACTATGTGACTACTGAACAAGTCAAAGCCATAGGGGTTGGTGGTCAGGTACAGGTCAGCTTCCTTGTTACCTGCCTCAAAGGCTTGGGTGTAAACAGGTGCCTCTACGTTCTGAGTCTTGCCTCCACTGAAGCTGGCTTGGCTGCTGGCACCATCAAAGATATTGCTTATAAAAACCATTTTAAAAAACCTAGGACAAAATCACTAAAAGTAGAAATTTTAAAATTTAATGATGTATTTTTATTGTAATATTGAGTCCACATTTGGAAGGTTCTCAAAACCATTCCATACAAATAAGAATCCATAAAAATAAATAAAATGCCTCTGTCCCTAAATTGGATAGCTGTTGATTGGCTGTTAAACTGTTATTTTTCTATTTTAGGCTGCTCATACTACACATCTTGTGTGAGTTCATGTTGTTTTGTGCTTGTGAAATCTTGCTTCTAGATTGCTCAAATTCTGTTTCATTTTAGTCCTTCTGTTGGTGCCTCATATGAATCCTGATTGGATTATAATATACTCTGGAACAGCATCCATCCATTTCACTTGTTGCGTCAGTTCATTTTGTTTGTGGTTTGGACTACACCGCTTGATGTTTGATATAATTTTAGTATAATGGGCTAGTGAAATTTTGGTTTTGTTTGACAGTTCATTTATTAACTAAAATTTTATAAATTAATTGAATCCTGAATCTTGCACAACTTGGATTTTGTTCAAATCTGAAATCATTTTGTTTAAATCTGAAGTACTTTTTGTTGTCACCGTAGCCTTTAAAACTACTGTATTGGCTTCTTTCAGAGAATTTATACCAAATGAGTTGCTGTAGTACATGATTAAAGAGGTTGAAGTTCACTCTGTTATTGGCGTAGCAAAGTCTTAAGTTTTGTTAAGAAGAATAAACAGGCCATGGTATAAAGTTTTAAACCATATTGATGCTCCCCTGACAACATGCCCAACACTGTTTTGATAAGAAGCTTTTTAAGGGTTTGTATCTTGATAAGGATTGAATAGATGATTGCTGTTTTTGTAGCTAATGATTTTTTCAATTTAATGACTGAACTTATACTATTGATAATTTGTTTTAAAGATTGCGCTAGGCACTTAGCTTAATAATGATGCTACACATTGTAAAGACTATAAACCCAAGAGTTGTTATTAACTTTGAGTTTTTTTACAAGAAAAAGGAAAAATTCAAAGAAAGCGTAAGAATTACTAGGTTAAGGCTATGCCAGTTCATATATTTAGCTGCTTGATTATTTAGTAGGGCTTCAGTAAGTATCCAAAGCATGTATTAAAAGTAACTTTTTGATAAAATAAAGGCAAAAATAAGCATCTTGCTTTTCTATCCAGTTTTCTCAATCCTTCTAATTTTGTCTGCTTATTTTTTTAAACCCACAGTTAACTGAAATTCAATCTTCTATTTTTTTGCTATAGCAAATAATACTGTAAATTCAGAACCTGAACATAAAAATGCGGGACTGTCAAATACTTGGTCCAAATTTTGAATCACTTTTGAAGGATGGCATTTTTTAATTAAATTGAATTCTTTGAGTATTTATTTGAATTTTTGAAAATGCGGGAACTCATAGACACTTTGCAAAGTTCAAGTCAAACTGCATATTTCCAATGGACAAAATGAATTAACTGGAATCAGATTTGAAGTGTTCAAATCCATCAGCCATTTTCATAAAGTTTACTATGTTTTTTGAAATTCTGGGACTGTCAAATCCAAGAACCAAATTTCAAATCACTTTTGAATGGCACTAGTAAACTCAGATATTAATTGCGGGAACTGGAATCCAAATTTAATGTACAGTAAGCACACTAGGAAACACCAACCCAATTCAAGAAGCTGCATCACAACTAAAATCAAATGAAAAATTCAATCTCAATACCCATGTTTAGACATAAAAAGTGATTAAACTTTAAAATCATCCAAAACTGGATAGGATACAATATTATACACTTCAAATTACAGATATAGAAATTCTGCTACTATTCAAGGCTAAATCAAGAGAAAACAACTACTCACAACTAAACCAATAAATCCAAATAAATGCATATTTAATCTAATATATATTTTTTATTTTATTTTTATGGACTGTCAATTGCATTCCCAACCAGCTCCTGCACCAGCCCGCGGGGCAGCCTGTCCACAAGAGCATCCCAAAGGGTCCAAGAACAGAGCCAGAACACAAATTAAAGGGAGTCATGCCAATACACAGGCCTCTCAAGGCGTCAGCGCCAGTCAGCCACCTCCTGCGTCCCAAGCCAGATCACACAGCCTTAATCCCAGACAGAAGCTGCTCTCAAGGCCTGCAACCAAAGTCTCTTACACAAAGGTCATTGTGAATAATGAGGTTACATACACCTCCACTGTATACCCAGTTGTCACACGGCCCTGCACTCTTGATCTAAGAGTTGCTACTTCCTGCCCCTGCGTCTTTGACACCACCTACAAGCCATTGGCCACCACTGTTGAACCATCTGCGCCTATTGTGTGTTAAACCATTGACAGCGCCACTGCAAGCAAGCGTGATCCCACCTTCTACACAAAGGTCCCCGTCCCCTGTGTTGATCCTTCTAGCCAGGATGCTGTGGTACCTACCAAGGGCCGGCGTTGGTTGACAGATAGTGAGCGTGAAGCTCTCCTCAACTGCTTGAATGGGGGAATGGCGGTTTGGGATATTGCATCCTGATTTGGTGTCACAGCCAGATACATTGCAGACATCAACACCAAGTATGGCAACACCAGGAAAATTGCCAAATCTACCAAGGCTAAGCAGTAGCCAAAACTCTTGCAGCCTGTGCATATTGACGCAATAAAACAGTGGGTAGCCAAGGATTGCCACCTGGACACACTTGGTATCCAATCAATGCTTGCCACGGAGTTTGGGCTTTCTGTTTCCAAAACCCTTGTTTACAAAACAATGGTTGATTCAGGCTTCTCCTGGAAAGTACTGGGAGTTTTGCTGTACAACAGAAACAATGAGAAGACCATCAAGGATTGACACATTTATGCCAAGACATATCTGGTACTAAAGGAGACTGGCAATGTCCAGTTCTTCTACATCAACAAATTGTTGTTTTCCTCCTCACTCAGGTCTAGGCATGGGTGGGTCAAGAAGGGGTCCAAGGACGGTGTAGCCCATTGTGCAGCTGTCTGTTCCCAGACCTATTCAATGGTTGCGCTTCTTGGTCCTCACGGGTTAGACCAATACCAAATGATCAAGGGTTCCCACAATAGCAGGACTTTTCTTGATTTTCTCCGAGTTGTCAGGGAGTATCTCTGGATCAACTACCACAGTACAACCAACATTGTTGTGCTGGATAATGTCAGGCTCCACAAAGTGGATCTCTTGTGTCTGAGTTCCCGCCAATTGATAAAAATAGCCATTTGGCCAACCACCACCTGGCTGACTGCCCAATGAGACTCCTCTTCCTCCCCCCTGTATTCTCCATTTCTGAACCCAATCAAGGAGGTGTTTGGTTGGATCAAGAATAAGGCAAAACAAGGCCTCCATCAGGACACTGAGGATCTATTCAATATTCTTGAGGTCATTCAATTTGCAATGCCACCTGATGTGATGGCGGCTTTTTACAAGCACTCAGAATCCTTCCTCCCCAAAGCCCTGGCCTCTGAGCCAATCAGATAAATGGGTGCTCAGGGTTTTATTTGTTTTTATTTTTATTTATTTTGTTTTTAGTAGGACTCAAAAAATTATTGTTTATATATAATGAGGCAACCTCCAGAATTAACTCATACAGAATGGTATATCCTCCAAGTTGACAATTTCAAAAATTGTTTTTGCTTTATCTTTTATAATTTCAATTAAAAGATCAAAATAAAAATCAAACATTGCTTTTATTATGAGTGTCAATTATTTAATCAAGAAAAAAATAATCTTTAATTTTGAAAATAAGAAAAATATTTTTGAGAATTGTCAACATGGAGGATGTTCCATTCTGTATGAGTTAATTCTGGAGGTTGTCTATAATGATGTGACGTTCAATTGTATTATAGACATATAAGAGTATGTAGAAAAGGTAAGTAAAAAAAATTACACTAGTTATGAGGAATATATTTTTATTATAATGCACTAAATATTATATTGACTGTTGAGCTAACAAATAAATAAATTAAAAAAGATCTAAATAGATTAATTTTATTTAAATAATTGTGAATCCTTGTCGGTACTTTGGCTTTGTTAAGCCACAAATTGGACCTTGCAGGTCATCATCTGATCCTTATTAAATCAGTACCACTATAGCCACACAATACAGAAGCCAATGATTTTTATGTATTGCTTACCAATTAGAACTTAGGATGCGGGTCAAGCATACCAAATATACTGTAAATTCAGAACCTGAAGGTAAAAATGCAGGATTGTCAAATCCTTGGTCCAAATTTTGAATCACTTTTGCGGGCAACTCAGCTGAGTGAGAATTAAAATATTTAATAAAATCAACCATTTAATTTGACTTTTTTGATTTATTTAAATTGGCAAATTTTGAATCTCTTGAGCAGATAACTCAACTAACAAAAGACAAAACCCAGTAAACAAATGTGGGATAAATGAATCAGAAATGTAGGAGTCTAATGTACAATTTAAGATTTCCTGTATTTCAAACAAATCATAGACATCATGGAAAACTTAACAAATCTGAAATTTCAGGATTGTCAAATCCAAGAACCAAGTTTCAAATCATAATTGCAAGGAATTTGAAATAAATATAATTTATGGGTGTCTCAAAAAGGATGCTAAAGGATCTAGAGTGGATTTGTGCTGATTCTTTTAGGAATCATAGGCATTCTCAAAAGTCACCCTATTCCAATTTAGGACGGCTAAAATTTAGTTCATAATATTCACAAAATTGACATATATAACAATAAAATTGAGTAAAATATACATTCCTCTTCTGAGTTAAAAATTTTAATAAAAATTTATTATGTCTTCTTTCAATAACAACCAAGTCAACAAGCTTTTCCCTGGCCTTGACAAAATTATGCCGGGCTACACTGGGTCTCTTAACAGTGAAGCATCTGTCTATGGCCACTCCCAACCCGCAGGCCCCTCTGCAAGCACTACCCAGGAGTCTATTCTTTCTCCTGCGTCCTCAAGCATGGCCCTGTTTGCCAATCATGCACAGGCAACTGCTAACCCAAATCCCTTATCAGAAATGGCATCCAGAACCAGCCATTTTAGCCATGGGGTCACCCAGAGAGCCCAGGACCCCAAAACAGCCAATCAGATGGCATTGACCAGTTCCCATGATGAACACATCCCTCCCCCAGCCAATCAGCCTGCAAGACTCAGAAGAAAACTAATCACTCCGGAGAATGTTCTTGAAATGGTTATAAGCAAGGGAAGCTTATGTCCCTTGGGGAAATTGCGGCCGAAATGGGGTTTGCAAAGTCTACTGTGGCTACAACCCTGCGAGCCCACACCAACTGTGGACCCCTACCAAGAAGACCCCAACTGGCACCTGTACTTTGACCAAAGGTGACATAGCCCATCCCCTTATGATGGCCATTATGGAATGTGACCCACAGATGCCCCTGGTCCAGGGACGTCTCCAGTTGGGACTCCACGGCATCTTCACCAACAAAAGAACGGTGAATTTGTGGATACACAGAGTTGTGGTTGCCGCTAGAATCTTGTCCAATCAAGTTCTCAGTGGCCCCATTTTGGTGAACACTGACCTCTACAATTCAACTATTATTAATTTTATCAAAGGAAGGGCAATGAGGGCCTGTACTGACATCATCTTCTTACTCATATACTAAGATTTCTGCAAGTATCCAAGACTATGGAGAGAAGCGTATCCAGTCTGATGTGTACAAGTGTGGCCCAATCTTGTATCATTTTGTTGGGGTTTTATTGGCAGTTTCTCCATTTGGCGTCAATTATTACTCAGCAATATCAAACACTGCAGATGGGTATGCCTACCAGATAGAGCTCAAGGCCATGCTGGAGGAGTGGGCCACACAAAACACCGTGCACACAGTTGTACTGAGTGCGGAGATGGAGCAGCAGGAATGGGCTACCCAAGAAATCAGGGCTGCAGAGCATACCTGCTGATCCTACCCCATCAACTATGCCAACATGCATCTTGCAGATGTATGTCTCTACAATTTTGGTTCTGCCCTCAGGCGCTTAAAGCCTGCCACCTACAACAAACTATGCACCCAAATTGATAAGGGTTGTGAGCTTTTTCCTTCCGTGTCTGTCTAGGACTTATTTGATCTCATCATCTTCTATGCAAGTAATAGTGATAAGTCCAGAAAGGACCCCCGTCTCCCCCCACGTCAGTCCATCCATTTTGTCAAGCCAGTATATGTGACAGAAGAAGAGTTCAAGAAATTGAAGCAATCAGCTCTTGCTGCCCCTTCCCGGTCAACAAACCCTGCCTCTCCAAACCCCCATCAAGCCACCTGCCTTCCAACCCTGACTCCTAAACCACCACCCATTTGCTTCCCACTATCTCTGATGCCGCCTCTTTCACAGGCGCAGATGAAGGCGATGTTCATTCCGCCCATTCCCTCCCTTCCTGTCCTTTGATTGGTAAATAAATCTTTTCTTTGTGACAACTTATTAAAATCAATATCTCTCTTTCAATTCATAATTAATAATATTTTCTTTTTACATTATTAGAATTTCCCATAATTAATAAAATGTTGTACATTTTACAAATAGCTTAAAACTATGAGCAGACATATTTTTCATCGTCATTAATAAATTAAAGACAATAAACATGAATATTGGATTAGAATATTGCAATTAGACGTCAACTCTTGATATTTTGATATTATGTGCATAACTCAATGTATTTTGTTTAATAAAATCCATTGTAAACTTGGATTTTCCATTATAACTTAATGAAATGACTGTGTTTATATTAGGGCCATTAACACTTAGTACAAATATTGAAAATTAGTGCATTCTACAGCCTGTATATTTACCTATTGGTAATAATTCTGTAAAATTTTCAGTCAGATTTTGCAAGGTAATAATGTAATGGGTTAACAAACTACTGTTTATTATCATTAATTGGCTGATTTTCTTTGCTATGGCAATTGTGTATTTTCTGATATTTACGCACTAGTATCCAATTGGTTGGCTTCACATCCAATTGGATACTAGTGCGTAAATATCAGAAAATGCACAATTGCCACAGCAAAGAAAATCAGCCAATTAATGACAATAAACAGTAATTTAGAAACACATTACATTATTATTACCTCACAAAATCCAACTAAAAAATTTATAGAATTATTACCAATGGGTAAATATACAGGCTGTAAATGCACATTGTATCAATATTTGTACCAAGCATTAATGGCCCTAATATAAACACAATCCATTTCATTAAATTATAATGGAAAAGGCCAAGTTTACAATGGATTTTATTAAGCAAAATATATTGAGTTATGCACATAATATCAAAATATCAAGAGTTGACATCTAATTACAATATTCTAATCCAATATTTATGTTTATTGTCTTAAATTTATTAATGATAATGAAAAATATGTATGCGTTGAAGATAGTACTGTAAAAACCAGTTTTTTGATGGAATTCAAAAAATATGTCAACAATCTATAACTTGATCAACAAATTAGAAGCACACCTGCAAAAGGTTTTTGAAATAGAAAGAAATATCAGGGAAATAGTGACAGGAAAGCTGGGTGACAAGGGCCAGCCACCAATCCAGTCAAAAGAAGATGCTCTGGATAAATTGGGAAATATTATAGATGAAAAGAACAAAGAAGCATTATTTAATCTACAGGGAACAATTTTATCAAGTCTGAAGTTCAACAACACGGCCTACAATTTGTGGGAGTTCTGGCAGGGGGCCAAAGAAAACAACAAGATCAAACTAATTGAAGGAACAGAAATTTAAAAGTAAATCAACACCAATGAAGAGGAAACCAACCAAATGGAAACAGATGAAAATGAAACACAAGCAAGAAGCAGAAGCACTTCAAGAAATACAGAAGCTTTATCAAATGAAAACCAAGAAGAAACACAAGTTGCAAGAAATATAAGAAAAATTAAGCCTAGAAAAATTAATGAAGAGCATCCAACGCTCATGAAGTTTGCCAAAGTGGCGCCTGTGGCTGAGGAGGCCACAGGGGAAACAATTAGTAAGTCTTTTTATGTTTTACTTATATCTATTTTAGTCATCACCAGGAATGGGGATGAGGTCGCGGAAGTGGCAGCTTATACGCTGAGTTGGTTTTACGGTGGTTACCAGTCACTGGTGGCCCCTGTAAAACAAATAAATAAGAACCAAATAAATAAAATAATTCAACAAAATATGAATAATTTTTAATAGTCAAGCTCAAGATAGGGAATATTCACCACCTGAAGGGTGCTTGCCATGGATAAGGGAAGCATATAAACTAGGATCAAATATCAAAATCAAAGTAATGAATGAAATTTGCGGGGATATCAAACTGAACTTTGATGAATACATATACAAAAGCATTCAACGATTCCCCTTCACAAACATCAACAAATATGAAAAGAATTTAATAAAAACTGGCTTTCAAATAGGAAATGAATGTTTGAAATCTGCAATTTTTAATGAAGTTTTTAAGGCACTATCAAATAAAGTTGGGGATGCAGTCCTTGTGAATAATTTTAAACCTTTATTTATTTTGTTTGCCAAGGCCTGGGGGGCTGATTCAAGTCAGGCGCCCCCTGGAACCCTCTTCAAATTCAATCAAACATCCTATATCAATAGGTTAGCTCAAGTCTTCAAAACCTGTGCATGTTCTTGGAAAATATACCTTGCAAAGAATCCATGTTGCAGTATACCTGGGAATCCTCCTTCACTGCATATTAAAAACCAACATCAAAAAGTTGGAGAATGTACCTATTCAAATGGATATTTGCCGCGTAGCCCTCAACCGCCAGAAGACACCACAGGGATACAGGACAGTTGATCATGTCCTCTATGACTTATTTACATTGGTAACGCTATACAGGTACTATGTGCCCCCCCAAAAAACCTACTAGTTGATTTGCTCACCTGCCTGCCTTTTATCAAACAATCAGCAACCACCGGGGTACAGGGCGCCACCTCTCTAGCAATCACATCCAGGGTTGTCCACCACATACAGATGAGTAAGTGGATCCAATTAGATGCATTAGCTGAAAATTTAATTTTGGGGTATAATTCCCCGGAATAATCACATTCCCTTTGCAGTTAGCATCCCCCAATAAATATTTTCCCTTCCAAATTAATTTTTTACTTTTTATATTTTAATACTAAATTTTTTTAATATTGTAATATGTACTACTAAAATTTTACTATAAAAATTTTAATATAACATATTCAAATATTAAAAATTACTATCTAAAAGTTAATATTAAAATTTTAATGATACATATTACAATATTAAAATTTTTAATATCAAATATTTTGATATTAAATAAAGCACAATTTAATAAAATTGTTATATTTCAATTAATTAAACTTTAATATTTAACTTTTAAGATTTATAATTATAATTTTACTTTTAATATTTTAAATTTTAGTATGTAAATTATAATATTAATATATCTAAATATATTACAAGACATTAGTTAAAGTTCCAACCACGTCAAATATTAAAAATAAGTTAAAAATGTTTTTATTCATTAGCTTGTCAAGTACAGGTTTATTTATCGCATAGATAAACATCAAGAATTGAATTTATCCGCACCATGCGGCCCGCTCCACTATTGCTCTAAACAAATGATTGTTTAGAACTTGAATTACCTTTCCCTTGTAATGTGATTTGATAAACATATTTGATATACTTGACCCACGTCCTAAGTACTAATTAGTAAGCAATACATGAAAATCATTGGTGGTTGTGTTGTGTGGCTATAGTGGCACTGAAATAACAAGGATCAGATGATGACATGCAAGGTACAATTTGTGGCTTAAAAAAGCCAAAGTACCATCAAGGATTCACAATTATTTGATTAAACTAATTTATTTCTATCTTTTTTTTAATTTATTCATTTGTTAGCGCAAAAGCCAATAATAATATTCAGTGCATTATAATAAAAATATTTCCATCTTACCTAGTATAATTAATTTTACTTAACTTTTCTATGTATTCTTATATTTCTATAATACAATCAAACATCACATTATTATATATAAATAATAATTATTGAGTCCTAATAAAAACAAACTAAATAAAATTAAAACTAAATAAAACCCAGAGTGCCCATTTATCTGATTGGCTCAAGGCCAGGGCTTTTGGGAGGAAGGATTCTGAGTGCTCATAGAAAGCTGCCACCACATTGGGTGGCATTGCAAATTGGCTGATCTCAAGAATATTGAAGAGATCCTCAGTGGCCTGAGGGAGGCCTTGTTTTGCCTTATTCTTGATCCAACCAAACACCTCCTCAATTGGATTCAGAAATGGAGAATAAGGAAGAAGGAAGAGGAGTCTCATTGGGCAGTCTGCAAGGCAGTGGCTGGCAAAATGGCTGTTTTTATTGATGGGGGGAATTCAGACACAACCAGATCCACTTTGTGGAGCCCAACATTATCAAGCACATCAACGTTGGTTGTGCCGCTGTAATTTATCCAAAGGTACTCCTTGACAGCTTGGAGAAAATTGAGAAAGATCCCGCTTTTATATGAGCCTTTAATCATCTGATACTGGTCCAACCCGCGAGGACCAAGAAGCGCAACCATGGAATAGGTCTGGGAACGGACAGCTGCACAATAGGCTACACTATCCTTGGACCCCTTTCTCAACCCACCCATGCCTAGACCTGAGTGAGGAGGAAAACAACAATTTGTTGATTTTGAAGAACTGGACATTCCCAGTCTCCTTTAGTGCCAGATATGTCTTGGCATAAATGTGTTGATCCTTGATGTTTTTTTCACTATTCCTATTGTATGGAGAAACTCTGAGCACCTTCCACAAGAAGCCCAAACCAACCATTGCTTTGTAAACAAGGGTTTTAGAAACAGAAAGCCCAAACTCTGTGGCAAGCATTGATTGGACAGCAAGTGTGTCCAGGTGGCAATCCTTGGCTACCCACTGCTTGATTGCATCAATATGAACAGGCTGAAAGAGTTTGGGCTGCTGCTTAGCCTTGGTGGATTTGGCAATTTGCCCAGTGTTGCTATACTTGGTGTTGATGCTGGCAATTTATCTGGCTGTGACACCAAATCAGGATGTAATATCCCAAACCGCTATTCCCCCATTCAAGCAGTTGAGGAGAGCTTCATGCTCACTATCCATCAACCAACGCTGGCCCTTGGCAGGTACCATGGCATCCTGGCTACCAGGCTCAACACAGGGGACAGGGACCTTTGTATTGAAGGTGGGATCACGCTTGCTTGCTGTGGCGCCATCAATGGTTGAATACACAATAGGCGCAGATGGTTCCTCAGTGATGGCCAATGGCTCATATGAGGTATCAAAAACGCGGGGGCAGGAAGTAGCAACTCTTGGATCAAGAGTGCGGGGCCAGGTGACAACTGGGTAAACGGTGGAGGTGTAAGTAACCTCAGTGTTCCTGGTGACCCTGGTGTAGGAGACTTTGATAGCAGGCCTTGAAAGTGGCTTCTGCCTGGAATTCAAGCTGGTAGTTCTGGCTTGGGACGCAGGAGGTGGCTGACTGGCGCTGACGCCTTGAGAGGCCTGTGTATTGGCATGTCTCCTCTCAAGTTGGGTTCTGGGTCTGTTCTTAGACCCTCTGGGACGCCCTTGTGGACAGGCTGCCCTGCAGGCTGGTGCAGGAGCGGGTTGGGAATGCAATTGACTGTCCATAAAAATAAAATAAAAATATATTTTAGATTAAATATGTATTTATTTGGAGTTATTGGTTTAGTTGTGGGTAGTTGTTTTCTCTTGATTTAGCCTTGAATAATAGCAGAGTTTCTATTTCCGTGATTTGAAGTGAATAATATTGTATACTATCCAGGTTTGGATGATTTTAAAGTTTAATCACCTTTTTTGTCTAAACATGGTTATTGAGATTGAATTTTTAGTTTGATTTTAGTTGTGGTGGAGCTTCTTTATTTGGGTTGGTGTTTCCTAGTGTGCTTAGTGTACATTAAATTTGGATTCTAGTTCCTGCAATTAATATCTGAGTTTACTAGTGCTATTCAAAAGTGATTTGAAATTTGATTCTTGGATTTGACAATCCCGCAATTTCAAAAAACATTATAAACTTAATGAAAATGGTTGATGGATTTGAACGCTTCAAATCTGATTCCAGTTAATTCATTTTGTCCATTGAAAATATGCAGTTTGACTTGAACTTGGAAAAGTGTCTTTGAGTTCCTGCATTTTCAAATATTCAAATAAATACTCAAGTAAATCAATTTAATTAAAAAAAGGCCATCCTGCAAAAGTGATTCAAAATTTGGACCAGGGATTTGACAATCCCGCATTTTTAGTTTCAGGTTCTGGATTTACAGTATTTATCAAATTATATTACAAGTGAAAGGTAATTTGAGTTCTAAACAATCACTTGTTTAGAATATAAGTGGAGCAGGCCGCATGATGCAGATAAATTCAATTCTTGTTGTTTGTATATGTAATAAATGAACCTGTACTCAACGAGCTAGTAAATAAAAACATTTTTAACTTATTGTTATTATTTGACATGGTTGCAACTATAACTAATGTCTTGTAATATATTTAGATATATTATCATTATAATTTACCTACTAAAATTTAAAAATTATAAAATATTAAAAGTAAAATTATAATTATAAATCTTAAAAGTTATATATTAAAGTTTAAAAATTCAAAATTTAACTATTTTTATTTAATTGTGCTATATTCAATATTGAAATAATATATATTAAAAAATTTAATATTGAAATATGTATTATTAAAATTTTAATATTATTTTTTAGATACTAAAATTTTAATATTTAAAATTAAAGGTTTACTTTAAAAATTTTAATATTACATATTTTGATATTAAAATTTTAGTATTAAAATATAAAAAATTAAAAAAATAAAATTTAATTTGCAAGGGAAAAATACTTATTGGGGGGATGCTAACTGCAAAGGGAATGTGGTTATTCCGGGGAATTATACCCCAAAATTAAATTTTCAGCTAATGTGTCTAATTGGATCCACGTACTCTTCTGTACGTGGTGGACAACCCTGGATGCAATTGCTAGAGGGGTGGCGCCCTGTACCCCGGTGGTTGCTGAACGTTTAATAAAAGGAAGGCGGGTGAGTGAATCAATTAATAGGTTTTTTTCAGGGGGAAACATAGTACCTGTACAACTTTGCCAATGCAAAGGAGTCATACAGGACGTGTTTGACTATCCTATACCCCTGCAGTGTCTTCTGGCATTTGAGTGCTAACTGGCATATGTCCTTTTGAATAGGTACATCCTCCAACTTTTTGATGTTGGTTTTTAATATGCAATGAAGGAGGATTCCCAGGTATACTGCAACATGAATTCTTTGTGAGGTATATTTTCCAAGAACATGCACAAGTTTTGAAGACTTGAACTAACCTATTGATATAGGATGTTTGATTGAATTTGAAGAGGGTTCCAGGGGGCGCCCAACTTGTGTCAGCCCCCATGCCTCGGCAAACAATATTAATAAAGGTTTAAATGTTTTCATGAGGACTGTGTCTCCAAAATTGTTTGACAATGCCTTGAATACTTCATTAAAAATTTCAGTTTTTAAATTTTCAGTTCCTATTTGAAAGTCAGTTTTTATTAAGTTTTTTTTCATACTTGTTGATGTTTGCAAATGGGAATTGTTGAATGCTTTCATAGATATATTCATCAAAGTTTAACTTGACATCCCCACAAATTTCATTCATTTCTTTTAAGTTGATATTTGATCCTATTTCATATACTTCCCTCAACCACAGCAAGCACCCTGCAGGTGGTGAATATTCCCTATCTTGAGCTTCACTATTAAAAATTATTTATATTCTGTTGAATTATTTTATTTATTTGTTTTTTATTTATTTGTTTTACAGGGGCTACCAGTGACTGGTAACCCCTGTAGAACCAACTCAGCGTAAAAGCTGCCACTTCTGTGACCTCATCCCCATTCCTGGTGATGACTAAAATAAATATAAATAAAGCATAAAAAGACTTACTAATTGTTTCCCCTATGGCCCCCTCAGCCACAGGCGCCCCCTCAGCAAATTTCATGAGCGTTGCCGGCTCTTCATTAATTTTTCTAGGCTTAATTTTTCTTATATTTCTTGCAATTTGTGTTTCTTGTTGGTTTTCATTTGATAAAATTTCTGTATTTCTTGAAGTGCTCCTGCTTTATGGCTGAGTTTTGTTTTTGTATGTTTCCATTTGGTCCATTTCCTCTTCATTTGTGTTGATTTCCTTTGAAATTTCATTTCCTTCAATTAGTTTGATTTTTTGAGTGTTCTTTCTATTGTTTTTGCAAATTCTCACAAGTTGTAACTTTCACTTTTGAAATTTAACCGCTTGAGTATTTTCTTTTGAAGATTTAAATTATTTCCTTGTGTTCTTTGTTGACAATTGTTCCCAGGCTATTTTTGTAATTTCCTTTTACTGGACCAAGGCTCTTCCCTCATTTCCCATTTGATTTACCACAAGTTCCCTGATGTTGTATTCAAGCTCAACAACCTTTTGGAGGGCTGACTCTAATTCATTGATAAGTGTGTAAATATTTGATATTATGTTTGAATTCCATCAAAAAACTGGTTTTTATAGTACTACCTTCAACGCATACATATTTTTCATCATCATTAATAAATTAAAGACAATAAACATAAATATTGCATTAGAATATAGCTATTAGACGTCAACTCTTGGTATTTAGAAATTATGTGCATAACTCAATGCATTTCGATTAATAAAATCCTTTGTAAACTTGGCCTTTTTCATTGTAATTTATTAAAACAGATTGTGTTTATATTAGAGAGCCATTAACACTTAGTACAAATATTGATACATAGTGCATTTTACAGCCTGTATATTTACCTATTGGTAATAACTCTATAAACTTTTTAGTTGGATTTTGCAAGGTAACAATAATGTAATGTGTTAATAAATTACTGTTCATTGTCATTAATTGGCTGATTTTCTTTGCTGTGGCAATTGTGCATTTTCTGATAATTACGCACTAGTATCCAATTGGTTGGTTTCACATCAAATCACACAGGCAATAGGAAATCAAGCTGCCACCCCAAGGCTGGATTTGGTCAGGGTGGCAGCTTGATTTCCTATTGCCTGTGTGATTTGATGTGAAACCAACCAATTGGATACTAGTGCGTAATTATCAGAAAATGCACAATTGCCACAGCAAAGAAAATCAGCCAATTAATGACAATGAACAGTAATTTATTAACACATTACATTATTATTACCTCGCAAAATCCAACTAAAAAGTTTATAGAATTATTACTAATAGGTAAATATACAAGCTGTAAAATGCACTATGTATCAATATTTGTACTAAGCGTTAATGGCTCTCTAATATAAACACAATCTGTTTTAATAAATTACAATGAAAAAGGCCAAGTTTATAATGGATTTTATTAAACAAAATGCATTGAGTTATGCACATAATATCAAAATATTAAGGGTTGACGTCTAATTGCAATATTCTAATGCAATATTTACATTTATTGTCTTTAATTTGTTAATGATGATGAAAAATATGTCTGCTCATAATTTTAAGCTATTTGTAAAATGTACAATATTTTATTGATTATGGGAAATTCTAATAATGTAAAAAGAAAATATTATTAATTATGAATTGAAAGATAGATATTGATTTTAATAAGTTGTCTCAAAGAAAAGATTTATTTACTAATCAAAGGACGGGAAGGGGAGGGAATGGGCGGAATGAACATCGCCTTCATCTGCGCATGTGAAAGGGGCGGCATCAGAGATAGTGAAGGGATTAGTAGTGGCTTGGGAGTCAGGGTTGGAAGGCTTGTGGCTTGATGGGGGTTTGGAGAGGCAGGGTTTGTTGACTGGGAAGGGGCAGCAAGAGCGGTTTTCTTCAATTGCTTGAATGCTTCTTCTGTCACGTATGTGGGCTTGACAAAACGGATGGATGGGCAAGAGGGAAGGCAAGAGTCTTTTCTGGACTTATCACTATCACTTGAATACAAGATGATGAGATCAAATAAGTCCTGGACAGACACAGAAGAGAAAAGCTCATAACCCTTATCAATTTGGGTGCATAGTTTGTTGTAGCTTGCAGGCTTTAAGCGCTTGAGGGCAGAACCAAAATTGTAGAGACATACATCTGCAAGATGAATGTCAGCGTAGTTGATGGGGGAGGACCAACAGGTATGCCCTGCAGCCCTGATTTTTGGGTAGCCCATTCCTGCTGCTCCATCTCTGCACTCAGTACAACTGTGTCCACGGGTTTTGTGTGGCCCACTCCTCCAGCATGGCCTTGAGCTCTGTCTGGTAGGCATACCCATCTGCAGTGTTTGATATTGCTGAGTAATAATTGACGCCAAATGGGGAAACTGCCAATAAAACCCCAACAAAATGATACAAGATTGTGCCGTGCTTGTACATGTCAGACTGGATAAGCTTCTCTCCATAGTCTTGGACACTTGCAGAAATCTTAGCATATGATAGGAAGATGATGTCAGTGCTGGCCCTCATTTCCCTCACTTTAATAAAATTGATGATGGTCAAATTGTATGGGTTTGTATCCAATAAACTGGGGCCATCAAGAACCTGATTGGATAGAATTCTGGCAGCAACAACAACTCTGTGCATCCAAAAATTCACTATTCTTTTGTTGGTGAAGATGCTGTGGAGTCCCAGCTGGAGACTTACCTGGACCAGGGGCATCTGTGAGTTATGTTCCATGATGACCATCATAAGGGGATGGCTGTGTCACCTTTGGTTTAAGTACAGGCACCAGTTGAGGTCTTCTTGGTAGGGGGGCACAGTTGGCGTGGGCTCGCAGGGTTGCAGCCACAATTTCCCCAAGGGACATAAGCATCCCTTTCTTTTGACTTTTTCAAGAATAATCTCCAGAGTGATTAATTTTCTTCTGTGCCTTGCAGGCTGATTGGCTGGAAGCGGAGTGTGTCTGCCTTGAGAACCAGACAGTGCCATCTGATTGGCTGTTTCTGGATTCTGGCTTCCATTGGTGGCCCCATGGCTCACTTGGTCAATTCCAGATGCTAGTGTTGCTATATGATTTGGGTTAGCAGCTGCCTGGGCGTGATGGGCAAACAGGGCCATGCTTGAGGACGCAGGAGAAAGAACACACTCCTGGGTAGTGCTTGTGGAGGGCCTGCGGGTTGGGAGTGGCCATAGACAGAGGCTTCACTGTTAAGAGACCCAGTGTAGCCCTGCATAATTTTGTCAAGGCCAGGGAACAGCTTGTTGACTTGGTTGTTATTGAAAGAAGACATAATAAATTTTTATTAAAATTTTAAACTCAAGAAAAGGAATGTATATTTTAGTTAATTTTATTGTTATATATGTTAATTTTGTGAATATTATGATATAAATTTTAGCTGTCCTAAAATGGAATAGGGTAATTTTTGAGAATGCCTATGGTTCCAAAAGAATCAGCACAAATCCACTCTAGATCCTTTGGCATCCTTTTTGAGACACCCATAAATTATATTTATTTTAAATTCCTTGCAATTATGATTTGAAACTTGGTTCTTGGATTTGAAAATCCTGCAATTTATATTTGTTAATTTTTACATGACATCTATGATTTGTTTGACATACAGGAAATCTCAAATTGTACATAAGAATCCTGCATTTCTGATTCATGTATCCCACATTTGTTTGCTGATTTTTGTCCTTTGTTAGTTGAGTTATCTGCTCAAGAGATTCAAAATTTGCCATTTAAATAAATCAAAAAAGTCAAATTAAATGGTTGATTTTATTAAATATTGTATTTTTCACTCAGCTGAGTTGCCCGCAAAAGTGATTTGAAATTTGGACCAAGGATTTGACAATCCCGCATTTTTACGTTCAGGTTCTGAATTTACAGTAATAAAACACATATGCGCAGATATAAATTTTATTACTTACTATTATATTTTTATTATTAGCGTTTATTGTTGTTGACTAAGCTACCAAGCACCACTATACTGGATTTAGTGGTATAAACATTAATCAAGTACCCCACTTGTTTTACATTATGTCATTTCCAGGTTTGTGGATTAAGTGGTGCCACATAAATTAAGCCCAATTTATTAAGAGATTTAATATGTAATTTATAAAAATCAGAAACTCAACTTCCCCTCTGTTTGACTCTATCCACTTGCCACACAATTGGTTTCAGATTTAACTAATCAAAGGCTTGTGATTAAGGCTAAATTATTAAGTGATGCACATGAGCGCCACTTGACACCCATCCACTTGACACTTTAACTTTGGAATTAGTATTGAGAGCTTCTTAACGTTTTAACCAACACTATGGTAAATAAGTCACTCCCAGCTCCTCACAGCATACCTTTATCACTAATCAACAACTTCCTACTCATTTACTCTTTCAAATTATGTTGTATTATTTATTTTTGAGCATTTGAAACTGCCTTGCTTTTGGGTTAACTTTTGAAGCTGTTTTAAATTTAAGCAAGTTTTTATATGTAAAAAACATAGTAATTTGATTTTTTGCTTGACTCTGGCATACTTGACAGTGAGAATCCAGCTTTTTCCAACTGATTGACAGTGCTAAACTCAACAATTTACTATGTTTTGAATTTTTAATTCCCAATAAAAAATTCCACATGTTAATTTTTTGGAATTATAATCTACTACTCTTCCTGCTACTCCCCATATAATTTTTATATACTTTTTTTGATTTTAGTTATACTTTCACATTTATTTTTTACTAATATGTTATGCTGAACCTAACATCTTTGATGCTATATCATAAAATCACTTACTTTCTGTTTTAACCTTTTTATCTATACTTTGAGTTTATATTTTACTTCAATTTACTTTGTTATGGCTTTTTCTGGATAATAAAACTTTATTTGCATAATTTTTACTTAAATTTTGCTTTGCTTTACCTCTTTGTGTTTGACATATCTTCTCAATCATTTTATTTACAAAACTAAACTTTTCTTTAGCCAAGATTGTCTAAATCCAACAAGCCTACCAAGCTCCAAGCCTCCAAGGGCTCAAAAGAAACTGCCTCCACCCCCAAGTGTGTCAAGAAGCCTGCAAAGACAAAGGCAAAGTCTCCTTCTCCCCCCCACTCCATCTCTTCCCCCTCCTCCCCCCATACACCCTGATCTTCAACTTTCCACTCAAGTCCTCAAATAAAAGTTATGAATCTCTCATTGATCACTCATTTTACAAGTCAAAGGCCAACACTGAGCCCACAAAGGAGCGCTGCGCCAAGAAGGCAAAGGCTGCCAAGGAGCCCACCTCTTATTCTGGTAAGAAAAATGAGGCATCCAAGCAGGCCCAAAAAAACCCTTCCCCTCCTCCCCCTGATGGCTCTTCCCCCTCCCTCATCTGACCCCCAGGATGAGCCAGAGGAGTACTCCAAGAAGCTCAAAGCTTCTGGTCATATGGCTTGGAATCCACTGGCCATCCACAACATATGTAATGTAGACAGAGAGTTCAAAGTTCCAAAGAGCTTCCCCCAGTACTTCCCAATTATGTCTGTAAAGGGTGTCCCTGGTTACGTTGCTGACAACTACATCTTCAATTGCAACAACCAAAAGTGGCAAACCAAAAGCATACACTTTGTCTGTGAGGTTAAGCCTTGCAGGGCCTGGCTGAATACCAATGGCTGGGAGCGGGTAATGGCCAGAAGGGGGAGCACACATGTGAGCCCCCCAATCATTTAATCACTCAGATGCTAAAATGGTATCTGGTTCAGATAATCCTAACCCTTCCCACCTCTGTGCTTCAGATCTGGTCATAAAGGTCTTGCAAAATCTCAAACCCAGCCATCTTAAGTTGGTGCCAACACAAGAACAGCTGGTCAAGTTCATCAGCAACAAGAGGATTGCTGCCAATCCCCCTCCCCCCAAGACATCTGATGTCCTATTGGAGCTTACGCTCACCCACAAGCTCAAGCAGCTTCCTGTCAGGAATATTCATGACAACAACCTTTTGCAAGACAAGATTTTGTGCACAATTGATCTTAAAAGCCAAAACAAAAAGTTTGCAGCAGTTCTCCCTTATTAGGGAAACTGCCGCAAAACAACAAGTTTTTGAAAAAAATTTAAAAATTTGAAAATTTGGGGTTTATACCCAGGCCATGCAACTAGCCGCCAGCTGTCTGCAGACTGCACAGCCAACTGCCAGGCGCCCCCTGGCTGCACACCCAGCCTGGAGGCGCACCCCCCACAGTGGGACCGTCCACCCTACCAGATGAGGAAACTGATAAATTGGGAAACCAAAAAGGCAATTTCCCCAAACCCAAATTTGGGGGAAAGTGCTGCCCAAATTTGGAATTTACCAAATTTAGATGGGGCTGACAGGCTGCCATGCAAAGTCTCTAATGCAAGTCAGAGACTAACAATTCATTGCTTACAAATCCCCTTCAATCCCACTCTCAAAAGGGAATTCCAGACAGCACCAAGTGCTTGGGGTTCCCTGTTCAATGTTTTTCACTATTCATGCCCCACCAAGGCTGATAGTATATAATAAAGCTCAATCACTTGATTATAGTTTGTGCTATCATTGAGCAAATTACCCCTCAATTATTATCACATAAATCAACCAAAACTTTTACCCTTCAGAAAGTTAAAAGACACTAAGATTTTTCTGCCCTTCCCCAGGACTAGAAGATGAACCACCTTATCTTCTCGGCTGTCCTTACAGCCTGCCTTGAAATTGGGGGCTACCAACACTATCAACTGCATGGGCCATTTGATAAGCCAACTGGCAAGTACTTTTACAAGGAGCCAATGCAGCTCAATCCCTCCAATCAGAACTCCTGGCCCACGCTGATATTGCCCCATTCCACCCAGTCTGTAGCCATATACACCTATATATACTACGTACTCATGTATTTTGCCAGTAATTTTTGACGTTATAACGTACACGCCAAGGTCTTTTGATTGATGATGATGGTCTATCTAATTGTGACAACGCTCATAGGTTTCCAAGTTGCTAACTTGATACCTTACTTAGCTAAAAAAACTCCCCAATTGTTGGGTCTTTACACTTCCAAGTGGGGAGCACTTCCTTTCTCATGACAATGGGCCCGGCACCAAAGACTGTATCATCTTCTAAGCAACTCAGCAGAACCTGCTGGAGTTAAAAAGGGCTTGAACCTGGATAGTTGATGGTACCTTTGCCACTTGCCCCTGGATGTTCAAGAAGCTCTTGATGATCCATGCCCAGATTGACATCCGGGGGATTCCACTTGCTTTCTTCCTTCTCCCTGGGGTCACCAAGGCCATCTACACCCGCACTTTTGCCATCCTCTTCAAAGCACTTTTTCCCTTCTTTCCCCAAACAACAACAATGCCAAGAAGACCCCCACACACACCTGCACTAACCCTCCTGATGCTAACAAGGACCAGGCCACCCTGGACTTTAAAGAAAAGGTAAGGCTGAGAGCTCTGGGGCCTCACATTTGCATCATGGACTTTGAGCCTGCTCAGTTCAATGCTTTTGAGCAGCTGTTTAGCGGGGAGGTGCAGGGGTACCACTTAAACTTCCTCCAAGCAGTTGCTTGCAATGTGCAGGCCCATGCTGAGCTTAGTAGGTTGAGCTGGAGGGACACTTTGGACACCTTCAAATTTGTGCTTGCACAATTTAGTGCCTTGGCTTTTTTAAAGACAGAGAACACTGTGCAGGGGTTTGAGGTTCTCTCAAAAGATTCTTACATAGCAAATAATCCAGAGTTCTAGCCTTTTTTGAGTACTTTGAGCCCTAGTAGATTGGGAAGGTTATTACGCAGAGGCAAGGCAAGGCCTGCACCAAGGTCAGTTGGAATGTTTACCGGGCAGCTGTCAACAGGGAGCTGAAGACTACTTCAGCTCTAGAGGCTTATCACAAGCATCTTAAGGCCAACTTTGGGCAGAGCCCAAAGTTCAATAATTTCTTCTCCCTTCTTTAGCATGAGAAAGAAAAAACCATTTCCAAGCTCAGAGATCTTGCCAACCATGTCCCCCACAAAGCCTACCACCAGATTCACCCTCTTCACAAAGGCCATCCAGGGTGTGGCTAAGAACAAATAAAAGGCCTCTGAGCTTAAACAGAAGCTTGAGCTTATTGCCACTGCCCTCCTGGAAGGAGCTAAAATGAGAAGGGGGAAGAAGGGTGAAGAGTAAACTTGCTTGCTTCTATGATTTTGACTTTTAACTTTTTAGCTTAAATTTTTACTTTTTAGTTCTGATCATTTACTTTTTAGCTTAATTTTTAAATTTTTTGATTTAATTAGGTATTAAAATTATTTTATGTATATATGGTAAGTTTGAGATAAATAGTTATAATTGAAAGTGATTGAAATATCTTAATTTTTGTTAATTTACTAGTAAAACATAAGATATTCACATTTGTACTTATATGAACTATATCAAATAAATATTAATATTTCTTCATATTTTATATAAATTCTATTGTTGTGTTTATGTTTATTTTTGGTTCATTAGATTTTTAAGGCAATGAAAAATATTTATATAATAAAGAGTGTAAATTACATAGTAAAATTAGAAATATTTGCATATTTCTCCTTATTCTTAATAACTAAGGTACAATTTTATTGCATTTTTGAGCTTAATGGGTTCACTATAGTATACCATAGCTTTATAGACTAATTTTTATATTAAAATTTTTCAGTACATCAAGATCTGTTAATTAAAAAAGTGTTGATTTCCAGTTGTCAATCAGGGAAAAGCTGAATTCCCACTTTACTATAGTGTCAAGCACCAGGAAGTTGTTTTTCCATTGTACGCCAACACTGCTGTGACAAGTTCTTTTTGAACTAGTGCTATCCTGGTTGCTGATTAAGTACTAGTTCACACACAACTGGCCACAGCAAAAATGAAGCACAATGGTAAAACAACCAGCTAATCAGATTAGTTAACGCACATAGATCAAAGAATTATTGAGTGACCCTTTATGTCACAATAATCACTTTCTCACTAGGCTCCTGATTGATTTAAAGTTTATCATTAAGGTTTTGAATTTGGATCACATACAAATTTTCTAAACATAATAAAAATTTACTTAGCTAATGTAAAATTAGCTGATCACCAAATTTTTGTTGATATTTTCACAATGGGCTGTGTTTAGATGTTAAAAATAACTGTGTTCTGGATCTAGATACATGACATAGTAAATATATAATTTTATAGAAATAAGCTGAACATAAAGAATAAACCCAACTATAAACAAAGAGAAAATGAACAATTGAAATTAAAGATAAATATAATATAAATAAAAATGTTTGGCAACAGGGGGTTTATTGGGGGACAGGAAGAGTGATGCCTACTAGGCAGAATGACACAGGAAGGAAGGCTTTGAGGTAGTGCTGGCCTGTGAGGTCTGGGAGTGGGTGAGTGGGGCTGGAAGATGGGAGTGGTGATGGTGGGGGAAGAGGCAGGAGGATTGTGTGTGATGGCCCCCATATACTGCTGATTGTATTCATTGTCTGTCATTGGCTGGATTGGCTGATAGGTGGCTATGACATGGGGGTAGGTGCTTATCCTTTTGTGATTGGTTACTCATATTCACATGAAAAACCATCTGCGCAAACAAGTCAGCCATCATCTGCCAACTAAAGAGAGCATCATGATCAAGGACACCAAGATAGAGGTCACTGATTGCCTGTGGGCAGCGCTGCCAGATTGTGTCTCCAATATTGAAGAACATTATATTGGCCAGATGGATATCTGTGTGGCTGGCAGGGTAGACTGAGGCCTAGTGCCCATGTCCTTGGATGGTCTCAGGGGCAGTGGAGCTATCTGTCAGGGATCCAGTCTTGGGCAGCTGGCCCGTTGTTTCCAGGGGTGACCCAGGACGGGTTTTTTGCAGGCAATGCCCACCATAAGAGGAGAGCTAACTTAAAAAGGTAGGAGGCAGACTTTCCCACCCAGGACCACAGGCTGGCAGTTGGGATTATAGTGTTAATCATCCCTGTGAGGTGATATACAAAATCACAAACAGCTTGCCAGAATGGTCGAATGGGAGGTTGGGTGAGGAAGCAGGCATAGGTTTTGGGGTCACAGGCGGTTCCATGGGCAGGCTGTAAGCAGGAAGATAGTTGAATTTCCCTCTGAACAACTTGGGGGTTGAAAATATCTACGGGCTTGTTGGTTGTATCTAACTGCAGATTGTATGTGGGCCAAAGGGTCAAGTTCAAGTATCTTTTCCGGGATGTAGTCCTTGTATTCAGATTTCAGAGGGTAGTTGGTAAAATGGACAGGTCCAAAGAGTACACCAGGAGGACAGAAAACAGCAGGTGGTGGGGCAGGCGGGCCAGGAGATCTTAAACTAAATTGGTAGACATCAAATACAAAATAAGGCAATAGCTGTGTGAGCCAAAATAACATAACCTTTATTCAAAAATGACAATAAGTTTAGAGCACGTGGTCCTTTGGTATATATAGTACCCCACCTCCAAACTTAACATTTTCCATGGGGGTTCATCAGGGCATTGGGAAGGGCAGGGCTGGGGGAACTGGGTGCTTGGGTCCAAAGGCAGCAAAATGGCACTTGGCCTGGGAGTTCTTTCATTGGTCAAGAATCTCAATTTGGTTACCTGATTATCTTGCTTTAGTGTCGTGGTCATGAGACCGGGCTGCGGGCCAGTGCCTCTTTCCTGGGTTAGCTCTTGATTGGTCGCTGGTGTAGACTTCAAGTTCATGAAGCTAATAGTTGCCAAATCAGTACTTCCATTAGGCGCTGTGATTAGTCTTCCATTTGGTGCAATAATTTTCTTGGTTTGGCTTGTTTCACTGCATGGGCCAACATTCTCGGTATCAGCTTGTGAGGGCTCAATCCCAGAAAGGTGCGGGCAGGCGGTCCTGCAGTCCACAGGCCTGGTGGCCCAGGGGGGTCCAGAGTCAGGGTTTGATTCCTGCTCCCGGGCCTGGGTTTTCAGAGAGGAAGAATTGTCAATCCTGACACTACCCTTCATCTGGTGGCTCAAGAAACCCCAGTGAAAGGAATTTGAGCTATCCCAGGAGTCAAGCAATTCACCAAGAATGTGGCTATATTTTTAACCATTGGCAAAATCAGGGGTTGTCCAATAATAGACAAAACCCTTGGCAGAAACAGACAGAAACACACCAATAAATGTCCCTTTCTTGACCTTCTTTCTTCTTTTTTGGGTGGAGGCTTTTTCTTGCTTGTCAAAATTGTCAAAAGCTATTGATAGCTTGTAGTAAGAGACAAACATGACATCATTGGTTAAACTTGTCAAGTATCTGACCAGGGTGTACTTGATGGCAGAATTGCATTAGGAATCCTTACTGCCATCCCATTAGTTGCTGGCAACATTGGTCAACACATGGACTGACGCCACTTTGCCATAGATCCAGAGCTGCACCATGCACTCAGACACCCAAATGCTATGATGAGCAAGTTGCTTCTGGACCTGGGTCAGGGGAAGCTTGGGGTCCCGCTGCAGGAGGTCAAGCGTAATTGGGTACGCCTTGGTGATTTGGGACTCGGGGGCCTTTTTGGGCTTTTTGGCTGTCCCGATCAGATTCTCCTTGTTCGTTAGGTTGTTGAACTCCCGCATTATGGTGGCTTGGGTAAATTGCAACTGGGTTGCAATCTGATCCCAGGACAGACCCTGCAGGTTCAGTGCCACAATTTCCTGGAGAATTTGGGCAGTGATGATTTGTTGCTTGGGGCGCTGGGCCGCAAGAGCTGAAGCCTGATTGGCTGTAGGGGGGCAGGTTGGCTTGTGGTGGGAAGTTGTTCCAAATCAAGGTTGACATCCTGATTGGTTGGTTGACAGGCAGCTTGTGCAGGGGTGGGTACAAGAGCAGGGGCAGAGCTAGACACTAAGTGACTGTTGAACAAGTCAAAGCCATATGGGTCAGGTACCGGTCAGTTTCCTCGTTACCCGCCTCAAAGGCTTGGGTGTAAACAGGTGCCTCCACATCCTGAGTCTTGCCTTCATTGAAGCTGGCTTGGCTGCTGGCACTGTTGAAAATATTGTTGCTAGTAAAAACCATCTTGAAACAAAACCTAGGATAAAATCACTAAAAGTAGAAGTTTAAAATTTTATGATTTGTTATTATTGTAATCATCATTCCATATTTGGAAGGTTCTCAAAACCATTATATACAAATAAGGATCCATGAAAATGAATAAAATGCCTCTTTTCCTAAATTGGATAGCTGTTGATTGGCTGTTAAACTGTTATTTTTCTATTTTAGAGTCTCACACTACACATCTTGTGGCTTCATTTTGTTTCGTGTTTGTGGAATCTTGCTTCTAGATTATTCAAATTTTGTTTCATTTTAATCCTTCTATTGGTGCCTCAGTTGAATCCTGATTGGATTATAATATTCTAGATCAGCATAATTCATCTCATTTGTTGCGTCAGTTCATTTTGATTGTGGTTTAAACTACACTGCTTGATATTTGATATAATTTTGTATAATATGCAAGTGAAATTTTATTTAATGTTTGATAGTTCAATTGTTAATCGAAAATATTTAAATTATTTGAATCCTGAATCTCGCGCAACTTGGATTTTGTTTAAATCTGAGGTATTTTCGGTTGTCGCCATAGCTTTTAAAACTACTGTAAGCTGTTAAATGAATGATTCTAAATTGGAAATCTTAATGTCTAAGTCATTCAAGCGACTGGTATGAATGTTCTTACATAAGTCGATGAACGGTATAGCCCGTACTGTAACCCCACTACTTGTGTGCAACTAAGGCAAAGCACCGAGGAGAAACCAACAAATCAAACATGGGTAGGATACTAACATCTCCAGAAGGACCAAGCCTTTCCCTGATGGAAATATATCTATCAAGAATGAGTAATGATTCTATGACAGGGGCCAGACATGACTGCAGTGACCAAACCAATGCAATCTGCCTATATCCCGCGCGATGTTTTTCATAAAAGGCCTGTATCCCTTCGGGATCTGAAACAGGATATCCTAATTGTACCAATGCAGCATGTGCATACACTTGAAAGCTGAAAAAGCTGTTCTTCTTTAGCTTGCCAATCGCTGGTGGAGCTTGGGTTGCAGATATGAGACCGATTTCTACCATTAGTTTCTGGAGGAGGGCGCGGTAGAAATGGCGTTTGAAAAACTCAAAGCACTCTTCAGGATTAGATGGCCACGAAGACGGGGTCTGGCAGGCCATTTTAAGTGCTAGGCGGCCTAAGCGAGGGGATCTTTCTTTCAGGAAGCTACTGGTGGGGAATTCTAGTGGGTTAATAGAAGCATATGGCATACCAACCTTCTCCCACAGTCAGTCGATTATAACAGCAGGCTACCGTCACTAAGCATTGGCATCGGTTTTAAAAAACAAATCAATTGTAGTGTATGCCAAGGATCCACATGTATGGAGTCCACAGAGAAGCCAATCCTTCTGGCCATTGAAGTCGACAATATCTCTCTGCAGCTGCGGCAGAGAAGCAGGAGAAATAAGGAGGGTGGAATGGGAAAGTTCTCCAGGGACCCGCGTCGACCTTTTAGCGAACTGAGCATCAATTCGATATGCCCCTGCGCTCTGGGCAGGATCTCCATCGACTCCCAGAACATTAAGCCCATGTTGAAAAGCCAACAGTCGGCTGAGATAACCTTGACCTGATCCTAGGTCGATTACCGTTTCCACTCGATGTGCTGCCGCAACTTTCCCTACCAGAGCCGCCATAATACCCACCTTAACTATTAAAAATTCAATAAGCATATTGCTAACCTCGTGCTGCTTTTTAGGGGACATTCGGAATCTGAAATCTTGGTTCGATAGCTGAAGTTTTTTTAGGCATGGTTTTATGATAAACTTTATGAAGAGGAAGTAGGTAAGCTTGGCGGAAGATCTCAGACAAACTTTCAGGCCAATTTTTCTAGTAGAAAAATGAGCAAAATAATCCCTTTATAAGGCCAAGTAATTATAGTGGAAGAGGCTTAAATGACGCCTAAAATACTTGAGGGAAAGGGCTTGTTTCAACTCTAAAATAACCTGGAAGGCTTAAACTAATCTCTTGGGAAGGGTTTCGGAGTCAAATAAATACATGTCCATGTCCTTTAAAGCAAATTTGAACCAAGAATATTTTTATCTATCATGAAAAACCTCAGCCTGATCAATTTAAGAGCTTTAATACCTTGTTATAAGTCTAATGTTTCAAGAATATATTAATTAATTAAAAAAGATAAAAGGCAAAGTACATTTGGCAAGCCTTTTCCGGCAGCTTGGATCAGGTCATCAATAAAAGCGTCACTGGCGCCTTCATTCACAACGTCAGATGGGATCACCCTCTGCCAATCTTCGGGGAGTTTACTGAAACCTCCCAAAGTAAAAAAATCAACTACCGAAATAGAGAATAACTCTTGGTATCGGTTCACCAACTCTAGCAAACTCAGTGCATATTGGGAAGGGTTACTGGGTCGGAAGCCAAACTCAGATTCTGTATTGAACTCCATAGCAGATAAATGGCTAGCCAGACAAAGGACTAATGCATTTTATCGACAGGATCAATCAATTTTTTGAAGGTTTGGACTAAACAAAAAATCCAAGCCCCAAAGAACTGAGCCAAAACCAAGCTCAAGTCAAGCCTCCTAAAACTAAAATATCATGTCAATAAAAAGTTCAAATTCTACACCAGAAAATTACATAACCAAAACTGGATTGCTGTTCAAAAGTACTTTAAATTTTCAAAAAAATCCCTAAAAGTCAAGTTGGTTGATCAAATTCAATCAACAAGATATATCCTATTAATTGCAAATCCCAGCACCTAAACCATTTTGATGGTCCCAACTGAGCTGCAGAGAACAAAGCTATAGATGATCAGGAGTCCAAATTTTCTCAGTTTTGGGGTAAGTTGTCTCAAAAAAGATCCCAGGAATTCTTTCCCCTTTGTGTTTTCATTCCATGCTGCATCTTTTCAATAAATTTAGGCATAAAACAAAAGTTGGAGCAACCACTAGCAACCCCTTAAATGTACAACAATGCTGTGTCATAACTGTACTGCTTTAGCAGAGTTACCAATGGGAGAGATAGCTGAGACAAGTCAACATTCCATTTAAAAGAAAGAGATCTTATAGATATCTATGCAGCTTCCCGGGGAGAAGTGTCCTGATAATAGAGACACCAATACTTTACTTTCTACAGCTGCTAATGCAACCAAGATCAACACCTCACCTGCCAACATATCTCATAACACACAGGGGGCGCTCACAGAGCCGTCCCATTATGTATATAACAACATAATCTCTCTTGTCTCCAAGGTTGAGATACGGGGAATATCTCCAAATTAGGGGCAAACCTGATTTCAGATGTTGATCCTTCAATAGGTTATTCACAATTCAAACCATACTTGGATCCCACCACAATACTACCCCCTTGTAGAGTAGTGGCTCTCTTCTATAGTATAATAGTGTTAAGCCCTCAATAAAGTTAGCACCCAATTATTAATATATGTTCTTCTCTTCTGGGCAGTTATCTTCCCCAATACAAATACAGTTGTCAAAACAGCAGGCTTGATCCGCCAGGAAGGTTCCAAACAAGCAGGTTTGTGACCCGCAATCTGATTACCCAGCCACTTGAAGCCAGACTGGGAAGTCAACTCAAATTACCAAATCCAACAACAATAACAGATGATAATCCCTTACGGTGGATACCTTGTTTTAGCGCTTGACTCATTACCAGGATCAAGCCACCCCCTTCTTCCATCCAACTGTGTGATCAACAAGCATGTTTCTACTATCCATTGATTCACTATGACTATATAACCATTATCTCACAATAAAGGTTATTATCTAGCTTCTAAAATATTTTCCCCCTTGTAACTCTGCTAAAACAGCACAGTTACAACATTGGTAGCACAGGTAGGTTCTCCATCCTACCTTATCTTGAAAAATTCCACCTGTTGCCTGCACGCGCTGCGGCCAACAAATCCTTGACAGGATTATGTCTGGCCTCCTGCCTGACTGGACCCTGTACACTCCTGGTGCTGAGATACCCAATAGCTTTGTCCTTTACCAGAACACAGTGACCCCACTACCCGCCTTCATCGCCATGTTGGCACAAAGGTTCTTTCAGGCTCCCTCCTCCATGCCGCAACCAACCAACAAAAACACTATGTCCACCTACATAGCTCAAAGACTGCAAAGCGCCGCCTTGGAACCCTTTGCCAGGGCCAATGACAATAACGCTGCTGCATGGATCCAGTCCGCCCAGAGCAAGATGGCCCAGATGGAATACCCACAGAAATTTTGGATTGCAGAAATCTCCATCTGCCTGATCCATGATACTGGCACCTGGTGCAACAAGTGGCACAAGGAACACACCAACAAGAACTGGATACCTTCAAGCAAGACTTCCTGGTAAGATTTGTGCTTAAGGATACAGCGCTCATGATAATACGCCAAGTAAAGAACCTTACCCAGACAGGCACTGTGAAGGAACTCACCTGCACCTACAAGGAACTCCAACTTTGTGCACCATCTGATATGGCCTTTGACACCCCAGCCACACATCTCATGTACTATGACGCCCTCAAGTTGCATGTGATGAGGCACGTGAAACTGGAACAGGTGACCAACCTGCAAAGCCTGTATTGCAAAGCAGAGAAAGCGGAACAAACCTCCAACGCCCTTCATAAGGCACAAACTTGAAAACAAGGAGACCCAAGGATTCCCACACAGGCAGGCGCTTCACTCAACCACCCCCTGGAAACAACAGGAATAACACCAATCATAAACCCACAGGTTCAAATGGACATGGAAGTGGGAACAATGGCCAGTCAAATTAAACCACTTCCGTGTCATTGCCACGCAAGGCAATCAAGACGAGGGAAAAGCCCAGGGAGAGCATTAAGCAAGCCAAGCTCTCCCTACACAACTCCTTACTTGCCCAATGATGAGTACCAACCCAAGGACGTGGACCAATGTCCAATGATACAAGTGCCCTTGGAGGACCTGGTAATGTACACCATTGCCAGACATCCCTATAAACTGATGTCCTATCCTTTCCATTTTTGCAGTTACACAGGCTCAGCACTCCTGGATTTGGGTGCAGATCAAACCCTAGTCAACAGCAGCTTTGTGGACAAATTTCAAGCTGACCACTAATCCTTTGCGGATTAAAAACGTGGTCCTGGCTGATGAACACCACATTGCTATGACAAAGGAAACTGCCCCCTTCTCTGTCATGCTCAAGAACCTCCACTCCACCATCCAAGGCCCCGTCATTGACTTCCCAAAGTTTGACATTGTACTGGGGTTAGACTGGTTACAAAAAAAACAATCCTCACATAGTCTGGGCAACCTTGGTGTTGACCATCAAGCGTGAAGGTGTCAACCACCAGATCTACCCTGACTCAGTGGACCAACTCTTACGCAACCACATCTTTGCACAAATCACAGAGACCCTGGACAAGAAGAAAGACCTGAAGGCAATTGACTGTGACTCCTGCCAGTACAAGATCATACACTTCAAAGATCACCAGGATACCTCCACGTCTCAGGATCACAAAATTGTGGCCTGCCATCCAGAGATCTTCAAGGAAGAGCTACCCGGGCTGCCCCCTGAGAAACACATCCAACACTCCATCCAACTCAAAGGGGCTGTCCCCAAAGCACACTCTATCTACAGGATGACCCCAAACAAAGACAACACCCTATGCGCCTATCTCCAGGAGGTGTTGAAGAAAGGACTTATCTGCCCCTCACAGTCTCCCTTTGGGGCTGCTGTATTCTTTGTGGCCAAGAAGGACGGTACCCTGCGTCTGGTCACAGACTACTGAGCCCTAAATGAGGTTACCATCAAGAATCTTTATCCACTACCACTGATTGACGATCTCTTTAATGCCTTGGGAGGAGCCAAAGTCTTCTCCAAGATTGATCTGACTGCAGGCTACAACCAGATTTTCATCAAGGAGGAAGACATCCCCAAAACAGCCTTTCATACTAAATATGGCTCATACAAATGTGTGGTGCTCAACTTTGGCATGACAAACGCCCCGTCCACCTTTGTGACCTTCATGAACAAAGTATTTGCGCCTGTAATGGCCTGGGTGACTCCCAGGGGAACCTTTGGTCAAGGGGAAGGGTCAAGCCTGGAAGGCCCAGTAGATGAAGGGGGGCATCTGCATCACATAATTGGCAGCAGTAGCCCAAGGACGTCACACTCCCATGTGGGGGTTCACTTGCTCAGTGAGCCCCAGCATGGTCAAATAGACAAACCCAAGCTTACTGTAGTCATATGATGAAGCAGAAGGAAAAAGAGGAAGTTCTCCTGTGGCGGCACATGGTCAGGCTTGGCTGGGCAAGTTGTTGGAGCAGAGGAACACCAGGAAAGGAGGGGTGCGGTGCAGGTGCAGGAATTATTTCTTGATCCAGCACTCTAGGAGATGGGGTAAAGGCTGGCAGTGGTTGGTTGGAGGCAGCTAGAAGTTTCTCTCTTTCTCAGCGCTGGCATTGGTACTGGAGGTACTCTCTGCTTGAAAACACCAGCAGTATAAAATTTGTAATAATGTAATAAACCCCTGCAAAGTATAAATGCTTAGTGTGCATTAACCAACAAAGTTTATTAGATGAAGATGTCAACAAAGAAAGAGGATGACAGTGTTCCCAGCTATATCCTGCTGGGAAACTGCAATTGGACTTACTGGCAACTTCTTATTGGTTGTCAATGGGCTATTCTTAAGCTGGGCCCCATTGGTGACTCCTGATTTGTCAGTTAGATGAATCCTTTCATTATTTTTGCCCTGGGGAAGCTGGTAGGGGAATTTTGGTCCATTTGGCAACCCAAGTCCCCAATTCTGGGTTTCAGAGGGTGTGGGCCAATTAAAATCTTTTTTGCTTGGATTTAGGACAGTTTCCAATTGCCCCCAGGCTTGGTCTTGACCAGGGTTTGATTCTCTGCTTGAAATTAAAGTTTCTTTTGGGTTAATCTGCGTAATTGACAACATGATTGTTTGGTTGAGCAATTGCTCAATTGAAGGAGTTGAACCTATGTAACATAGGGTTTTGTCTGGCCCATTCTGGGCCCTGACAGTGCCACACATAGACAAGCATGTCCTAGTCTACCTAGACAACATCATTTTCTACAGCCCCTTGGTAGAACAGCACCAAAAAGACCTAGAGGCAGTCTTTGCTACCTTGGCACAACACAAACTGTTGGCCAAACCCTCCAAGTGCCAGTTCTTCTGCAAACAATTATCCTTCCTGGGACACATAGTCTCAAAAGACGGCATCAAACCTGACAGTCAAAAGATACAGGCCATATGCAAGATGCCGCCACCCAAGGATAAGTTGGAACTCCGCACCTTCTTGGGGATGGTGGCCTATGTATGCCATTTCATACCTGACTGTGGCGTTTTGACTGCTCCCTTATCTGCCATAACAGGCGCCAAATCCAAGTTTGTGTGGACCCCCCAACATGACCTCTGTTTTAGATACCTCAAGGAGAAGCTCACGGCAGCTCCCATCCTGCAATACCCCAAACGTGACGGGGAATACCAAATGGAAACCGACGCCTCAGATGCATCCATTGGGGGAGTAATACAAATCAAAAATAATAATGGTGACTTCCTTCCTGTAACTTATAAATTGCAAAAATTGACAGGTGGCAAGTGTCAATACCCTATCCACAACAAGGAGCTGTTGGCTATTGTGAACTGTCTAGTCAAATGGCGCTGTTACCTAGAACGGCAGGAAGAGTTCACAGCATTAACTGACCACAAGTTGCTCATATATTTCAAAACCCAAGCAAATCTGTCTCGCTGCCAAGCCCGCTGGATGGAGCTCTTGGAGAGATTCAACATGCTCATACAGTACAAACCTGGGGCCAAGCTTTCCATGTCAGACACCCTCTCCCGCCTATATGTTTGTGCCTTAAGAGGGGAAAATGGGCTCAACCCAGACTGGCCTCTCTTAGTACTACAAACAAAAGACAAGGGTTTCCCCCCTGGTACAACCAACATAACAAAGGAAACAGTTATCAAAAACAAATAACTATTTGCTGATGTATACAGGACCCTACACAGAAAAGTGTCAGACAGCACAATCATTCCCTATATCCCTATGCACCAGCAGGTAGACACCATCCTATGCTATCACCAAGACCTCAGACACACAAAGAGCCAAAACCTATATGAGTTCCTTAAGCACAAGGCCTGGTGGCCAACCTTATATTGCAACGTTCAAGAAGTCCTTGACCAATGTGAGGTATGCAAAAGTTTGCCAAAAGCCAAACCCCTCCAAAGTAAGTACTTCCCATCCGCACACAACTACCCTTCAAAGTATGGGCCCTTGACAATGTTGGACCCATGCCAGGAAAACACAACAATAAGAAATACATCATCACTGCCATAGACTTTGCTACAAGATGACCAGTAGCCCAAGCAGTAAGGGTGCACACTGGCAATGATGTACAACAATTTATTGGCTGCCATAAAAGCTGCAGCAAAGGGTTGCTAGTTTCTACAAACAGTTGGTCAGTGACCTAATTCTTAATACTATACCTGTTGATGGTATAGTGACAGCCTATGAAGGACAGAAGAATAATAAGGTGTATAGACAAAACTGGTATTTATTTAGATATTATTGAACTTATATAGTGTGAGGCAGGGGAATTGCCACCAGAGGCAGGGAGGCACAGACAGAAGAACTTCCCAAATGGAGGAGAAAGGATTGGCACAGCTAAAAGTCCTGCGCAAGAGAACAACCGCTTTCTTGCAGCTTTCCTTAAGGAGGTAGATATATATAACTTTGTTGTTCTATTTATAATCCCAGAAGTGAAGCCTATGCCTTGTGCGCGTTTGAAAGGCAAATTAAACACCTGTTTTAGGGGCGTTTTAAACGTCTTTATCACTAGTAGAATCAGGATGCAATAGCCCAACCGCACAATTGTTCCATTGCTTAATTCCTAGATGGACATTTTTGTCTAATCCATTCAGGATCTGCAACATTTCCCTCCACTGGGTTAGACAACAGGTTTAAAAATTGCTGGCGCCTCAAGGTGGCAGCTATGGTGAACAGTCCCTCTAGAAGAGTCACAAGAAGAGTCTTGAAGAAGTTGCAAGTGGTAATTCCAAGGAGGCACAAGCATGCCAGGCCAGTGGAGGTGATGAAGGCAGCAGGGAAGCAAGTAGTCATGCATGATGTGGACGGCAGCTACCTGGACTTGGGGGTTCACTTAGATCAGCTACTGGTGCCTCAGCTGGCCTTAGGGGGGACAGACCCATTGTTTGCTGCGCTGTTCCTAGCTTTGAGTGAGCCCAGGGAGGTGACAGGAACTGGGTTGCAAAGGGGTAACAGTATCCATTGGCGGTTCTCCATGCAGGCGGCAGAAGAATACTTGGAGGCTAAGCTGAAGGAATTCCAATTTGAGGATCAAGGCCTTTCAGTCTTGCAACAGGGGACGGTATCCAACATAGTGAAGTAAGTCCTTTGCACTTGGGCAACACCTGGGGCTACCAACAAGCAACCAGTCAGTTGGAAAACCTCTGACAACTTTGAGCAACATCTTTGGCAAGCCTTCCAGGAAGTGTTGAAGTCATACACAGTGGAGGGGACTGCCCATCTGGTGCCAATGGTGATGGCGGGCAACCTTGTTCTTTGAGGAACCAACCACTGTGATACCAAGCGGGAGAAGAACAATGGGTCTTCCTTGAGTGGGCCTTATCCTTATTCTACGGGGTGGGTGGTCAGGTCCCAGTAGAGTATGCCCTTTGCAAGAGTCTTCTGTGGTACTTTATCTTCTTGGGGGTTGACTTTCCTGTGGACATTGGGGTTGATTGTGTGTCTCTCTTGGTGGGGGTTTGTTGCCCAATACTTGGTCATTGGCCTTGTGGATCTGTAGGCAACAAGTTGTGTTTCTTGGATGTCATTCAGCTGGTAGAACAGTTGGTGCTGTACTAGAAGAGTCTTATCAGTCTCCAATAAACGCCTTGTTCTTTCATTCTTATTCCTCATACTTTGGTGCAACACTATTGCAAACAGGACAACAACCCATGGATAAGTTTTTAATTAGGCTTTTGTTTTTTGGGTTATTGTCCTCATTGGGGCTTACTCTTGGTCACTAGGAGCAGCACTCATATACTGAGCGTGTACTCTAGTGATTAATTGCCCAGAATGGGGCTCCTTAAGGGTGTAGGAGTTGGGGCCAGTCTTCTGGATAACTTGAACTAGACTTTGCCAAAGGGAGGCAAGTTTGATTTGCGGCTGTACCCTCTATTGCTGAAGAAGTAGACTGAGTCTCCTACCAGGTAAGTGGGTAAGGTGGGGCGTTTGGATGTAGCTTGTTCTAGGTCCTGCAACTTATGGTTTAAGTTTATGGTGTAGGCCTCTGAGTGCAAGCAAATAAGAGTTTGAACCAGCTTGTTGAGGTACACCTCTGGGACACAGCCAGGCTGGGCTTTACCAAGGAATATAGTAAAGGGGGAAGTCCTGGTTGCCAGCTGTAGAGCAGTTGGAAGGGCGGCTTGCCAGTGGCCCGATAGTATCCAATGTTATATGCAAAGATGGCCGCAGGCAGGAAGGTATCCCATTCAGTCTCATGTTGGTGACTGAGCTTCCAGATTATCTGGATCAGGCTCCCATTAGTGCGCTCTATCATGCCATTTGTCTGTGGGTGATAAGGAGTGGATAGTGTCCACAAATTCTTATCAGTTGGTTAAGGTGGGGGACAATATAACTGGTGAAGTTGGTACCATTGTCTGTCAGCAGAATCTAGGGCAATCATGTTGTATATGATATTCTCCAGGGTGAACGTGGCTGTCACCAGTGCAGATTGGTTAGGATTGCCTTGGCCTCTACCCATTTAGTCAGATGGTCAATAGTCACAATGATGAACTTGTTGCAACTGTTGGTAGCTGGCAGGGGGCCCACTAGATCAATGGCTACAGTGTGGAAGGCAAACCCAGGGCGTACCAGTCTGTGTTGAAACTTGGCAACCTTAGGACTCTCAATGTTGTAGTCATGACAGTTGGCTAGTGTATCTACTGCATCAGTGTGCATTCCTTCACAGAAGCAGTGCTGCTGTAGCAGAGCTAACGTCTTCTGTATGCCACTATGGCCAGTAGTCTTTTGAGTGGCCACCACTTAGTCCATGTGTAGGGATGGGCGTATGTAGGGTATCCAAGAGTCTCCAAAAAGCGTCATGAGTTGTCCCTTAGAGACCTTGGTATCAACAGTTAGCTTCTTGAGAGCTCTCTGTATCTCTACCAGCTCTTCCCCCCAAAAAGAAGGATCCTCCATAAGCTTGTCATAGAGAATGTCAGCCATGGGGGATACTAAGGCAACAGTGGGAAGGCAGGAGAGACAGTCAGCATTCTGGTGGGCTGCCCTGGCTTGATGAATAATCTCGTAGTCATAAGCCTGAAGTTTAATGACCCAACGTGCCAGACGTCCTTTGGGGCCCTTGAGGGTCTTCAGCCATTGCAAGGAGGCATGGTCTGTTACAACTGTGAAATGTACCCCATGGAGATAGACTCTGAACTGTTGGTAGGAGTATATCACAACCAGACACTCTTGTTTGGTGACAGTGTAGTTCCTCTCATGAACATTAAGTGTATGTGAGCAGTATCCAACAGGGTGTTCAAGTCCGTTGGAGTCCAGTTGAGAGAGAACACCCCCAATTGCCGTCAGACTAGCATCTGTATGGACCACAAACGGCTTGGCAAAGTAAGGGTAGGCCATCACAGGGGCTGCAGTCAGTGTCCCTTTGAGAGCATTGAAGGCAGATTGGCACACTGGGCTCCAGAATAATTCCTTATCAGCTTGTAGAAGCTTAAAAAGGGGGTTGTACAGGGATGCAAAGTTGGGGATGAAGCGGCAGTAGTACCCAATCATCCCCAGGAAGACCTGCACGTCCCGCTTATTGGCCAGGATCTGCATTTGCTCAATGGCTTCCACCTTCAGAGGTACAGGGCGGAGTCCATCTTGGCTAATGATGAACCCCAAGAACTCAAGGTGCTCCTTGAAGAAGTTGCACTTGCATGGCTTGAGCTTGAGATTGGCTGCAAGTAACCTCTGGAAGACTTCCTCCAAGTGTTGTAGGTCATCATTAAAGGTTTGAGAGAACACATTAATGTCATCCAGGTAGACCAAGACACTGGTGAGTTTGAGGTCGCCCATCACTGCATCCATAGCCCGTTGAAAGGTAGCTGAGGCATTGGAAAGACTTTGAGGCATCCTTGTGGGTTGGAATAGCCCTTGGTCAGTGATGATTGCACATTTTTCTTGATCAGCAGGGGGTAGGTCAATCTGCCAGTATCCACTGATAAGGTCCATGGCACTGAAGAACTTGGCGCCACCCAGTTGGTCCAAGATATTGTCAATACAAGGGAGGCAATATGAATCCTTCTTGGAAAAAGCATTCATTTGACGGTAGTCAATCACCACACGGTTGCTGACATCCTTCTTTTTGACAATCAGGAGAGGGGAAGCCCAAGGGCTTTTACTGGGGACCAGTAAGCCAGATCCCAATAGCTTCTGAAGCTCTTTGTTAGCCACAGCATGATTGGCTTGACTGCGCCGTATAGGTCTGGAGCAGATAGGTGGACTGCCTTGGGTGTCAATATGATGAGCAACATCTGCAGCCTTGCCCAGGTCATAATCATCCTTGGCAAACACATCTTTATTACTGGGCAAAGAGATCCATGGCTTGATCCTTCTGCTCTTTAGAGAGGCCAGATAGAGAGTTACAGCTTATGAATGAAAGCACCAGTGGTTGCTCACAGGGTAGACCCAACTCAGAGAAGTCCACAAAGGGGGCAGTCTTCTGCAGGTTGTCATGCTCTTCCAGTTGTATATAAGCCAGAAGTTGGCGTTTGGAGACAACCATAGCTTCACGACTCATGTTGGTCAAGAGTATGAGTACCTTCTTCTCACTTGGCATGTGGATGCCTGGTGCAACCCATGGTTCTAGTCTGGACGCTTTAGGGATGCCAAAGATTTCTCCATGAGTGCCAGCTGGTAGAGCCAGCAAGAGGCCTGTATTGTGGATCATCTGAGAGCCAGGTGGGATATTCACATTACATGAGGCTTAGAATGGGATACCCTTGGCTTCCCCAATTGAGAGAGGTAGCACCTTGACCTTCTTACTACACAGCGTATAAGCAACTGGAAGCTCTCCATTGGCATACTCCAGATTGATATAGTGCAGACGTTGTAAGGGCAGGTCAGACAGGCAATCACCATGATAGAACATGGGTATGGATTGGCCCAATATTCCAAATGTATGGTCTCCATGATTAGTCATAGTGCTATACTGAACCATGAAGCTAGTCCCAATAAGAATTTCATAGCTATTGTTTTCCAGGACTATAGCAGGAGCAGTGACCATAAGCTTCCTAAAGCAAAGAGGATTAGAAGAGTAGACTCCTTTTGCTCTAGTGGTCAGCGGCCCAGCAATACCAAACTCTTCATGGTAGGTCAAGTCCGGTGCCAGCTTAAGCTTCTTAACCAGTTGCAAGAATATAATGTTTCCAGTGGCACCAGTATCTAGTATGGCCCAGACATGATTTTTTTCACTACCAGGTTAATATAGGTGCAATCCTAGTGGTCATCTCTGATCTCCACAATCTTCAAGACCTGGTGTATACTTAGTCCTTTGAACTTCTCCAGGAAAGTAGCCATGGCAGCTCCCACATCTGGGCTTATTTCCTTGAGGGATTCTAGCGGTGCTGAGACGTTTACTGTGTGGAGCAGCTTGGCCAGTTGTTCAGTACTATCCAACTCATGAGTGACTTCAACGCCTGGTTGAGCCAGTTGTTCAGCATAGGGTAAGGACACTGTTCTCTGAGCTATTCAGGGGATAACCACCTCAGGGCAAAGTGTATTCCAATGAGTTTGCGTGTTAACAGTGAGGACTTGATGTAGGAGGACCTCTTGAACTCTGTCAGACTCCACATCCTCATGTATTGGCTGGGAGTTGAAGTCAATCAGAGAGGGTTCATCCTTAGGGTTAGTCCCAGAGAATGGCAAGGCAGCAGGCCTCTGATCTGGTTTGTCAGGGGGCAGTGGTATGGGGGGAGATGAGGGTGTCAAAATTACAAAGGCAGCCAAGGAATTCTCCTTGTCCTGGCTGCTTAATAGTTTTTTGACTGGTCCTCATTGTCCTCCTCAATATCAGTGTCCTTGGCGTAGTCCTCCTCAGTGTCCTCCATGCCTACATGATGGATCTTTTGGCGTGGATTCCTACATTCCTAAGAGAAGTGGCCAGCCATACCACATTTGAAGCAAGTACAGGGGCCATTATTGACTGGAGCAGGCCCAACCTTGTTGGAGTGCTTGGGCATCTTGACAGCCATGCAGGGTCTATGCTCAGATTGCTGACAAGGGCAGCCTTCAGGAAGAGGGACTTCAAACTCCTCCTTGTAGGTGCGTAGGAGGCAGATCATATCTGGTACAGTGCAAGCGTTGTAAATGCCTGACTTAAGGGCCAGAGATAGTTCCTGGTTGACAGGTACAGCATTAAGGAGTGCTGACTGCACATTAATAAACTTTACCACACTCATAGACAACAGAGTTTGAGCTTCAAGTAGAACCTAGAAGTGAAGTCTTCTAGGGTTTCCCCCACCTTTAACTTGGTGTCAGCAAAGTCCATCTTACAACTGAGGAGTGCTTCTTGGCTACCAAATTCTTCTGTCAAGGCTCTGGGGACGTTGGCAAAAGTCCAGCCATTCTCAGGGAGACGTGGCAAGATAATGGTTTGAGTCTCAGCATCCAGACAGCTGATGATTGTGGAGTCCCTCATGGCATTGTCTGCGCCATACATGGAGTTTTGGTACAGACATAAGAACATAGCCACATTGCTCTTGCGGTCAAACTTGGGTAGTTTGGCGGGCTTGAAGTTGTTGGAGCCATGTTGGAGGGGAGCAGGTGTGATCCTCACTGGAGAGTGGGTGAGACGGAAACAGCTGATAGTGGAGGCAGCAAACCTAGCCTCAGAGGCGCAGCAACAATTTTCCTCTTGCTAGGCTTTGCGTTCACCTTCTCTGTTTTGAGCAGCTCCAGAAGCTTCAGGGGTGGCCAGGACGTCATCCTCAGACTCCAGTACTGGCTCTAATACTTGTACAGCATTAGGAGCCAACCAAGTGTGGTCCTCATTGCTTTTGTAGATATGATAGAACTCAGGACTAGAGGACCTCAGTGGACTGTGGTGACTCTTGGAGTTGATGGACATAGCCTATAAGTTGACGGCCATAATATTATTATCCATCCTATCCAATTGGCTCTGGAAGACGTCCAGGAGAAGTTGTTGCTTGTCCAGCTCATCTTGGTAGACCTTGTTCTCCTGACAGGTGATATCCAATTCATCTTCCAGAGAGGTGATGTGCTTTTTGTGGGTGGCAAGCTCAGCTTGGATCAAGGCTATTACTCCCTTTGTCCTTCCTGACTTGGGTCTGGCTGTTGGCTCTGTCATGCAATTGGCAAAGTTTGAGACAATCCTGAAGTTTTGACACAGTGTGGTAGCCATCAAACAGGAAGGCAAGATTAGCACTCTGCTGGACCAATTTCATCTGCATCTTCTTGTAGTGATCAAAGAGCTCAAGGATGTCTCAACCAAGAAGGGCACTGGAAGGGGAGTTATTGGTAGCAGAAGAAGTGGGGGTGAACAAGGGAATGGTGGCAAGGCGGCGGGCTAAGACTTCCACCTCATGAGTCAGGCTTCAAACCATGGGGCCAGTCTCCAGCACGTGGTTTGTAACTACACTAATCCAATTGGCGTCTACACCCTGATAGATGAGGGTCTGTACCACATGCACTGGAACTAGCTTATCTATATCTACTTTGTTGGCATTGACCCAGTGGAGCATGGTGTTCTGGGCGTTGGTGACTTTGGCAAGATACTGATTGAAAGTGGTGAAAGTATTGCCAAGCTCAGAGTACAGAACCTGGAGGAACATCTGTTGGTTAGATACCAGTATTCCCTGGTCATGCACTAGGCTTTGGATGCGGCCCAGGTGCATTTGGTTGTGGCATACGGCAGGATGGGAAAATTGGTGTAGGTAGTCCTTGATATGTTCAACAGTTGGAGGTCACGGTAGAGCTGGTTGGGGTTGAACTGGGAGAGATTCTGAAAGCAACCCAAGGCGTTTTCAGCAGAAGACTGCTGAATGGCCAGGTGTTCAGAGCAAGAACCATTACCAGAAGCACCAATATCCATGGCGTGTATGGCATTACAGATGGCGTCCTCAGAAAGTGAAGAGTTGGCGTCCATCTCCAAGGGAGCAGGGGCTTGTAGGAGCAGTGGTTGATCAAAAACAATAGCTTGGGGGCGTTGATGTTCTGGCATAAATTGGCTTAGGTTGGGCAGGCCATAGGGAGCGCCTGCTCTTTCCCCAGCATGGGCATTAGCAGCAGTAAAGGCTGGTGCCTGGTGGTAAGGAGAAGCAGTGGCAGGAGACTGGGCCAGGGGCATTCCTCCCTCCTCATTGAAAGGACCATGGGGGTGGGGGCTGTTGGTGTTGTAAGACATGAGCACCAATGCCGTAAAAGTTGCAGCAAAGGGTTGCTAGTTTCTAAAAACAGTTAGTCAGTGACCTAATTCTTAATACTATACCTGTTGATAGTATAGTGACAGCCTATGAAGGTGTCGCAGATTGAATGGATTAGACATTAAGTTGTTTATCTAGGAATTGAGCAACAGAACAGTTGCGCAATTGTGCTATTGCATCCTGGTTTTACTAGGGATAAAGACGTTTAAAATGCCTCTAAAACGGGTGTTTAATTTGCCTTTCAAATGTGCACAAGGCACAGGCTTTACTTCTGCAATTATAAATAGAGCAGTGAAGTTATTTATATCTACCTCCTTAAGGAAAGCCACATGGAAGCGGTTGTTCTCTTGCGGTGGACTTTTAGCTGTGCCAATCCACTCTCCTCGATTAGGGAAATCCTTCTGTCTGTGCCTCCCTGCCCCTGGTGGCATTCCCCTGCCTCACACTATATAAGTGTGATACTATCTAAATAAACACCAGTTTTGTCTTATTATCTTCTTATATTCTTCTGTCTTTACCCAGGCTGTCACTTTACCACAGCAGGTATACTAGTAAGATAAAGAAGTAGTAGACTAACTATTTGTAGAAATCAGCACCCAGGCTTCATATTTTACGGCATTGGCGCTCATGGCTTCTAAAAACCACAGCTTCCTCTCTTCTTATCCCTGCAGCCCTGTTTTTGTGGAGAGAGAGATGTCCTTGCCTATACCTGCAGCTCCTTCTGCCCAACCCACTCCAGGATCAACCTTCACTGCTTCTGGCTCTCTATCTGGTAGACTCTAAGGCTCTTCCTATGGTCAACCAGGACTAAGCCAGTGGTTGCCTAACTGCCAACAACTTTTGGAAATTGCCAGCTCCCAGTCAAATATGATCTCCTGGATGAACTCCATTGAAAAGGCCCTTACCTCATTGATACCAATCCAGCCTGACCCCATGGCTGAAGCAGCTGGCATGAACTGCGTCTCCTGCTCCTTAGAGCCTGCCTTGGTGAAGGAAGTATGCTGTAAATATTCTCCTCCTTCTTCTTCTGGTTGTTCTCCTGATAGAATCTCCCTTAATTCTGGCACCCTCTAAACTGTTGGCTGCTCTGGCACCTGCTATGGCCCCCCAAACCTAGCTCAAAATATATCAGAAGCTGTTCACTCCCACTCTGGAATGACTCTATGGATGAGCAAGATAGAACATGTACTTTCTTCCTTGGTACCCACCCAGATGAATCAGCATGTTGCCTTGTAGTTCTATGATCATCAACAGAAAACTCCTAAGCCAGAAGGCAGCCATAACAGCTGCACCATGGGATTCTCTGCTCTTCAGGATACTATAAAGGCTCAAGAGAGGCAAATGAGATTTCATTAAGAGGAATTACTTCTGGCCTTTCAGGAAAAGAAAGAGTGGCTAGATGAATTGGATGCTCAACGTGCTCTCCTTGACTCCCTTCAGGACCAACTAAGCAAGCACCTTGAAGATGCCTCAGCAATTAGTACCCCTGATACTCAAATGGGATTGTATGGTAATGCTAAAGCTGATAGTTCTACCTCTCAGAAGATCCATACTACATTGCCCCTTCCTAACTACCACCACTATCACAGAAGCAATGAAGAGGATGTCTCCTTCATTGCACCTTCAGCAGGCACCCTGGAGCCTCCCTGGAAACCTGATAGCAATCCCTTTATCACTCCTGATGGTTATGAAGCAACTAAACCTCAGGCTAGTCAGAGCAAGGAAGAATTTACTGATGATTCTGGCATTGAGGAGTACAATGAGGATCACTCAAAAAACTACTAAGCAGCCATGACAAGGAGAAATCCTTGGCTGCATTTGTGGTTTCATCTCCCTCCTCTCCCCCCATTCCTATACCCCCTGAAAAGCCTGTGCATGACCCTGGCACTTGTTGTTCCTTTACAACAGAGCCTTCTGATGCCCCTCTGCTGTTTGACTTTGCCTCTCAATCAGAAATGTTGGATTCTTTCACTGTGAGAATGCAAGATAATCTTGACTACTGGGTCCCCACATCCAAGTTCTTCTTGGCCATGGACCTGATACCTGGCTACTGGCAGATTGATCTCCCTCCAGATGACCCAGAGAAGTGTGCCATCCTTACCAACCAAAGGCTTTTCCAACCTACCAGGATGTCTCAGGGTCTCTCTAATGCCCCAAACACCTTCCAACAAGCTATGGACGCTGTGATGGGGAACCTCAAGTCCTCATGTGCCCTGGTCTATCTGGATGACATTAACGTTTTCTCTTGCATATATAACAAGCACCTAGAACCCCTGAAAGAAGTGTTCAAACATCTGCAATACATCAATCTGGAGTACACTGATGGAGAGCTTCCAGTTGCTTATACGCTGTGTAGTAAGAAGGTCAAGGTGCTACCTCTCTCAATTGGGGAAGCCAAGGGTATCCCATTCTAAGCCTCATGTAATGTGAATATCCCACCTGGCTCTCAGATGATCCACAATACAGGCCTCTTGCTGGCTCTACCAGCTGGCACTCATGGAGAAATCTTTGGCATCCCTAAAGCGTCCAGACTAGAACCATGGGTTGCACCAGGCATCCACATGCCAAGTGAGAAGAAGGTACTCATACTCTTGACCAACATGAGTCGTGAAGCTATGGTTGTCTCCAAACGCCAACTTCTGGCTTATATACAACTGGAAGAGCATGACAACCTGCAGAAGACTGCCCCCTTTGTGGACTTCTCTGAGTTGGGTCTACCCTGTGAGCAACCACTGGTGCTTTCATTCATAAGCTGTAACTCTCTATCTGGCCTCTCTAAAGAGCAGAAGGATCAAGCCATGGATCTCTTTGCCCAGTAATAAAGATGTGTTTGCCAAGGATGATTATGACCTGGGCAAGGCTGCAGATGTTGCTCATCATATTGACACCCAAGGCAGTCCACCTATCTGCTCCAGACCTATACGGCGCAGTCAAGCCAATCATGCTGTGGCTAACAAAGAGCTTCAGAAGCTATTGGGATCTGGCTTACTGGTCCCCAGTAAAAGCCCTTGGGCTTCCCCTCTCCTGATTGTCAAAAAGAAGGATGTCAGCAACCGTGTGGTGATTGACTACCGTCAAATGAATGCTTTTTCCAAGAAGGATTCATATTGCCTCCCTTGTATTGACAATATCTTGGACCAACTGGGTGGCGCCAAGTTCTTCAGTGCCATGGACCTTATCAGTGGATACTGGCAGATTGACCTACCCCCTGCTGATCAAGAAAAATGTGCAATCATCACTGACCAAGGGCTATTCCAACCCACAAGGATGCCTCAAAGTCTTTCCAATGCCTCAGCTACCTTTCAACGGGCTATGGATGCAGTGATGGGCGACCTCAAACTCACCAGTGTCTTGGTCTACCTGGATGACATTAATGTGTTCTCTCAAACCTTTAATGATGACCTACAACACTTGGAGGAAGTCTTCCAGAGGTTACTTGCAGCCAATCTCAAGCTCAAGCCATGCAAGTGCAACTTCTTCAAGGAGCACCTTGAGTTCTTGGGGTTCATCATTAGCCAAGATGGACTCCGCCCTGTACCTCTGAAGGTGGAAGCCATTGAGCAAATGCAGATCCTGGCCAATAAGCGGGACGTGCAGGTCTTCCTGGGGATGATTGGGTACTACTGCCGCTTCATCCCCAACTTTGCATCCCTGTACAACCCCCTTTTTAAGCTTCTACAAGCTGATAAGGAATTATTCTGGAGCCCAGTGTGCCAATCTGCCTTCAATGCTCTCAAAGGGACACTGACTGCAGCCCCTGTGATGGCCTACCCTTACTTTGCCAAGCCGTTTGTGGTCCATACAGATGCTAGTCTGACGGCAATTGGGGGTGTTCTCTCTCAACTGGACTCCAACGGACTTGAACACCCTGTTGGATACTGCTCACATACACTTAATGTTCATGAGAGGAACTACACTGTCACCAAACAAGAGTGTCTGGTTGTGATATACTCCTACCAACAGTTCAGAGTCTATCTCCATGGGGTACATTTCACAGTTGTAACAGACCATGCCTCCTTGCAATGGCTGAAGACCCTCAAGGGCCCCAAAGGACGTCTGGCACGTTGGGTCATTAAACTTCAGGCTTATGACTACGAGATTATTCATCAAGCCAGGGCAGCCCACCAGAATGCTGACTGTCTCTCCTGCCTTCCCACTGTTGCCTTAGTATCCCCCATGGCTGACATTCTCTATGACAAGCTTATGGAGGATCCTTCTTTTTGGGGGGAAGAGCTGGTAGAGATACAGAGAGCTCTCAAGAAGCTAACTGTTGATACCAAGGTCTCTAAGGGACAACTCATGACGCTTTTTGGAGACTCTTGGATACCCTACATACGCCCATCCCTACACATGGACTAAGTGGTGGCCACTCAAAAGACTACTGGCCATAGTGGCATACAGAAGACGTTAGCTCTGCTACAGCAGCACTGCTTCTGTGAAGGAATGCACACTGATGCAGTAGATACACTAGCCAACTGTCATGACTACAACATTGAGAGTCCTAAGGTTGCCAAGTTTCAACACAGACTGGTACGCCCTGGGTTTGCCTTCCACACTGTAGCCATTGATCTAGTGGGCCCCCTGCCAGCTACCAACAGTTGCAACAAGTTCATCATTGTGACTATTGACCATCTGACTAAATGGGTAGAGGCCAAGGCAATCCTAACCAATCTGCACTGGTGACAGCCACGTTCACCCTGGAGAATATCATATACAACATGATTGCCCTAGATTCTGCTGACAGACAATGGTACCAACTTCACCAGTTATATTGTCCCCCACCTTAACCAACTGATAAGAATTTGTGGACACTATCCACTCCTTATCACCCACAGACAAATGGCATGATAGAGCGCACTAATGGGAGCCTGATCCAGATAATCTGGAAGCTCAGTCACCAACATGAGACTGAATGGGATACCTTCCTGCCTGCGGCCATCTTTGCATATAACATTGGATACTATCGGGCCACTGGCAAGCCGCCCTTCCAACTGCTCTACAGCTGGCAACCAGGACTTCCCCCTTTACTATATTCCTTGGTAAAGCCCAGCCTGGCTGTGTCCCAGAGGTGTACCTCAACAAGCTGGTTCAAACTCTTATTTGCTTGCACTCAGAGGCCTACACCATAAACTTAAACCATAAGTTGCAGGACCTAGAACAAGCTACATCCAAACGCCCCACCTTACCCACTTACCTGGTAGGAGACTCAGTCTACTTCTTCAGCAATAGAGGGTACAGCCGCAAATCAAACTTGCCTCCCTTTGGCAAAGTCTAGTTCAAGTTATCCAGAAGACTGGCCCCAACTCCTACACCCTTAAGGAGCCCCATTCTGGGCAATTAATCACTAGAGTACACGCTCAGTATATGAGTGCTGCTCCTAGTGACCAAGAGTAAGCCCCAATGAGGACAATAACCCAAAAAACAAAAGCCTAATTAAAAACTTATCCATGGGTTGTTGTCCTGTTTGCAATAGTGTTGCACCAAAGTATGAGGAATAAGAATGAAAGAACAAGGCGTTTATTGGAGACTGATAAGACTCTTCTAGTACAGCACCAACTGTTCTACCAGCTGAATGACATCCAAGAAACACAACTTGTTGCCTACAGATCCACAAGGCCAATGACCAAGTATTGGGCAACAAACCCCCACCTAACAAGACATATGATTGACCACAACACCATAGCCGCTACCTAGAGACGCCAAGCCAATATTGACCCTGTTGTTTAATCTAGTGGAGTGAAATGTTGCAGATTGAATGGATTAGACATTAAGTTGTATATCTAGGAATTGAGAAACAGAACAGTTGCGCAATTGTGCTATTGCATCCTGGTTTTACTAGGGATAAAGACGTTTAAAACGCCTCTAAAAGGGGTGTTTGATTTGCCTTTTGAATGCGCACAAGGCACAGGCTTTACTTCTGCAATTATAAATAGAACAATGAAGTTACTTATATCTACCTTCTTAAGGAAAGCCACGTGGAAGCAGTTGTTCTCTTGAGGTGGACTTTTAGCTGTGCCAATCCACTCTCCTCCATTAGGGAAGTCCTTCTGTCTGTACCTCCCTGCCCCTGGTGTCATTCCCCCACCTCACACTATATAAGTGTGATACTATATAAATAAACACCAGGTTTGTCTTATTATCTTCTTATATTCTTCTGTCCTTACCCAGGCTGTCACTTTATCACAACAGGTATAGTATTAAGATAAAGAAGTAGTAGACTAACTATTCGTAGAAGTCAGCAGCCAGGCTGTATATTTTACAGCAGAAGGACAGAAGAATAATAAGGTGTATTGACAAAACTGGTACTTATTCAGATAGTATTGCACTTATATAGTGTGAGGCAGGGGAATTGCCACCAGAGGCAGGGAGGCACAGACAGAAGAACTTCACAAATGGAGGATAGTGGATTGGCACAGCTAAAAGTCCTGCGCAAGAGAACAACCACTTCCTCGCGGCTTTCCTTAAGGAGGTAGATATAAATAACTTTGTTGCTCTATTTATAATCCTGTAAGTGAAGCCTGTGCCTTGTGTGCGTTCAAAAGGTAAATAAAACACCCGTTTTAGGGGCATTTTAAACGTATTTTTACTAGTAGAATCAGGATGCAATAGCGCAACCGCACAATTTTTCCATCGCTTAATCCCTAGATGGACAAATTTTTGTCTAATCCATTCAGGATCTGCAACATTGGCAAAGAGATAATCAGCAAGTTTGGAAAGCCATAACTCCTGATAACCAATGGAGGGAAAGAATTGACCTCCAAAACCACCAACATATACCTTTCAAAAAATGGGGTCAAACACACTGTAACAACGCCATACCACCCACAGGCCAATGGACGTGTAGAGCGGCTTAATGGCAGCCTTGTGCAAGCCTATGCTAATCTCACTGCCAAGAGACATGAAGACTGGTATAAGCAGCTATCAACTGAACTACTTGTGTGCCAAACCCAAGTGAACAGATCCACCAGAAAGAGCCCTTTTGAGTTGGTATATGATACACAGCCAAATATCATTCAAGCATTGACAGGACCCAAACAGGAAAATCCCAACTAAAGTCCCCCTGTGCTCAGACCCTCAAGTTATAGAGGCCAACAGCAAGCAAACAGAAAAATAAAATGAACGTCTACAAAAAACTTTTGTCCCCATCCAAGATAGACATGAAGTTGGGGACAAAGTTTGGGTCATGAATGCTGATAAAATCAAACTACAACCCAAGAAAGTAGGACCAGCAATCATTATAAAGGTAAACAGCAATAACACTTACCTTGTGCAAGGACTTGGGAAACAAAAGCAAGACAAAACCCTACACCATGATTGCCTGAGACCCTGCAAAGCAAGACAAGAACAACAATAAACCGCCCTGCCCGCCACAGAACAACAATTAGTCCAGTACAGCGCCCGGGCTCCTGACAACCTCCCTGACAACCTACCACCAGAGGAGGCCAACCTTCAGTCAGGGGAGGGGGTGTCAAAACAGCAGGCTCAACCTGCCAGCAATGTTCCAAACAAGTGGGTTTGTGACCTGTAATCCGATTATACGGCCACTCAAAGCCAGACTGGGAAGTCAACTCAAATTACCAAATCCAACAACATGAACAGATGATGATCCCTTACGGTGGATACTTTGTTTTGGCGCTTGACTCTTTACCAGGACAAGCCACCCCCTTCTTTCATCCAACTGTGTGATCAACAAGCATTTTCCTACTATTCATTAATTCACTATGACTATATAATCACTATCTCACAATAAAGAATATATTCTAGCTTCTAAAATATTCTCCCCTTGTAACTCTGCCAAAACAGCACAGTTACAACACAGTGGTTTTCAAACTATGGATCTAAGAAAAATAGCTTTGATTTAAGAAGAATCCAGGTTGAGCAAGCTCCAGATTACATTAATTTTTGATATCTTTGGTGACCTGGCAGAAGACCAAACACGGAACACAATAATACACACAGAGAATACAGAACTGTATCAGATATCAAACAGCATAACCCAAACTGCAAACAAAATGCCTTGGTACAGCAAGAAAAACAGATTGGGGCCTTTCTGGAACATGTTATAATATATCAGGATTCAGACGGGGCAGCAGAAGGGCTAAAATAAACAGAATTAGAGCAGCCCAAGAGCAAAGGGTAACAAACACAAAACAGAATGAAGCCACACAAGATACTCAATACCCCCACCCTAAATTAGAAAGAACAAACTTTGGCAGCTGATCAACAGCTATCAGATCTGAAAACTAAGGTGTCTTATTGATTTTCAGGGCTCTTCACTTGTGCATAATGGGTTTGAAACAATCCAAATCTGGACTTGTGATGAAAATAACCCCATACCATGAAACTTTAACCCTCCTCCTTCAGTGATTCTTTGGCTGCTTCTATTATATGGTGGCTTATGTAAATGATAACAATTTTGGAAGACTCAACAAGCAAGGTAGCAGCCAAGAAACTTTCAGAAGAGGGGTGGCTCTGTATGCAAAGGCCCATGTTTACACCCAGATTGTTGATATGATTAACCACCAAGCCAACTTGTACCTTAATCCTGACCCATATGGGTTTGACTTGGTTAATAGTCATCCAAGGACTAGCTCTTCCCAAGCCCCCTTCCCAAACCCTGCACAGGGCACCAGCCAACAAGCTAATAAGATTGGTGGGTCTGATAGGAAAACTGTCTTTGCATAGCCAACTGGCTCTCACACCAGACAACAGTCCAATCAGATTTATGGATCTGGTTCAGAATAGCTGCCTTTGAATAGCTTGGCTCTCACACCCGCAGATCAGGCTATAGCGCCTGTGGCCAGCAGCCCAAGCGTCAAATTATCATCCCAAAAGTTCTCCAGGAAATTGTTGCACTCAACCAGTGTGCCAAATCTGGGACCAAATTGCCAACCAATTAAAAATTACCAAGCCACTGTGATACAAGAATTCAAATACTTTATGGATAAGAGGAATATAATTAGGTTGGTCAAAAACAGAGCAAGGAATCCAAGTCCTAGATTAACAGAGCATATCCTATTATGATTGATCTCCTGAAGCAAGGCCTTAAGCTCCCTCTGACCCAAGTCTGAAACCATCATTTTCATCATGGCATATGGGTACCAGCTACATGCTGTAGCTCTGGATGTATGATAAAGTGCCTGTCTTGGTGTTGACTAAATTCAACCAGGACCAATGGGATAGCAGCAAGGATTCCCTGTATGGCCCAGCTGCTGTATTCAACATCATCCAATGATTGACAGGTCTATCCAATGATGTTTTTCACCCCATAATACAAGCTTTCTATTATGTAGAAAAATTTGGCAAGCAAGGAAAAGCCAATAGGACCAATGAAAGGGAGAAGGTCAAAACAAGGACCTTCATCAGTACATTCCTGGATGTTCCATCCAAGGGCTCTGTCCATTACTATGATAAACCCCCTGACCACATCAATCATTAAAAGTATATTATGATCCTCAGTGAATTACTAAACACATGAGGCAGCTCAATTCCATCTATCAGGTTTTCTTGAGCCATCATATGGAAAATATTTCTAAGGTCATCAATATAATCAAAGAACATGGGTATAAGGCATTGATTTATCCAGCTGGCTATGCAGATAACTATCTAGGTAATGTCATATTCTATAATATTAGGGACATTTTCCAGGAGCAGCACCCCATTCCTTCAATGATCTTTATATTAGAGTCTAAGACAATGCTGCTCTCTTTGTTTAGCAGATGGTGGCTGACTTATTTGCGCAAATGGTTTTCCATGTGAATATGGGCAACCAATCATAAAAGGACAAGCGCCTCCCATCCCAGGCTACAGCTGTCTTTCAGCCAATTGAACCAATGACAGACAAGGAATATAATGAGCATCATATGGTGGCCATCACAATTAATCCAATTGGTTCAACCCCTACCACCACCACCTCCTCCCACCTGACAGTCCCTCCTGCCCAATCCCAGACTTCCCAGGCCAGCACCACCTCAACACCTTCTCTCCTGGGCTATCCTTTCAGGAATATTCCTGGCACTAACCAAATCTCCACTATAGTGCCAATTTGGGACAGGAAAGGAATTTTGAGCCCAAAGAATTCCCAGTATGAAAGGGATTTCTCTTCCCAAATGGGGAAAATAAAACAAAAGGGGAAATGGAACTTAACCAAACCCAGAATAATTTATCATACAGGCAGGTGCCTGCCAGCCCCCTGCCCTCTTGCTTGCTTGCTTGCTTCCCAGGCCCCAGCCTGCCATTCCACTCCAGCCAATAAGATGCAATCAATGGGAGTAGCCATTCAAACAAGTCCCTTTTTGAAGGGTTAAAAATAGAGGGCAACCCATGCCCTCCAGAACAACTACAATCAAAACCCAAAATGTGACCATCTATCCTGGCCCCAACTAATGGGGACCTGGGACCCAGACCATATGGTTGGGGCCAGACTCATGCCAAACCTTGTCACCCAAGATAAAAATAGGTAGTATGAGTAGGCTTGACCCTTATCTCCTCCTGGAAATAGACCAGCCAGAATTCTTTGGCTCCAACCAAGAATTGCCAAATCAACCAAAGATTGCAGGTGAACAAGGGTTTTTCCCTATGCTCATTGCCCAATGCTGACCCTCTCCCACCAGATTTTTGGGATCACCCATTCCCTGTTTTCACTCCCACTTGCAAAACTTTGAAAGTGGGGAACACTATAAATAAAGAATTCCCTCTCAATGATGGCTTGTGCTATTATTGAGAGCAATACCCTCCCCAATAAATTCCTTATAAATCCTACTCTTAGCCAAAGCTTTAGATTAGTTTAATCACACCCCCAATCCCCAAACAAGTAAAGATGAACTATCTCATCTTCACCGCTGTGCTCACAGCTTGCCTTGAGATTGGAGGATACCAGCAAGGACCTGCTGCATTTGGACCTTCACCAGAATGGTAGGGCCAAAAGTACTACAAAGACCCTGGCTAACTCAACTCTTTGTACACTGGTTCTTGGCCTCCTCTGGTGTCACCCTACTCCACAATATCTGTTGCTGTGTACACCTCTACATACTACATATTGACTTACTTTGTGGGAAGCTTTGGCAGATACAACATCCATGCCAAGTTGTTCTGATGGTTGATGACCATCTATCCTGTTGTCACTGCCTTGAGAGGGTTCCAGTTTGCAAACCTACTTCTGTACCTACTACAGATAATGCCAACCATGCTTGGATATTACATATCCTGCCTCATAGACATCACTATTCTTGTCCCAAATAAACTCCTCACTACCAAACATTTTTTATCTATAGTTTCAATTGTTTGATTTATCTTTGTTTCTATTTTACTTTTCTCATTATGTTTAGTTTATTTCTATGAAATCATATTTTTACTATGCCTTATATCATGATCCAGAACACAGTTATTTTTAACTTTTGAAAAAGCCCCTTATAAAAGAATTAACACCAATTTGGTAATCATCCAACTTTGAATTAGATAAGTATATATATTGTGTTTAGAGAAGTTGCATGTGATCTGAATCTAAAACTTTAATTATATACTTTAAGCCAATAAGTAGTTGTGCTTAAAAGTGATTTTTGTGACATACAGGGTCATTCAAAGATATTTTGATTAATGGGCATTAATTAATCTGATTGACTGGTTGTTTTTTCATTGTACGCCAACACTGCTGTGACAAGTTCTTTTTGAACTAGTGCTATCCTGGTTGCTGATTAAGCACTAGTTCACAAACAACTGGCCACAGCAAAAATGAAGCCCAATGATAAAAAACAAGCCAATTGGATTAATTAGTGCTCATTAATCAAAATATCTTTGAATGACACTGTATGTCACAACAATCACTTCTAAACACAGCTACTTATTGGCTTAAAGTTTATCATTAAAGTTTTAAATTCAGATCACATACAACTTTTCTAAACATAATAAAAATTTAATTAGATAATGTAAAATTAGCTCAAGACTGAATGTTATTTTATTTTTTCACAAGAGGCTTTTTGAAAAAGTTAAAATAATACAGCACTTATGGAAGTATGGCAAACCATAAAGCTAAAAACACAAATTGAGATAAACGTAAAAATATGTACACAATGGTTAAAAAGATGGGATATTGTAGTAAATGAGACAATAAACAGGGATAAACAAAGAGGCAATAATATCATAATAACACAGATTTATTGGGATGAAAGCTATAAAAATATATACAAAGGTTAGTAAAAAAATCATATGTGATAATTAGAGAAGCTTTTAAAGGATCTTAAATCAGCAATCACTGAGATTAAGGAAATTGATTGCAAGGTCAGAGAAAAGGTGAAGTACACTGTTCTTACAGGGGAAAAATTGATAAGGTGTCTGTCAAGGAACTTATGGCCAAGATGCCAGACATATATGTGAAGACCATTGAGAGTCTTCTTAATTCCAGAAGACCATTGTGGAGGGCTTACAATTCAAGATGTCTTCCCTCTCTGTGCTGTTTGTCTGGATCAATGACCCTGAGATGTATGAACATCTCAAACCTGCCAAGTGCACCAGGACAGAGGGTAGCAAATTGCCAGTGAAACTGGTTGATCTAAGGATGGCTAAGCCTGCGGAAGCCACCAGCAAGGAGGACACCAAAGAAGGTAATATAAAAAATTATTTTTTTAAAATATTTTTATCATTTTTTATAAATAATAAATGATGTGATGTACCAGGTCCTGGTCCCCTTTGTCCCCACCACTTTATATGCTAAATACACTACTCATGTGGCTAGGCAGCTGGACCTGTTGCCTCCTGTTGTGCGCAAAAACAAGGACATAATAAACAGTTCCTTCCTGATGTCTAGGGTGGAATTAGCCAGGCTGACACACAGCAAGGGGGAATTTGAGTGGGAAGTTACTGCCCACAAGGATGCCCAGTTGATTTGCCTGAACCCAGTGGCCCTTGGTGGAGCTTACTGTGTAAACTCTATTATTATTTTTTGTGATGTCATGGGGACACTTCCATTTGTTGTGAATACCGCTATTCACCATGTGTTGATTTTGCCTTCAGTGGGCCATTTTGAGGACAAATCTCTTGCTTTTGATTTTGCCTCTCAAAATGAGTTAATGACTGAATCAGGAAGATCAATTGTTAGGTTTCTTGACTCTGCGCAACTCATTTTCCCCACTCATACTTGTGGCAAGTAATCCTACCGTCCTGATAGTGTTTTGTGGTATCAACAACCACTATATATTCCTTTTCCTAATTCACCAATAAAATTAAGTTCTATTCATATCTTTGTCTTTGTGTCTTCCAGTACTTCCGCGCCTCTCTCTAGCCACAACTAGTAGAGATTATTCTTCCAGGGCTGCAAGGTAATCACATAGCCTTCCCTGTCATCTAACTAAGACTTAGTACAAATCCAATCCTAAGGTTAGGATTCCCTGTTGTGTGTCTGTGCTGCGCCTCAGAACATGACAAAAATGGTGCTCACTACAGGGGCTGTAAGCCCCTTGGTTATTCCTTTTGCGTCCACGTTTTCAGGTCCTTTGCCTCCGCCTATACAAGAGCCAACTTCACCTGAAATTACTAGTCCTCCTATTGAGGAAGATATTGCCAACCTGCCTATTGTCCCTACTGTACTGAACCTCGTGAATGGTCCCTGTCTAGTTTCTTATCCCATGGGTACCCCTGACTTAGAACAAGTCATGGTGGTAGCCCTTGGGATAGCCCGTGAAGGAGCCATCCCTTGCCTTCAGCTGCAGTTCAGTCAGGCTGAATACTACAGATTGATTGTGGCTCCTCAAATTCCATAGCATCTTCTCTCAGCAGCTGGCTCTGCTGAGCACTTACTATTGTCCTTTGTGCAGCCTGCCTTGGCCCATCATCAGATGGTGTTGGGGCTCCACGTCCAGGAAATCTTGTCTCTACAAGTAGCGGTTACTCATCACTGGGACCAATTCACTGCCTACCAACAGTGGATCCATTCCCTGTTTTCCTTGGTATCTGAAAATCAGCGCAACTCTATTACCTCCCAGATCTGTTTGGTTAATTCTATCAAACAAATGGGCTAGTCCATCCCAAATATGTCAGGGAGCGTCTACACAAGTTTCACCAGCTAGAACAACCATGGCAAATTCAAGTTGATTCCACCTTGAATGCTTATCTCTCTGACTTTGAACAACTTGTGCAGCAGCTCAATGCATTCAGCACGTATTCATTTGAGCAACTACAGCAGGTAGCAGACTTTGCTGCTAACAGCTTTAATGACCTTAGTACAGCGTTTTAGTCAAAAGAGAGCTGCCATTGCCACTGCTATAGCCAAACTCCAGAGCCAAGTGAATGAATTATCTACGCCCAAGCCAGATGTTCTGCCCTCTCCCCCTTCTGATGACTTGGTGAATAGAGAGCAGAAAATATGAAATGCTATTCAGGAGCTACGTACAACTACTTGCAGTCAAGGACATCCTACTGAGACTCCTCAACCTGACCCCCAGGTGCTTGAGTTGACTACTCAAGTTGCTGAGCTACAGCAAGAAATTTCTGCCTTACGTGAGATGATGGTAACTGTTGCTAGTCCAGTTAGGGTTGTTGACAAAGATGGTTGCTGCCCTGGCTTACCAGGAGTCCCTCAAATCCAATGTGCTAGGGAACTAATTGCCCTAGCTAATAAAGTGGATCATTTGAAGCAAGATTATACTGAGCTGGATAGAGATGTACAAGAGATGAGTGAATTGATTGACTCTGTGAACAACAGGTTTGCCCCTTGCCTCTCAGTGGGGCCATCCCTTACTTCTCAACTGGCTGAGCTCTCCACAGTAGTGACCTCCCAAGGTCAACTCCTAGATGTTAATGAACAACAGACCACTCAAGCTACCAATATGGGTACCCGCGCTGTTGAGACCCTGACTACCCTTGAAGAAAGCGTTTGTCAGCTGTGGGCTAGACATCCCCCCTCTGAATCCAAAGAAAAATTTCCCCCGTGTATAAACGTACTTGATAGCAACAATGGTGGTCCTACTCCCAAAGCACACTTCAAACCTACCTTTAAGCAAGTCTTTGATCCCAGAACCTCAACCATTGCAGCTTTCCTAACTATCTATGAAACTACTATGAGACAAGCATCAGATGAGGTTAAGAAGGAACATATTTTGATCTGTCTACACCCAACTTGCCAGGAGGTGGTGGTGCCTGAACTACCCACCATTGAGACGTGGGAAGATATGAAGCAGCTTCTGATTGACTAGTTTGGTGGTGACCTTAGTTTGGAAGTGAAGAAGGATACCTTCATGCACATTGCTTTCAAACCTAAGTAGACACTAGCTGAGTTTGCAGACAGATTCTACATGGAAGGACAGCAACTGATAACAAGTAGACAATTGACCGCACATGAAGCTTATATGGCTTGTGCTCAAGCCCTCAAAGTTAGCAAGCTTCTGTGTCTTTACTTCAAAGTCCATAAAGCTATGCTTTCCTCTATGAAGAGCATAAAGACGCTGTTGCAGGAGATGCACCTTACCAATTCTGGAGCAGTTGTTAGGGAAAGTTAAGCTGCTTCTAAATCTGGTTTGTCTTCCCATGGTCCTTGCATTCTTACCATGAACTTGAAAAATCCTCCTCAACGCCAAGGTTGCCACAACTGTGGTCAGATAGGTCATCATTCTTGAGTCTGCACCAACCCATGGGTTGAAGGAGCTGATCCAAAAGATCAGGCGGGAAAAGAGAAGTCAACCTAGAGGCAGAGACGCTCTTGGTTGACAATTCTTCCCAGTCTCTTTCAATCCCTACCTCTATAGCTGACTTCAAGCCTGCTGATAATGAGGCTCCTCCTATCCTCCTATTGTTCCACAATATCTCTGACAACTCTGACCTGGATGACTCTGATGCAGACAACGCCAATGCATATGGGTACTCTGTTCTGGCTGTTGCCAAAACCATTACAGTCCCCTATAAATTGTGATCAGGAAAGACTACAACTACCGCTAAGCCTTTGCCCAAAGACAAAGAAGTTGTCTCTTGCCTGTAACTCACTCAAGCTAAGAGGTCCTCTGTGCTAGTGGAGTTGTCAGAAGAAGCTGCCAAGGTTGCTGATGCTGTCTTCAAGAATGTATCTGTTTTGCTCTCTCTCCAAACTGTTTATAAGGAGTTCCCAGGATTAAGATGCATGATTGAGAAGTGGTATAATGAACTAGCAGAGGCCCAAGATATCCTGGCTATCCTTCCCTCCTTTGGTTGCACTACCACTCAAATAGAGATATTCATTCAAAAAGTGAAGATCAAGGCCGTCTTAGACACTGGCTTGCCAGTCAATGTTGTCTCCTCCAAACTTGTGAAGAAACTCAAACTTGCCCCTGACATTAATTATCATCAGCCATATGGCATGGCTGGACTGTCTATGAACCGCGCCATAGGGGCATACTCTGCTCTACCCATGTAGTTTGGCAAGCTTCTCCTAGCTGTGCCAGCAGTTGTCTTGGAAAACAAGAGTTACAATCTCTTAGTTGGCACTCAGTTCCTTAGGGAATATAATGGGATAATCAAATTGAAAGATGGTTACCTCTCTATTATGGGATATGAAGTCCCTCTGATCTTTGAAGAGCCGGTTAAAGTTCCCGGGAAGCACCTGAAGACATGCGCTTTGGAATACCCCACTGGGGGTTTTAACCTCAAATATTGCACCCACTCTTCAAACATGAAATGTCCACCCATAGCTTGTCCTGCATCTGAAGGGATCTCTCTCCTAGCCATGTCTGCTATCACTATCCCCCCTGGCTCCCAGGCCATCCTAGACTCCCAGATATCATATGAACTACCTGAATAAACCTTCTTGGAGTTATACTCTCCCCCCTCGTTAGGGTGCAACAAGCCTTATCTCTGTCCTGGAATCCTAGATGTCTCCTATAAGAACTCTGTTCAATTGTTGATAGCCAACTTGACTGCACTCCCCATGACCGTGTCTAGGGGGCAGGTTGTTGGATATGGCAAGTTTTTGAGCGCTCCTGATGTCCTGTCTCTTCATCCCTTTAGCATGTTCCAAGATTTTAACCTACCTGAGGATGAACCCCAAGTCCTATCCTTGTTCACTGCGCAAGACTTTCCACAGATGTCCCTGGTTCAACAGAAAAAGGTGTTAGACTTGCTAGACCAATTTTCCAACATCTTTGCTAAGGACAGTACTAAGTATGGGTTAGCTAAAGGCGTTATCCATCAGATTGACACTGGCAACGCTCCTCCCTTCTGTGCTCAACCATATTACCACAGTTGTGTGGAGGACGCCCAGGTATCTAAAGAGCTCAAACAACTGTTGAACGCTGGGTTGCTGGCACCTTCCCAAAGTCCTTGGGCATCCCCGCTACTCATCTTAAAGAAGAAAGATGAAGGTCATTGTATTGTAATGGACTACCGCCAATTGAACTCTTTGTCCAAGAAGGACTAGTACCCCTTGCCGTGTATTGATGCTCTCTGACGTCTTGGAGGCACTAAGTTTTTCTCTGCAATGGATCTGGCATCTGGATACTGGCAAGTTGACCTATTTCCTGAGGACCGCCAAAAAGCCGCGCTCATTACATCTGAAGGGCTGTTTGAGCCTACTTGCATGCCACAGGGACTCTGCAATGCCCCGGCCACCTTCCAAAGGGCCATGGACTCCATCCTCTGCAACTTGAAGCTTTCATGCATCCTAGTATACTTAGATGATATAATGGTTTTCAGCGCTACCTTCACCAATCACCTGGCTCACCTCAAACAGGTGTTCATAAAGATTTGAGAAGCTGGCCTCAAACTAAAACCTTCCAAGTGCGCTTTCTTCAAAGAGCATCTTGAATTATTGGGCCATTAAGTAACCCAGACAGGGATTTGCCCAATGACTAAGAAGGTTGAAGCCATTGACAAAATGCTTCTGCCCACCAACCTTCAAGAGGTACAAGTCTTTCTAGGGATGATGGGCTACTACAGGCAGTTTATCCCTGACTTTGCCAATACTAGTAAACCTATAGTCCAGCTATTATGTAATGTCCTTTTTGAATGGACCGCCAGTCAGCAGCAAGCCTTTGAAACCCTTAAGCAAAAACTCAAAGAGGCGCCAATCCTAGTGTATCCTGACTAAGATAAGGAGTTCATCCTATACACTGATGCTAGCAATCTTGCTATTGGGGCTATTCTAGCCCAACTAGACAACAAGAGTGTAGACCATCCTGTGGCTTACACTTCTCACATGCTAAAAAAGCATGAGAAGAATTGTAGTGTCACAGAGAAGGAGTGTCTTACTGTGTTGCATGCAGTCAAACAGTTCTGCCACTACGTGTATGGTACCCATTTCACAGTTGTCATTGACCACGCTTTGCTTAAATGGTTACAACAACTTAAGGAGCCAGAAGGGCGCCTAGCTAGATGGGCCCTACGTCTGCAAGGTTACAAATTCACTGTGCTCCATTGCCCTGGGATTCAACACCAGAATGCTGATGGGCTATCCAGAATGCCCATTCTCAATTTACATCCTGTGGAGGCTGACCAGTTGTATGAACTAATCAGATACCCTTCTTCTTGGGAAAGCAAGACAGAAGAGGTCTGACTGGCCTTGTCCAAGCTATCCAAAGGTACTCTCAAATGCAACAATCAGCTTTTCAAGAAAGTACAAGATCAATATCTGCCTTATGTACAACCCAGTCTTTGCCTCTTGTTGGTGTCGCAAGTTCATAAAGAGACTGGACATGGAGGCATTGTCAAGACTTTTGACTGGCTTCAGAAGAATTACTTCTGGGAAAACCTTTGCCTGCTGATCCCAGAAGTCATAGCTAGTTACCACAACTGCCAGCTGCAGAGGCCTCAAGCTGCTTCCCACAAATTTAAATTAGTTCCCCCTCAACATGCTTTTCATACTGTCAGCATTGACGTGGTAGGTCCTCTCCCCCGCTCATGTTCTGGTTGTTGCTTTATCCTTATTGCGGTTGATCACTTCAGCAAGTGGGTAGAGGCTTGCCCTACAAAGGATATCACAGCTAAGACAACTGCTGCCTTCCTGTTACAAGATGTTTTCTACTTCCATGGCTGTCCTCAAGTGTTGCTCTCAGATAATGGGACTAACTTCAACACCAATCTGGTAACCTCTGTTGTCAAAGCTTTGGGGTCTCACCAGTATTTCTCTGCCCCCTACAACCCTTCTACCAATGGGGCAGTCAAGCGTGCAAATTCAACACTGGTCTCCATCATGAGGAAGCTCACCTACTCTGATGCTGCCAACTGGGACCTATACTTACCTGCTGCTCTCTTTGTATATTGCCTTAGCAAACATTGTGTCACTGGGCACTCCCCTTTTGCTATGCTGTATGGGCAAGAGGCTACTACCCCATTGCTCTTGGGGGAGCCCCTGCTTTCCTCTGATAAGGCCATGAATCCTGACGGCCACATCAAGGATCTATTCAACCGCATAATTGATATACAGGCCACTGCTTACACTTCTGCATATAAAACTAAGATGCTTATCTTTATCTTGGTAATGCTGGACGCTCCCCCTTGCCTGAATTTGATGTTGGTGACTGTTTTCTTTACTACCAACACAGAGTGGGTGGGTGCACGCATAAATTAACTTGATGCGGATTGGCCCTTTGGAAGTGACCTTTAAACAAGGGTCTGAATACACTGTAAAGCTCCTCTCCAGTGGTCTTCCCTTTGCTCAAGTGCATGCCAAGTTCCTCTGCAAGTACCACCCCCTAAGGCCAATCTAGGGGGGGGCAATCTTGTGAATACCTCTATTCACCATGTGTCAATTTTGCCTTTGGTGGGCCATTTCAAAGACAAATCTCTCGCTTTTGCTTTTGCCTCTTGAAATGAGTTGATGACTGAATCAGGAAATACAATTGTTTGGTTTCTTGACTCTGCGCAACTCACTTGCCCCACTCATACTTGTGGCAAGTAATCCTACTGTCCTGATAGTGTTTTGTGGTATCAACAACCACTATATATTTCTTTTCCTAATTTACCAATAAAATTAAGTTCTATTCACATCTTTGTCTTTGTGTCTTCCAGTACTTCTGCGCCTCTCTCTAGCCACAACTAGTAGAGATTATTCTTCCAGGGCCACAAGGTAACCACATAGCCTTCACTGTCATCTAACCAAGACTTAGTACAAATCCAATCCTAAGGTTTGGTTTCTCTGTTGTGTGTCTGTGCCGCGCCTCAGAACACGGCACCATTCAAGAATATAATAGAGATAGAGAAGGCACACTGGGGTGATTGTTTCTGTTTTCTGGCTGAAAATACTTTGTCTTACCTACTGGAGAACTATGGGGTACAGTTTCAAAATTGGCTTTACCAATATGACAGCCTCAAAGAAAACCAAGATTCTCCTGACAGACTCCAGGATGGCCTGGAGCAGGGAAAAGACAGGGATACCACCAACAATTGAGAAAACGTTCTCAGAAACAAAACATGAGAAAACATTAGTGCTGTATGTGTCAGGATACCAGGAGTACCAAGATGCTCCTTCAGGTGAGGGAGGAGTGGATGCAGGTACTGGTATCCCCCACCCATATGATGGGATCTAACTTTACCAGGTAGGAGAGGGCCTTCCCAGCCACAGCCCAGGGTCCTGCCGCTGGCAAGGCAGAATCAATTGATCCTGTAAATGCCAGGTATAACACTCACAGAGATTGACTACTCTGGCCAGTGGCATCAGAAGTGGGTGGGTTGAGATTGTTGGTTTGGGTGTTGGGGGCGGTTCCATGGAGACCAAGTAGGCAGCAGGATTGTTGTACTTCCTGTTGAAGATCAAAGGGTAGATGGTAATTGCTTTGCCGTCACAGACAATTTGGTAGGGTTTCTTTGGTGTGTTTGAGCGGGTATACCACTGCAAGTCTTCCAATGTCCAGGGTTTGTGGTCAGGATTGAGGGGATACTCAGTGAAATGCACAGGGCCAAATGGAGCATTGGGTGGACAGTAGTAGTCAAAGGCTTTGGTTTTGTCAACTGGAGTCTGGCTATCTATCCCAGTGGATGGGATTCACGCTTGGGTGTATGCAGATTGAAGATTATCAAAAATAGGTATGGAAACAGATTGGTGAACCAAAGGTTCATAACAACTTTATTTGGTAAGGATAACAATACAGAACTTTTTCAGGTGCTTCTGGTTTATATACTTACTCACATGCAAGTGCTTCTGGGAATTCTTCTGGTGCTATCTGTGTGGCAAGACTTGACATCTTGGGTTCTGCTGTTTGGTTGGCTGCTTCATCATCATTTTTTGGGACTTTAGGAACAGTTGCTTGGCTTACTGGTGGCCTCTCTTTGCTTGACTGGTAATTGGTTCTGGCAGGTTTGGCTGCAGGTGTCATGGGGTCTTTTCCAATTTGATTACTATTTTGGGACTGGCTTGACAGGCTTTCCTGAGGCCAAGGAACTTGATTAAAAAAGGGGTCCCCAATTGGGAACACCAAATTATCAAATGGAGGATGGGCTTGAACTGGGAGCTCTGGGCAGCTAAAATTAGCCTGCTCAGGCCCAGCCAAACCCACCAAGGCTTAGACATAGCTTTTGGGGTCCAAGACGGGCCCCACAGCTTTTTCCAGGACAGGAGTGGTTTCTGCACCTGGTTATTTACTTTTTAAATCAAACCTAGGTTTGGGCAAGCTCCTGTCACCTGCTCCCCCCGCCTGGTGGCTGGGAGCAGGTTTGAACCCCGTTCTGGGGTTTGAAATTGTTACTTTTGTAACAGTATGCAACAAACTGTGCAAGTTTATAGAGGCTTTTCAGGAAAAAAAGACTCCATCTTGCTGTTTACTTGATATTTCTGTTCTACTTTGGTAGGAGCATGAGCATAGAAGACCTGGAAGGAGTTTCACTTGAAATCAACTTGACCAGGCTTACACTAGATGGCAAAAAGCTTGCTCCTGATTACAACTTGGTTAGCCATGTTATCCAGGACTTTCAGGACCATCATTTATGATGATCTTAACACTTTTGTTCCTTTTGAATCCTGCTTTTTTAATGGGGTGGCACAACATAATCAAGATTCAAACAACTTTAGTTGTTTTAAGATTGATATCAAGCCATCAAATTCAGAAACAAAACTTGAACCCAAGACCTTTTCTGCGTCACCACAACAACCCAGTTTAAAGTTAGGAATAAGTATTGATTCTGATATTGGTCATAAAAGTGAAGGATTGGATAAATCCAGCCAATCAGAAGCCTTTTACTCACCTGATAATATTGATAACTGCCTAGTAATCTTAGGTGGCTCCTAAAACACAACATTAAGGATACAGATACTAGTAATAATTTAAAGCATAATTTAAGCCTAAAGTCAAACAATTCAACTCAGTAAGTATTGTTTCATCCTGTCTTTATTAAGTTTGAACTGCTGGTCAAAACAATTAAGTAATTTAAAATCAAGTTTGAGAAATGTTAAAGATGATCCTATTGGTTAAATCTCTGATGTAACAGATAACTTTCCTCTCCCAACTCCTCATCCTGTATCTTATTTAAACTTTATAGCATTGCTTACAGCAATTGCTCAATCAATAAAAACTTTAAACCATACTTTAATATTTATTGTTTTCAAGATCCTTAATTTATACCATGAAACCACCTTATATTTCCCAATTTGGGTAGTTGGTTTCAAATAGTTGATACTTCTTTTAATCTGTGAATTTGTGAAGGGATCCATACAGATAAAAACTAGACCTGGCTTGGGTACCAATAACAAATACTGTGATAACAGAAAATGGGCGCCTGTGATTCTGGGTAAATGATATACTGCCTCCTTGCTCTCCACTAATCCTCTAATCAAGAAAAAGACACAGCCTGCTTTTGTCAAGTCAAATATGACCACTCTGTTCTGCCTCTCTACTTCTACATTCTTGCTTGTATATTTGAGACTTTACACTTTTTTGGGGGTGCTTCAATCCATTCCTAGGCTGCTACTAATTTTCAGGAGAAATATTTCATTTGGGTATGGTTTTCTTGCCAATTGGATCCATGGTCACTGGTTTAAATCCTTCTGTCTTAATCCATCATGCTTAGAATCTTTTCCCTGTAGGGTGGGTTTATGACAAGGACATCCTGGTCCTGGAGGGCATCTTTGAGTTTTCTGCCCCGCCAGAAAAGTTGCTCCTATATTTTCAACACACAATCCTTCCTTTTACAAGCTACAGATAATAATTGAAACATGTTGTATCTAATATATATAGTGTGGCAGTGGAGGTTGGTGGCATCTCTATTTCCAGATGGTGGCATAAAGGCGTACTCACAATCAGCAAAAGCAATAAACACCCTCCCCTGATATAATCTAGTCTTATTTTTATTTTTTATAATTTTTTTAACATTTATTCAAATTGAAAATTTACTATTATTTAATAATATATAAATACAGCATACATCTATATATTACATGAATTTATATTGCTTAATAAAATGTTATTATATTACTTTGAAAACTTTACTTAATACTTATTTGATTAACTTTATATTTATTTTACAAGAAAGCTACTGTAGATTTAAAACCTAAAGGTAAAAATGCGGGATTGTCAAATTCTTTTGCATAAACTCACCAACTTAATGGAGTCATTTTCATCCCAGAACAACTTACTTTTTTATATAAAATGATGTAAAATATTCCAGTAATTTGGTGAGTTTACGCAAAAAAAATTTACAATCCCGCATTTTTACCTTTAGGTTCTAAATCTACAGTATAAGCAAATATAAATAACTCTGTGATCAAGTTTTTGGATAGCCATCACAAGTTACAATAAACAAATTTGAAATGGAATAAGAATTGAACTTGTGGGTTGATGGCAGCACATTTTTAGACTATGTGATTGGCAACTTTTAAGTATAAAATGTACATTAATAAACTTAGGCTTAATAAAAGATAAATTTTGGAAACAAAAACATATAAACTAATATAAGGTGGGGAATAAAAAGCCTTTTAACTGATTGGCTGGTTTTCAAGGCACAGAGGGATATATGATTCAGAATGTGCATAAAATTTAGCCACAATCTCTGCTGGTAAGGTATGGACCCCAACCTGTAGCAAATCAAATTTGCCTCTGGCCCAGTTGGGGTCCCCTGCTTGAAAACTCACTTGAGTCACTAAAAGACCTTCTCAATTGGATTCAGGAATGAGGGATATATGGAAAGAAATAATAGGTGCATAGACACTGTGGCCAATTTCTGTGGGCTAATTGGCACACCTGTCTCAATCATTGGAAATTCCTTAAGGATATCTATAACCTAGTGGATTCTAATATTATACAGTACAATAATGTTGGTTAACCCTGGGCAAGTGCATATGAAATGATCCTGTACAAATCAAAGAAATGATAAGAAGATCCTGTTATTATGGGATCCCTTGATTATTTGATAAATCTCATTCCCTTTTGAACTAAGAAGAGCCACCATGAAATAGGCTGTGGCACAGACTGAAGCATGCCAAGATACTCCACCTTTGCGCCTTTGGGGACATATCCATACAAGTCACACATAGACAAGGCAAACAATGATTTGTCAATATAGTAGAATTTGGCTGTCCCTTTGTCCTTGAGAGCAGTGTACACCTCTGCATATTTTTTACAGGTCTTAATATTGGTGGGGCTGTTACAGTTAAAGAAAAATATTCTTGGTTTTTTTATGAGAACCACAGCCCCTTGAACACACAGTAGAAAAAAAACTGAAGCCTCAATCTCAAAAGTAGACTTTGCCATATACTATATATTTGCCAGTTTAATATGACAGTCTTGGTCATTTTACTGGCGGATTGCCCATTTATGCTCCTTGGTGAGCATGGTTGAAACTTGCAAGGATTTCTCCGCGGCAAAGACTTGGCCAGTATTGATGAAGGTGTTGAATGTCTTGGAGGTGTACTTGGGGTCCGCTCTAACAAGGGCTGTGGCTTCCTTGTAGTCACCAGATTTCCGCATGAGCTGGAGAAGGATGATGCGCTTTATATCAGGAATGCGCTTCTGAGCGGGCTTTGTGAGTTCAGACAAGCCAGGATCCTGATTGATGACAGGCTTGCAAGGCATGGGTACCTTGTTATAAAAGGCTGCAACTTTTTTTAGCACCTGCTTTCAATCCTCAGTTCAGAAGTACTTGGGCTTGTTGTTGTCTTCTTGATTGACATCACTGATGTAAGGCTCATAGCTGGTGTCAAAAACAGGTTTAAACTTTTCCAGCATGGCTGACAGGACCAAATCCTGGTGGTACACAGGCTCAAACACATATGAGGTAAGTTCAATCTCTTTGTTTCTGACTGTTTTTGTTGTGGTCACCTTGGTGGGCTTCTGGGTCATCTTTGGGACCCAAGGGTAGATGCTCCGCACTCTAACAGCTTGTGCTCCTTGAACCAGCTGTGTCAGTGCAGCGTCACTATTGAACTCTCCTCTCTCATCTCCTTTCTGCGTAGGCACTTGAGTTGCACTAACTCTGTTCTTTGACCCGCAGGGGAAATCACATCTGCAGCTCACAACAGGTCCATTGCTACTATGTTGTTGTGTTTCTTCCATTTTGTGAATTTAATAAAATGTTAAATAAATTTTAATTAAGTTACTCCCTAATTTAAAATATTGCTTTTATCTGAATATGTATGTTTACTTAAAGTTTTTTCCCACCCAATATCCTGATTATAGATTTTTTATTTCTTAATTAGTTGTTTTTGGGTTTACATAACTCATTTTAGAACTGTTAAATCAATTTTCAGCCTTTCTCCCAGATTTCACACCATATTTAAACACTCAGAGCAATGTTTTCTGATTTATGTTTGAGATCTCATGTCTTGTTTTAGAAACTTAGGTATCGGTTTTCAAAGCTCATTTCACACAAATGAGTATTTTTGCTTGCTGGTTGAGTTGCTATAGTGTTTTGTTTTTGGGTTGAGTTTTGACTTGCCACATCTGAGCGTATTTATCACCAATCTACCTGGTAAATACATGTGCACCAAAGGACAGATCAACCAATCTTATTTGTGATTGCATGCATTTTGTACTGTATTTTGATTATCTTTGCTTGCTGCTCAATTTTTTTGCTGTGTTGAGCCATTCTGCCTATTATGCACAAAATCCCTGTCAATTGGGGGTGTGTTTTACACTGAAACATGGGGTTTGCTTAAATCTGAGGTATTGTTGCTTAGTATCATAGTTTTGAAAGCTACTGTAGCTTGGGTTTGATAGCCACCACTTAATAGGGCAGGAAGATATTCTATCAATTATTTTTCTGGTGACTGATTTTCAGTCAAATTTGATCCAGCTATAATTTGCTTCATATGTAAATTTTTTACTTTGCAACAATAAAAAATCAAAACTACAAAATAAAGAAAGCCTTTCTTATAAAAGTTATTCTTTGAAACTTTTAACACTCTTGTTTTATTTCCTAGCAGTGAAATTTAACTTAGTTAGCTTTTAAAAAGGGAGGATATAAAATTAAGCCTTTTAAATCCAAAAAATAAAATTCAAAATAACTATATATGTGAAGCATAGCCTTTTATCAGTAAATAGATTATATTTAAAGTTTGATTTATTGTAAAGTTAGAAAATTATATATGAAAAAATTATAGCTTGAACAAATTCAATTGGGAATCAGTTGATAGAAAAATAATTGACGGAATATCTTCCTGCCCCCACTTTTGGCTAACTACAGGGTCTTTAAACTTTCATGACTAGCCCGGCAAACCCTTTTGCACCCATGTTTTTATATAATCCAGGCCAACAAAGCTCTATACCACATTTTTAGCTCTAAACCAGGGCTGTTGGGGATTCACAAGTAAGCTCGTGCCTTGGATAGCTTACATTTGAAGTTGTATTGGTACTTTCAGCTTTTGCATCTGAGATGGCGGGAGCGTATGATTTACAATAAAAGTTGGTTCCAGTTAGACGCTTTTTGGGGTTTCTAGATTGTCAAAGTAGTTGAACTTTATAAAAAAGGCAGACATCACTTAATCGGTTCACTAAAAATAGGTGATTTAATGGTTAATACAACTACCCTATCTTAGTAAGCGTCGTTTTCTGTTGTGGTTGAAATTTGGCTTATGTTAATGTTCCAGGTAGAAGTTTCATATTTGGGCTTATCTATAGAATTTAGATAACTTTTTAAGCATAATTTTTAGCTAATTTATCATGAATAATTTGATTTTTGGATCATCTGGTGGAGGGAATGCATTATTTTTTGGAAAATCAAATGAGAATGACTGATCATCCAACAAGTAATATCTGGGGATTTGCTGATGATGTTAATTATCTTAAATGGAAATTTAAAATAGAGAGTTTGAACCGTAAGGACATATCACGTGAAGGTAATTGAAGGCGAAATAAAACTTGCTGCTTGCATAATTCATTAGCACCGAAATGGCTTGGTTTCAATGAATCATATCTAAGTAATCAAACACCGCCATTCATGTTTCTAAACCTTTCCTTGTTTAGAGAGCATTCTGGGAATAGAAGGTCAAAGATTCTATTGATAGTACATGGAGTTCAAGGTGTATGGAATTTACTTTTAGGCAATACTAAGAGTTAGGCATAAAGGATCAAATTGAGTTAAAAGCACGATATTATGACTATCTATTGTGTCTATACCAATAATTTCTAATGTGATGAAAAATATTAAACAGAAAGTCCACATGAGCTGCACTAATCATCAAACACAATCTTGGTGGGCTTGACACTGGTATCAATGTCCTTAAAGAAAGCGCCGTATGCCTTGTGCTCCTTCTTTTTGACGGTAGTGCCAAACTTCATCAGAGATTCAGGTACTTCTTGATTGGCCGACTTGAGGACGTTGATAAGCTCCCCAGAGTGTGTTTTATCTTGAAATGTAAAGAATGTGTGAGAAATTCCCTTATTTCCAGCACGTCCAGTGCGGCCGATTCTATGGACGTAATCATCAATAGTCAAGGGGAAAGTGTAGTTGATAACATATTCTACTTTGGGAATATCAAGACCACGGGCAGCAACATCAGTGGCAACGAGAAGTGGGCAGCTACCATCCTTAAATTTGGCCAAAGCCTCTGTGCGCTGAGCCTGACTAAGATCTCCATGAATAGCCTTCGATATTAGAAAAAGAAAAATGCTTAAGTCTTACTCTAACGGTGTATCCTTTGTATCGAAGATTGTTTTCAATTCTTACGGCTTCCTTCTTGTAAAGCGCAAACACAAGGACACGATTATCACGGGATTTGTGATATTTTGCAAGAATATCAATCAGGCGCTTCTCTTTAGCGAAATTGTCATCGAGAACTTCAACGATCTGAGTGACATTGTGAGAGACTGCAAGATCATCCGAACCAATGGTGACTTTCACGGGGTTGGAAAGAAATTCAGAGGCAAGTTTGCGGATAGTCTCGGGCCAAGTTGCAGAAAGCATGATTGTCTGGCGTTTAGCTGCGATTTGAGAAAGAATATTTCGAATGGCGGGCTCGAAACCAAAATCAAGCATTCTGTCAGCTTCATCGAGTACCAGATAAGAAACTTGGCTAAGATCAACAGCCCCTTCCTCCATAAGATCGATAAGTCGTCCAGGAGTTGCAACAACTATCTGAACACCAGCGTTTAACTCTTCTTTTTGAGAGTACTTAGCAACACCACCATAAATGCAAGCTGATTTACAGCCAAAAAGCTTTCCGACTTTTTCACAAACTTCAAATGATTGAACGGCAAGCTCACGGGTGGGGGCTAAAACCAAAACTACTGGGGTTTTGGATTTTGTCTTTCCAATTCTCTGCAAATGCATAAAAGCAGGGAGGGTAAAAGCTAAAGTTTTTCCTGAACTAAAAAATAAATGAATAAATAAATATAATTTAAGCTTTACCCAGTCTGAGCGATACCAACAACATCACGACCAGATAAGATTATAGGCCAACAGGAAGATTGAATTGGAGTTGGAGAGGTGAAACTTTTACAGAATTCATTGATTTTTTCTGTAAAACCAGCTTGATGAAACTTAAGAATTGGCTTGTACTCGCGATCTCCAGTATAGGTGATGGCGTTCTTCTCTCTGAAAGCCTGAACATCAGCAGTGCTAAGATTTTTAACTTCCATGTGTTCAATATAAGATAAATCGTTCTTATCGGCTGATCCAGCACCTTGAGAAGTAGCCGGTTGCACAGTAGCTAAGGAGTCTTCATTCTTGGGCTTCTTGCTTTTTTCTGATTTCTGCTCAACTTGAACGGCGACTTCTTTAATTTCTTCTTCAGCTTTGCGTTTATTCTTTTTCTTCTTTTTGTCTTTAGTTTCTTTAGGGATACTTTCTACTTTGGAAGGCTTTTCGACATCTTTAGACTTCTCTTTCTTATTTTTCTTGTCCTTTTTGACTTTTAACATTGTAGGATCAGATGTCATTTTAGTCGAGTGGATTGGAAAAGGAGAACAGCTTAGTAAGTAATTTCAAGGTAAACCTACCCATCGGGCTTCCAATTTTCTCTAAATTTTTCGAATTGAATTCTTGGCGGCTACATAAAAGTTCGAGCGCGAGTCCATTCAAACTATTCAATAAAAGCTATTCAAGCCTACCACACATGAGCCAAGCTGAGTCAGCTTAACGAAAGTTAAAGCTATGCTGGCTGCTGCAAGTGTATCCAATTGATTACGACTAACTAGCCTCTGGCACACGATAAGTTAAATTCTTAGTTCATTTTTGTGTAGCACTCCAGCCTGATAGACTTGCTCTTTATTTGCAACAATATTTTATTTCACTTTCAGTTGTATTGTTTCGTCAATCAAAAGTGTTAAACGTAAGAGCATGTCAGTCTTACTGATAAAAGAAAAAAGCTTCAAAAGGAACTTAAGCTTTGGTTTAAATTGAAAGTGCTTAGTGCAAAAATATATAAGATATAAATATCTTTTGCTGCAATACAGTAGATGCTAAATACGTTTAAAAAACGAGTTTGTTACTCAAGCTTGTAGAAAAAAATCAGAAGTTTATTATTGATCTGTAAGGTCTGAGCCCAGATATCTACGAAGCTCCAAGTTTTATCGCCATCTACAAGAAGCAATTTTTATTTTCCAGGTCCAAAATTTTAACAGGTTCACTAGAGGAGAATCAGTTTGAGTAGTTTTTCCTCATCATCTGGAGTGCCCATGTAGATGGTGTTAAAAAAGAGATATATGTTTTGACATGCTTGGCACTTTAACTTTATAAATTTCCAATATTTTGTTACAACTATTATTAGACTAGGCAGTTGCCCCGTCCAAGGACAGATATAAAGATAAATTTAACAAATCAATTCAATATATTTTATTGTATTTTTAGGCTGGGATTACTTATCATATGTTTAATTAAAATTCTTATTTTAAAAGGCTTTATTTTAAGCTAATTCAACTTTCATTTACTTAAGTAGCATTGTATGTCCAAGGAAAAAATATAAAATAAAAAATTGAATCTAAATAAGTGGAGTATTACTTTTAAGTTTACCAAAGCTAAAATAATGATTTTAAAGTTTTACATTTTTATTCTCTACATTCTTTCAAAAAGTAGAGCTGATTTTTGGCTTTAAAAGAAGCTATTGGATATCAAGATCGGCTTAGTATTCACAGAGATATATTGCTTTTAGTTTTTAGTGTATTAAAAATGAATTTGGATATATCAAATCAAGTCCAAGCCTTTGATTATAACACGAGTCCTATTCCAGCACTTAACTATATATCTGAGCATCTAGAGCAGCTGGGACTATCAAGTTTGGTATCATTTTTATTAGGATTGTCTGAAAACACAACTAGCTACTTTAAATTTTATGAAAATCATATTATTTAATCTTAATATCATTATTACCAGTTTACTCCGCTAACATCATTATTAGGATGGTAAATGATAAGCCAGGGTAGTTATCAAACAATCTGCAGCTACTTGGTTTGGGTGATGCATCCAAGTGGAGTTTCCTATTATTTCACTTTAGAATAGATAAATTAAAAATATCCAAGCCAACTATCCTTTACTTAAACATAAATTTAAGTATCTCTTTTAATTAATCTTTTTAAAACTGATTGTCAGAACTTTCGGTTCTGCTCTCAGACCTGGCGGTCTGATTACGATTCACTTTATTGGGTAGTTGAGTGATCTTAGTCATTGTGTTGATAGTTAGCTTGTATGGCGACAAGCGTTACTTGTGACGTCTGGTATTTCCTTGGCAAGGCAATGGCTAGCGATGTCCAAGGGAGGCAACTTCCAAGCGGCTTTCTATACGGGTGGCTTGCTAGTTCTTTGAGTACTGACAATGGTCTTCAAACTTGGATATCTTCTACTGTGAAAAGGTTCTACAGTATGATCTTGGTATTATTGTCTGCCTTTCATTAGTCCAATAGAAGGGCTTTTATAGAGCCAACACTTTCTTGCCAGGATAAGACATCTGGCACATCTAACTCTTGTTTGGTAGTCTTTTCACCCCCAGACCGCCAGCATCAACCCCCAGAGTTAGGCATTCATGCAATGGCATAGGATTCCATATCATAGTACCCTGCGCTGGGTACTAATTGCCATAGAGTGATACATAATCTATTAGCGTGCTGGCGGTGGCAGCGTTAATTTATGACTCTATTTTTAGCGCATGACACTTTGTTCCTGGGCAGCTTTTCTTGCATGAATTTGCAATGGCACTGGTGGTTTGCTAGTGCAAATTGGACACATTCGTTTTGATCTTCAGAGAAACACATAATAACTAACCCGGCGGTTTGCTAGAGTATTCTGGAATAACTCTAGCCAATCAGGAACCAGACATAATTAGAGTCTATAGTATTCCTGGTTGTTCTTGTAATAAGTGATCCAAATCTGCTTCATGAAGGCTTCTCAGATCAATTAAGCCTGCTAGTAATATTAAAAGCTTCTCTAATAGATAGCTTGGCAGGCCGCCAAGATATTCAAGGTAGAACAAAGTCAGTATAAATTCCTGACATTTCTCCTAACTTGACTTAGTTAGACCGTCAAGGGAAAAATCTTAATCAACATGTCGCAACCAACCAAAGCTTCCAATACCTCCCGTGTGACTGATGCACATAGCATCAATGCCGCCATGTCAGTTTCTGATTGGGCCCTGTTTCAGGCCATGTTTTATGATGCCAAGAAGGCACATATTTGCAGGCTTCAGGACAGAGATACCAGTACAATATTTACTGGTATGAGTCATGAGAAGCCTCACCATAAGCAGGCGCGCCAAGCACCCAAGTCACCATCCAAACAGCCAGCCCACAAAAATCCAATCTGGCGGGGCGCGGACATCCCCTTAGCTACTTCGGAGGAGCAGCCCATTGATACCTGAGATTTGGTTCAGTGGTCTTTGGCCTCACAGGCTTCAGTTGGCAACCTGACAACTGTCTAATATCAAATCATTATGCCCGACTTTGGCTGTGATGTTCTTTTGTCTGGTTTCAAATTGCGTAGTCAATTTCTCTTTGTTGTCTTTCAGAAGTAACCCCGGCAGAACTTGAAAGCATGTATTACTTTCTCAAGTTTTGGCTTCTTCTCTGTGGATAATGAGGTGTTGGCAGAGCGCCTAAACCATGACCTTTTTGACCTTGTTGACGTCTCTTGTACAAGTGATCCTGTAGATGGCTTGGATTGAGGGTTTGTCATCCAAATTGCCAATCAGATTATCCAATCTTGGTTTTGACACCTCCCTCATCTCCTGTTGGTCTATCAGAGACTGCAGGTTGACAACCGCAACCAGCAGGACAGTCGTCTTGTGAAAGCGGTCTACCGGTGTTGGGATGCCTTCCTCAATGTGGATCAGAAAGCCGCGGTGCAAGCCATGGTCCTTTGTGAGAATGTCATGTTGATCCCTGACCTTCGCCTTCCCCAGGACAGCTTTGCCAGGATGGCTGCACACTGAAAAAAACTCTGCAATGCTGTTGGTAACATTAAGGCAATACTCTCAGATGAGTATCTTTCCAATGATAATTTTATCATGGATTGCCTTATTCTGGGGTGTGGCTATTCCTTTGAGGGCGGCCTCTGGCAGGTTGGCTGGGACTTTGAGTCCATTCCCCTGCCCCTGGTTAACTTTTTGCACCTTTTTTCTGCCCACAAGAAGTTGTGGTTGTGTGTGGCTGTCTTCTTATTTTTAGAAAGCCGGCGTTTTCCCTTCAAACCTTTACCCTGTGATGTGGCGCTTCTGGCTGGGGACTCAGAGCCTGACATGTCAGTGGTGACACCCGGGCCTTGACGCGCCAGCCCGGCCAACCAAGACGAGGATTCCAATGAGGACAAGGAGGAGACAGAAGACAAAAACAAAGATGAAGAAGACAACAATGTCAATGACAACTACCAAGAGGGCAATTTCTAGCCTTGCCTCTTTTCAATATTTTCCAATAAAATCAAGTTCAAAAATCTTTATTTGTATTCTCTTAAAAATATAGAAAGCTACTTAGATGCCATTATTTGACAAAGTGTGAAAAGGTTTTAGGAACCTTGCACAGACTCTATTAATGAGTCACTCATCCAAAACATCCTTGATGGTATAGGCGTCTTGACTTGTTTGCTCAATGACTTCAAATGAGTCTTTCCAAATGGTGTCAAGTTTGTGTGCTCTTCCTATTACTTTATTGTGATAGAAAACTCAAGTGCCAACCTTGAACTTTGGCAGAATGTAGTGGTTAGAATTATCTTGCTGGCGTTCTTTTGTTCTGGCCAGCGTAGTCTCTGTAAAAGCTTCAGCCTGAAGCTTATATAAGTATCTGCCAATCTTGTCATGTATTGATCATATGTGATCTTCCCAGAATTATCCATAGCAGAGAACAGTATTGGCGGAATGGCCTGGTGTCAACCATACATGAGGTGAAAGGGCAAAAACTTAGTCGTGCTATGTATGGAGATGTTATACACAAACACGGCTGCTGGCAGGAAAAGATACCACTCAGAAGTATGCTTATCTGCCAGTTTTTGTAGGATGTTTACCAAGGTGCTGTAAGGAATTTCATACCTTACACAAATACAAAAACAAACATAAGGAGTCTGGAAAAACCTCAAAACCTGAAAACTGCATTGTTAAATGCAGATTCAAAAACTAAGTTGGTTAACGGAACTACTAATTTAATTAAGCCAAAAACACATTTAAAATCAATAAATGAATGTGTTTTAAGCAAAAACAAGTATGAAAGCAAAAACAAGCGTAAAAAACCTGAACAATATATAAATTTCACTATAAAACTGAAAATTAAGGCTTTGAACAATCATTACAATGACCATAACAATTCAGCATTAAATTTTGGCTCTGAAAACCATAGTACAGCCAATCAATCACAAATTAAATGTATAAACAGTCCAAACCAAACTTTCAGGGACCTAGAAGGCCAATCAAACCTAGAGAACTACCCAAGCCACTGCAATACTGCACATCTAGCTCCAGATACCATCCCCAACCTAAGTGAGGTAAAATACTGCAATGCAGTATTCCAACCTGCCTCTTCTTGCATTGCAGCCTGCAGCTTGCTGCAGGCCTGCAAGGCAATACTTCTACCTCACACTTGCAGGTTGGCCTGGTAAACTCTATGATACATCTCTCAAATTATCTCAGTATTTAAACTGAGCATTTTTCCTTGAGCTAAGTGCTCCAACAATTTCTTTTGTTCCTATCAATCAATAAATCTATATTTTCAATTCTAAACACTTGATTAGTAGATTCTAAAGTTTCTTCCCCAACAGCATGAAGTTCATCTTCCTTGTATGAACTTTTTGTGTGTTAATCAGTTATGGGCAATAAAATGTTAACTTCAAAAACCCCCAAACCAACTCCTACTGACAAATCTGAAGACTCAATTTGGTCCGCGTCAAATGCATGCCCCTTACATTGAAACAGCTTGATTCCCACCTATCATTCACCCCAAGGCTCCCTGGTTGGTCTTGGGGTACACCAGTGTCTATTATCTTCTCAGCCACTTCACTCCCTTTTTGGGAGGATTCTGCCTATTTGGTCACCTTTTACACATGTTAATGATAGAGATTCCAGTAGGTTTCACTCTGATCAAATTCAACTTGGGAGCTCAACTCCATTCAATTGGAGAAAGGCTTTTTGAATGAGTGGATCCCTGACAGGTGCCATTTTGTAAATTTACTGCCATCCTTGGCTTTAGATCACACTATTTCCCCCCATTGCTCCAAAAAAGGTCCAAAAATGTTAGCCAAACCCCTCCATTCTTTAGAGGATTTAGCACACACAGTTGATGAGAGGGTTGTGTTAGCCTATCCTGCGGATTCATTGCCCTTGGCTGCCTTCTCCTGGGAGAAAACACTGGTCAATTTAGACTACTTGTTGGCCTGATGTTGCCCGCTTTTGAAAACTATCAGAGCCAGCCAACCAAAGGTCGCCACATCAACACCCAAAAACTCAAGTGAACCCCAAATGCCTGTGACTTTTTCTGGCCAATCAGATGGGACTGCAGAAATTAATGGGAAACTTTTAGTCCTCTTGGTTCTGATCAGCAAACTTTTTTCATCAGCCAATTGGATTCAAGCCCTGGAGTCATGTAATTTTCCTCCCCTGCAACCCACTCCTTTTAGCACAGCAAGGGGACCACCAGTCCTCTGCTTGTCTATTGTCCATTTTATTAAAGTTTGGTTGTTGCACTTGTTTTATTATTTAATTGGACTGAAACCCTGTTTCAAGTCCATATTATCTAAAGATTAAAGTGTTAGTTGTTTCCTTGAAACTTACCTTATATCCCCCTGGTTCAAACCCAACATCTCTTCTGAGGCCTTCTGGAGAAGCGCTGGCATATAGTAGCCATTGTACTTTACTTTTGCTTTCAAAAACCATTCACAAACCTAAAATTTCAATCAAATTTCAATATAAAACTTACTTTATACCTGTTTTTTTTTTTAAATTTCCTGCTTTTGAACCTGCTTCTATTTCCTGAACTGCACAATACTCCCAAGTTCACATCTAAGCTATACCAAACACACTCTGTTGCTCCTGCCCAGCTCTTACTTGTGGCTACCTCTGCTAGTATAAAATTTATTGCTTGCAGCCTAAGAAACACCACCTTTCTCCTCTAAATTTTGTGAGGATCACAGCCATGATACTCCTAGCCATAATATTTGTGGTATTTTCTTTGGCGCCCTTCTTGTTGCTCCTGTGGTCAACCTTGCCAGACTTGTGGGCAAGAATCTCCTCCTCTGCCCGGCTTGTGGGTGAAGATCCTTCCAGCCTTCTGAATTTTCCTAGTGGTCTTCTCCTCTCTGGAGAGGCCGTGGTAAAAAGTTTGACGTGTGATGACCTAGATTTGGATGTTGTTGATTATATCTTGCCCTCCTCTGAGGGAGAGAAAACGTCAATGCCTTCCCTTCCCAGCCTGGAAAAGAGTGATTTGGTCCCCCTTGAGGTTCTTGAGGTGTCCCCTCCCGCTTTCTCTTGTGCCCCTTGGTTGATCACTGGTTTTGTGTTGATGGGTTTGAACTCCTACTTTCCTCAACTATCCCCAGTGTCCTTCTTCTGGTCCCCCCTTAGAGCGGCCATCCCAGTCCTCCACTGGGCGGCATCCTGGTGGTTTGTTTCACCGGGATGGGAGCCAAACTTAGTTAGTTTAGCCCCCCCTCTCTCACACATTTGCTCTCTTGACCATCCCATTTGTTTCTGGATGGTACGGGGTAGAGAGCACTCCCCTCACGCCCATGAGCTCATTAAGCTTTGGAATAGCATTGGCTGTGAAATTAGTGCCATTGTCTGTGAGAATAAATTGTGAGCAACCATGGCAGTGAATAATTTGCTCTAAGATGAACCTTGCAGTAGCCTCTGTGCTGACATGCTGAAGAGCTTTCACCTCTACCCATTTGATGAGATAATCTATGGCTACAATTATGTATATGAGCCAGCCAACACACATCAGAAGGGGGCCAACCACCTCAATGCTGACAGTGTGCCAAGAGAATTTGGGCTCAACAGCCTTATATTGATGCTTGGATAAAAATGGCTTCTTGTGTTGGCACTCTGTACAGAAAGTCAGGGTTTCCTCAGTGTCAAACAGCAGAGATTCCCAATAGTAGTGGAGCTGTAATTGACATACAGTCTTTTGGAGACCGCCATGGCCTACAGCCTTATGGGCAGCCATAATCAGGGACAATCTTTTGGAGGGGCAGGGGGGAACATACTTATTCCCTTGATATTATTTTTATAGTTTATCATCTTCTACTCTGCAGTCATTCATCATTTCCTGGAGAATGGCCTGGATCTCATCAGGCTTGTCTTCAAACTGGCCAGTTAACATCTTATCATACAGTATATTGGCCTGTGATGATACAATATTAACAGTTGGGAGTCTGGATAGACAGTTAGCGTTTTGGTGCTTTGCTCCTGGCCAGTGTACTATCTTATAGTCAAATGCCTGCAGTTTTAGAGCCCATTGTGATAAGTGACCTTCTGGTTCTTGTAGATTATGAAGCCAACTTAGACTGGCGTGGTCCGTAACCACAGTGAAGTAGACTTCATGGAGATACACCTAGAACTGTTTGTAGACATATATTAGTGCCAAACATTCACGTTCTGTCACTGTGTAATTTTGCTCATGAATATTCAAGAAGCAACTGGCATAGGCAATGGATGTTCTTCTCCATCATTGTCATTCTGGGACAATACTGCTCCAAGCGCGCCCAGGAAAGCGTTGGTATGTACCACAAAAGGCTTAGTAAAGTTGGGATATATAAGCACTGAACTGCCGGACAGGCTGGTTTGTAGTGAGTCAAAAGCGGACTGGCAGGCAGAGGTCCATGTAAAAGGTACTTCATTTTTAAGCAGATGGAAAAGAGGTTCAACTTTTTGCAAAAAATTGGAATAAACCTGCAATAATAACCTACCATGCCTAAGAACACCTGGATATCCCTTTTGCTCTTGGGAGTCTTCATCTTGGTGATGGCCTCAATCTTGGTGGGTTGTGGCTGTAGTCCTTTGGTATCAATAAAAAAACCTAAGTATTTGAGCTGGTCCTTAAAGAACTGGTACTTACTAGGTTTTATCTTCAAGTTGGTGTCTATGAGTTGCTTAAAGACAGCTTCCAAGTGCTCCAAATGATCTGTAAATGTCCTAGAGAAGACGTTAATATAACCCAGATACACAAGGACGCAGGACAACTTGAGATCCCCCAGGATGGTATCCATAGCTTTCTGGAACGTGGCCGGGGCGTTACACAATCATTGGGGCATTTGTGTTGGTTGGAAGAGGCCTTGTAAAGTGATAATGGCACACTTCTCTTGTTCTTCTGGAGGAAGTTAAATCTGCCAATAACTGGAGATCAGATCCATGGCAAAGAAGAACTTTGCACCTCCCAGGCAGTCTAAAGTGTCATCAATTCTTGGGAGTGGGTAGGAGTTTTTCTTGGTGATCAGGTTTAGACGTCAGTAGTCTATGACTACTTAGTTACTTCCATCCTTCTTTTTTACTATAAGAATGGGCAACGCCCAGGGACTCTTTGATAGAACCAAAATTTATCTATCCAGGAGCTGTTGTATTTCCTTATTGACAGTCTCCTTGCTGGTCTTTGATTGTCAAATGGGGCAGAGTCAAATTGGTTTGTTGTCACCAGTGTTGATGTGATGGGTGACGTCTGCTACACAGCCCAAGTTGAAGTCATCCTCAGCAAAGATGCATTGGTACTTCTCAAACAGGGCACTTGCTTATTCCTGTTGCTCTTGATTTAAAGAGGACAGGTTGGCCAGTGGGGTAGTCACATAGGCACTGGCTTTGACCTGATCAGGTAGCCCCATTTCTGATAGGTCCCCAATACATTCAAAGCCGGCCAATTCCTCAATTGGCAGAAGATGCAAAAATCCTACTATCTGATGTTTCTTCATGTGGATGTTATAGTCCTGTAGATTGGCAAGTAGGATGTGCAATTCTCCATATCCTGGTATAATTATACCAGGCGCTGCGCAGGGTTCAAACCTTGATCTTCCCCATGGCTGATGTATTTTGCCATATAAGCCTTTGGGGATTTCCAGGGTCAATATTGTTGGTACAATGTGCTGTGTATCAGACTTGAGAATTAATGTTACCAGAGAGCACAGTGGAATACCTTTATGCTCTTTTATCTGGGTTGGCAATTTCTTGCTCTTTCTTCCCTTCTTCTCATATGGTACTGCTACAATCCTGTCCTTGTACGCCAAATTAATTGTCAGTTTCTCTTTGACACTGGCGGCGTCTTTGGTGTAATATAGAGGGATAGTATGCTTCAATATGGTGAAGATGACATTTTCCATATCAATCTTCATATCATATTTTTGCATGAAGGCAGTTCCAATCAAAACATTGTATTTTTGACTGGGTAGGACAACAGCAGGAGACAAAACAGCTATAGACCCAAACAGCATTGGGATTTCAATATATACTCCTTCAGAAGTTGTGATGTGTAGTCCAGTGGTGCCATAGACTCTACTGTGCGCAATAACAGAAGCCAGTCCTAGTTTTTAGACCAGGTGGGTTGAAACTATATTAATTGGTGCTCCACTGTCAATTATAGTTCTTACTTTCACCTTATTAACAGAAATATTGGCATATGTACACTCAGAGTAAGTTTCTGAATGTAAATTTAATAGGTGAATCCTAAGATGGGCCAGGGTTTTGAAGTATTGCTTGAGACTATGCCCAACTTCATGGAAGTTGTTCTCAATATTTTTGAGCGGCATTGTCAGTTGGACGCCTTTAAGGTTGGGAATGTTGCTGGAGATATTTGGGCTCTCATTCAAGCAAGTTTCCTGTACTTGCGCGGCATAGGGTTTGGAGACTACCTCAACTGCATTGGCAGTAGTATTCTGGGGTCTACCTCTTCCGCAGGCAGTGATGGCATACAGGTCATTGGCTACCAATTGGTAGACAGGATCTTCCTCAAAGTCTTTACTAAGAGCAAAGTATCCAGTAGATCCTTTCATCTGGGGGCGTTCTTGGCAGGTTCCTTGGTGGTCTTGGCGGTTTTGGTGGCAATCTTGGCAGGCTCCTCTAGTTTATCTCTGTTGGGTTCTTTTGGAATAGTCAAGGGAATGGCGGGTGAAGTATATTCAATTACTGGCCCACCTTTGCTTTTCCCTGATTCTTCTCATTGGTATCTACTACATTGACCCAGGAGGTTTGCCTTTAGACCAACATTGACTTGCCAAGTGCCCCTTTTTGTTGCACTTTTGGCAGGTAATGTTGAAGTTATAAGGCTTCACCTCTCCAGCAGGTTTTGTGGTAGTATCCTTCTCCCCTTCAGAAAGCTTGGCGGATCTGTAGATATCCTGGTTTCTTCCTCAATTCTCTGACCCATTGCAACTGGCCATTCCTTTGTTAGGGGCGTCAAATTGAGCCCCAAGCCAACCCAGATAACTGGTAATTTTTTTGGGTGTTGTTGGCCTGGTCAAGTACCAGGAACATCACATTGGAGAGCTCTCTATATGGCTGAAGGGCTCTACTCATTGTGATGTGGCAGTCCAAGTCAGTAAGTACTCCTGTCCCCAGGAGTACCTGTGCTTTGTGATAGAAGCAGTCAGCAAAATCTTGTACACTCTCATATTTCTTGAAAGCAATGCTAAAAAATTCAGCCTTCTTTGCTTGCAGTTTGGTTTCACTGCCAAATTTCTTGATCACTGCAATTTTTACATCCTTATAAGACCATTTTTCTGCCAGAAGTTGAGGCATGATCACGTCCACACTGGCGGGGTCTAAAGTGTTGATCAGAGCAGTTACCTTCATGTGGTCTGAAGCCCCACACATTGACATTTCAAAGAGGTAAATAAAGGTTTTAATGTTAACCTTTCAGTCAAAGGTCAGCAAGTTCAAAGGCTTGAACTTGTGATCAGGGATGGTTGTTTCCTCACAAGTTTCCACTACTGGTTTGACAGGGCAAAGACCAGTCAGTGGAGTAGAGTGAGTGGCAGCAACTCCTATGGGAACAAAACAGGTCCCTCTGCTATCATCTGTACCATGATTAGGGGTAAAGTCAAAAAATTCAGGAGATGACGCCTTTTTCTGCTCAGGGGAAGAGTTTAGGACAGGGCTCTGCTTATCCTCTACAGACGAGCTGTTATTGGATAGCATTGCCTGTTCCAATCTACTGGGTCTTGCCAATATTTTAGCCTCAAAGTCCTTTCTGGCGGTGTCATTAGATTGCACCTGCTCCAAGAGACTAATATGGTTTCCTTCCATAAGCAGAGTAGTTGAAGCTAGAAGATCTAAACTTTACTATATGTGTCTAGCTTGTGTTTGAGGGCAGCAACCTGGGTGCAGTTGTCTTCCAGGTCCTGGTATAGCTGGTTTGTCAGAGCACGGACAGTCTCTATAGTCTATCATAAGATGTGCTTGTTGTTGGTATAAGCTTTGTAGTTGAGGCAGCAGGCGTGCTGGTCTTGAGTCTGATCCAAGATTGGGGAGCTATCTGAAGAAGCTGACTTCCCCTTCATTTTGTTCACTTTCTCAACCAGTTTGTTCACCCAGGAGATGATCTTGTTCTGGAGCTCTTTGTGGTGGGCGCTATTTTCTGAGATCATGCTGTGAAGCTTATATTGTCAATCTGCTATCTCTTCTAAGCTATACTGGCGGGCCAGGAAGTGTACCTTCTTGTCTAGATTAACACTGTGACGGGTTACATCTGAAGCCCATTGAGGGGTCAGACCGCAGGAATTGAGGATTCTAGCCACCACTTGTACTACCTGATTGTTGAACTGTGAAACTATCTCATCCCCTCAATAGTGTGCAGAAAAAGCAACTTAATTAATGCTACCCACAGCCTGTTGCACAGTGTGGAAGCTGGAGTTCAACTGGCGGACCAGGGTGGCATGAGCGTGCTGAATTTTAATTCTGAAACAACCCATCTCCTCAAGGTTGAGGTTTTGGTGGGCCACCAAGCGCTGAAAATGCTTGATGGCAGGGTGCACAAAGTACAACAGAACATCGTTTATTCTGTTGGTTCCTTTTTTTTTCAGAAGTAGGCCAAGCTGCGTGCTACTGGCCTCCTGATAACTTCTGAAAGTTGACCACAAGTGTTCAGAAGATCTTGCGGTGGTAAACAGGGTGTAATCACTATCCTGTTGTTTATCACCAGTGGATTTATAGCCTTGCATCAAGGCGTTATAAGTGACCACACATCCTCAATGGTGTAGTTCCATGGTTTGTATTGTACCATTGTACCAGTGACTTCAAGGTTGATTTTGTCCACTGGCACTTCTGGTATCTAGTAGGGAGCAATCTCCAAGCAGAGGGATGCATCTCATTCCGCATTGCTGGTTTCCATGTAGCCCCCCATACTTATCAACAAAACTGGGGTGGTGGGGCAAAGACTTGCCAGCAACAGACAGCGCAGGTAACTCATTTTGTAAGTGAGCACCACTGTCAGAACTTTTGGTTCTGCTCTCAGACCTGGAGCTCTGATTATAATTCACTTTATTGGGTAGTTGAGTAATCTTAGTCATTGTGTCAATAGTTAGCTTGTATGGCGACAAGTGTTACTTTCAACATCTGATATATCCTTGGCAAGGCGTCGGCTAGCAATGTCCAAGGGAGGCAACTTCCAAGCGGCTTTCTATATGGGCAGCTTCTTAGTTCTTTGAGTACTGACAATGGTCTTCAAACTTGGATATCTTCTTCTACTGTGAAAAGGTTCTACAGTATGATCTTGGTATTATTGTCTGCCTTCCATTAGTCCAATGGAAGGGCTTTTATAGAGCCAACACTCTCTTGCCAGGATAAGACATCTGGCACATCTAACTCTTGTTTGGTAGTCTTTTCACCCCCAGACTGCCAGCATCAACCCCTGGAGTTAGGCGTCCATGTAATAGGATAGGATTCCATATCATAGTACCCTGCGCTGGGTACTAATTGCCATAGAGTGATACATAATCTATTAGCGTGCTGGCAGTGACAGTGCTAATTTATGACTCTATTTTTAGTGCATGACACTTTTTTCCTGGGCAACCTTTCTTGCATGGATTTGCAATGGGACTGGCGGTTTGCTAGTGCAAATTGGACAAATTCTTTTTGATCTTCAGAGAAACACATAATAACTAACCCAGCAGGTTGCTAGAGTATTCTGGAATAACTCTAGCCAATCAGGAACCAGTCGTAATTGTAGTCTATAGTATTCCTGGTTGTTCTTGTAATAAGTGATCCAAATCTACTTCATGAAGGCTTCTCAGATCAATTAAGCCTGCTAGTAATATTAAAAGCTTCTCTAATAGATGGCTTGGCAGGCCGCCAAGATATTCAAGGTAGAACAAAGTCAGTATAAATTCCTGACACTGATCAAACTCTCTTTTCTTTGGTCAATATAATCCTCAGTAAGAAGTTTAAACATCCTATCATATAAAAGGATCTTAAACAGCTGCTGCTTCCTTTCAAATTTTAATCCACCCATTTTAGAGTTAGGTAATCTATACATATAAACCCCTTTGATATGGCTGTATGAGGTTAGCTACTGCTTTAAAAATCATGTGACAAATAAAAATTTATTTGGGTTTGAGCGGGTCATATTCTCAGGTTGACATAGTTTAGACCATACTCCACTAAATTTAACCTTAATGCTTTCAACAACCATGTAAGGAATTGAATGTAAGGATGAGCCAAATTGGGCTTTTGGCTTAATAATCAACTTTATATTTAAATATAATATAAAAATCAATTCAGTCAAATCCTGTACGGCTTGAGACTACTTGAGGAAACATTACAGACAGACTCACTCATATATATTAATTCCTGCTGATGATAGAAGCCTTGATATAGTCTAGGAATTCTATTACTGGGAAGCAATTTAGCTTTTATAAAGAAGCCAAAAGAATTAAGTTTCAAAAATACTAAAACTTGAGTTATTTGGGGAGCAATGTGGTTTTGTCATTTTTTAAATACATTATTTAAGTTTAAGTGAATCCCCTTACAAGCATCTAGGATGTTTGAAATAAATGATGTAGATCATGTTGAGTTTAAGGTACTTTCTAAATTAGTATGGACCCAAAAAATAATCTAAAAATTGCTCACATAAAGATAAATCTCATAGCTACATCAGAAAAGAGAACAAAAGCACAATGGCTTAATTCTCTATGTACTATAAGCTATAAAGTTGAAACTAGAATTTTTCACATAGATGTTTTTTTACAGAAGTAGCTTTACTGCTAGAATGGCAGGATTGAGACCTTGCTAAGCCAAGAAGTTCATGTATTTATATTTTTTACTGAATCTATACTTTGATTTTGTATTGCAACTTTAAACTACATATTGAATTCTTTTCAAGTTTAATGCTTGCATTCTGTTTCTAATTCACAAATGTGCCGCAATATCTATGATTACTCCCTCTTGGGGAAGTAATTCCCCGACTGATTATTAAGTTGGTGGCACTCTTATTAATTGCCCATCTAATACAGGGATCAAACCTTTCAAATCCTAAATGGAACAATTACTTGGATAAGTCCCAGGACTTACATGATGTACTTGGACAGTATGTGGCTTCCCATGATACTATATAATACTATAAACACATATCAAAATAGTATCATTCTCTTCTTAATTTCCCCTTTATTTTGTTTGTTATACTTCTCAGAAGTATATTCACAACAAATGTAATGTTTTAGCTAGTTTTTTCTTCTTTACACTAACATTGTGGTAAATATCATTGACAAATATTACTTTTTCTATTCATATTTGCCTCTTAACCCACTATTCTTACAGCCTTTTCTTTATGGGTCTCATAAAAAGACTTTTATGCCAAATAGCTTGCCAAGTATTGTCCTTGATATAAAAGCTTTTTAAAAAGACATAAGTTTGTTAGGTTTTCTTCAAATAGCCCCTCCACAGGCTTTGAGCTCAGAAGTATGTGCTCTATCCAATGTATTTTGCTTTTCTCTTGAGTCTGATATATTAATATGCCAAGCTTTAGAATTTAAAATAAAGATACACAATGCCAGTTTTATTAGTACCTCTTTCATCATATGCATACTTATACTAAGTACATGTTAGCTTTCCCTTCCTCAACCTTTATTTTTACCATAATATTAATAAAAAAATCAGGAAACAGACCCTTAACCTGCTAAGTCTATTGTAAACCTAGAATTGCCCCAAATCAGGCCTTAACAAGCACACCTGTTTTAATATTATGATGGTGTCAATAACAATATAAAAATTGTACTGTATGCCAGATCCAGCACTGGCTGCAAACCCATATTGGATGTTGTGAGTGGCCAACAAAAATGCAGCTGGCTTCAAAAAGCTAAAAAAAGAAGATACCAAATCAAACCTGGGATCTATAAAGGGTCAAGTCAGGACTCAAACTAAAAAAGAGCTTGAAAATCACTATGATCATGGCAAAATGACACAAGTTAGAAATAGGAATGACCCTTGGTCAGTGATGCTAGAGAAGCTATCCTTTCTTTCTAGGCTCCCAACCTAAGATGTGATGTCTGAGGTTAGGCAGCTGAAACCTGTTTAATTCTTTATAAGAGCCAAATCCAAGCTATTGAGCCCCACACCAAAAGTTAAACCTATCCAGAAATGACTGTTTAATCTAGATCCCAAGGCCAAAACCCAGACAACTAGTCTAATAAATGTGGCCTTAGAACTTTAGCCACAGATGACCACACAGGTGATGTAATTCTGTGAATCTCAGCCATGTGCTAAGAAGAAGAGATATCAGGAAGATAAGAATCACCAAGATCAGCTATCATTATATTCCAATATCTACCTTACTTCTGACATCCTTGATTATAGGGGCAGGAAGATATTCCATCAATTTGTTTCTGTCAACAGATTTTCTGTCAAATCTGATCCAACTGTTTTTTCTTCATATGTAAAATATTTAACTTTGTAACAATAAAAAATAAAAAAATAAAAAATAAAGAAATTATATCCTATAAAAATTATTATTTACAACTTTTAATTTTCTTATTTTATGTCATTTAATTTAATTTATTAGATTTTCATAAGATAAAGATTTAAAATCAAGTCTCTTAAAGAAAAATAAATAAATAAAAATAACTATATATTCAAAGAATATCTTTTATTAGTAAATAGAGTATACTTAATTTTTTGTTTTATTTTAAAGTCAAATATTTTACATAAGAAGAAAAAATAGTTGGCTCAAATTTGACAGAAAATCTGTTGACAGAAAAAAATTGACAGAATATCTTCCTGCCCCCAATTCTAGCACCTAATCCCCAAAATTATGACATCAATTTAAAATTTTACAAGAAAAATATATTTTGAAATTCCCAAAATAACATCAAAAGTTGATTCATAGGAATGGTGTTAAAATATTACTAGATACCTCTAATCCAAATACTAAATATTACCAGACCAACTTATCTCTGGTTGGCCTGATCAGACTTTTATAAAGGGACCATGTATAAAGTTCTCACCCTTCTGATATTATAGTATTCTCATTTACTAATAAAGATTGTAATAGACCATTGATCCAGGAAATTCATGTCATGACTGTTTGTGGTCTCCCTATAACTTGGACTCTAAATAAAGTCTCCCACATTAAAAGACCTCATCATAGCCTTTTTCAGTATTCTCTCTCTCCCACCAGACCACCAAACCTTTTCTATGTGTATGAGTTTCCCAATGCACCACTAGATTCTTACAAAGGTACTTAATCATGGGTTAAATACAAATGATAATAATTTTTATCACAGCCTAACTATATGTCAGAAATCCATGGACTGTGGTATTTTATCATCAACTAGATGATCTCCTAAGTCTTCTAACATTAGGAAAGTACAGAGAACCTGTGACTTTGGTATATCCTGTGGCCCAGAATATTTGTTGTCATCAGAAGTAGCAAGTCTGACAAGGCTCAAGGCCCAGAAGATTTGGGACATTTCTTCTTACTTCTGGATATAGGTTCATAGTTGTTATCTCTATACTTAACTATAGGAATTAATACTGTATGACAACAGTATGATCTTTTTCTCTACTAATAAAGCCTAAGAGAGGATAAAATTAAGGAAAAATGACTTGGATCAATTATCAGGTCAGTACAGAATCATCAGTATTTTATTCTAATGGACTGGCTTTAAAGTGGCTTGGCTGCCGCGGGTTTCCAAGTTAGCTTATAACACTTAGTAGAGACTATAGCATTAGAGAAACACAACAGGGGGTCCATCCTTTCTGGGGTGGTTTTGATGGAAGTTTTCTTGACAACTTCCAAAGCTCAGTATCCTTTCTGATGCTGTACAACTATCCCTCAGTCTGAGCAGAGTAGTTGTCTACCTGGGCCACGTTCCAGGGCTAGCTAGCCAGACTGGCTACTAGTTCACAGAGGTGATTGTTCCACTATACTGTATCTAATCAGAGCTACTATAATACAATAGGCTCAGAGCCTTTTATCTTAGAGTGTTTGGCCTGGCGGCCCAGTCCATGTTGGACTCTTCTAAACATAATGCAGATGACAGTCCATATGATGGTCCTCCAATTCTAGGATATAATTAAAGTTTAGAGTAGTAATTATTATTTGGTGCATTTTGAGGTGCTTGCAGATAGGTTTTAATTAACAAGCAGTGATTGCATGTTCCATTCATTGATTAAAATGCATGAATTTGTTGATGCAAGGATATGATTTGATTGTTGATTCATTGATCCTGCAGCCCACAGCTTGTGTCATTCTGTTGAAACCATTCCTAAGAGTGATTGACAGCTGGCCTGCCTTAATTGATTGAATCTGTTAATTAGTCAATATCCCAAAATCCTGACACTATATCAACAGACAACCTAACCCTGACTGATTCATAGAGTATTCATTCACTTCTTCACCCTATTCAAAGGTTGAAATCTCATCTTCTCTGAAATATTGACTAAATTAGTCTTAAAAGACCATGCTAGCCCAAAGTACCTTGTACTGACTGGCCTAATGAGCCTGCTCATTCTCCATATTGAGATATTTCCCATATGAGAAAATACAATCTCCTATATTATAAAGTTAGGTCCAGCTCTGTATCTAGTTATATCACTTGATTAACATCCAAATGGCTCACCAGCCAGTAGAGCACAGGAGTCATGAAGAGGCCCTGACATTGAGTTCATCTTTTAGGGAAAATTGATTTTTATCCTCACAGCTAGGAAATAACTTTATCAGTGAGCTCAATTTTATTATCAGTGCCTTAGACTAATATGCCATGGCCAATACCAACATTGGCTCTGAAGCTTCTGCTTTGGAGAAAAAAGTGCATGTGGCTAAATAAAATTAATTTAATCAATTGTGGGCTTCTCAGAAGGGTCAAAAATAATGCCTGGGTCTTAACTCAGACCTAAAACCAGCAGAAAAGCCAAGCTAAGTATCCCCTAGCCTTAAAAACTATGCTGCTAAAAGTTAAAAAGACCTTAAAAGAATCCAGAATCAGCCAGGGCCTTAGTTAGGCTAAAAAAAATGGCCAATGGCACCAGAGAGGGGCATGGTGATCTAGATTCTTTTGGCTTCATGGTCCCACCTGTGAGGAATGAGAGATAAAATAACTAAGCTTGGCTTTATGTGAGAGGGGGCTAAACTAACTAAGTTTGGCTCTCATCCTGGGGGAATGGCCCACCAGGACATCATCAAGTGCAATACTAGCATGGACACTCAAACAGGGGTCAAAAGAGAGAACATATGGGATAGTTGAGGAAAGTATGAGTTTAGAGCCATCAACGCCATTCCACCCAACAACCAGGGAGTGCGCTGGGGAGCATAATCCTTGAGTACAGGTGAAACCTGGGGAACAGGTTGAGGTCCCTCCACCTGGGGAAAGACATAGATGGATCTACTCCATGGGACTCATTGGGGCGCAGGTCAGGAAGGAACGGGCCCAAGTTATCACAGGTGAGACTTTTCACTAAAATTCCCCAGAGATAAGAAGATCTTGGGTCCTGCTGGGTAGACCCTCTACAAAGTTCAGAAGGTGGGAGAGATTGTCCCCCACTTGATGCACAGAGGAGGAAACCCACTCTCAGAGATTAGGAAAAGTGGCCCAAATTAGGAGCAAAACAGGCAACAAGGTGAAAACCACAAACTTAACTAATGATACTAGCATTTTCAGTAGGTAAAATTAATTAGAGGGCCTTAAGAGAGGTGTTTATAGGCAGAACAAAAGGAACCAGAAGACAGGACCACTTTTTGCCAGTTAAATCCAAAAGGAGAGCACCTGGAAGTCTTATTTCACAAAAAATACACAAGGAGACAAGGTTTACATCAAGTAGATAGACTTCAAGTTTAATTAGAGCTAAAACTTTATGAATTTCAACTTAAAGTAGGTAATTATAAATGATTCTATACTAACAACTAGTTTTGAACCTGGATTTTGAGAGCGTAAAGTGTAAGTCTTTACACTGATGCTAATGTTAACTTTAGGAGCACCATAAAAGCAATGGAGCACCAAGCAAAGACAAAAGTAAGGGAGAGGGGTACTTTGACTAATAATCTTTAAAGGAGAGGACTCTAGAGGGAGTCCCAAAATTCAAAAATTATTTAAATAAATTCCAAAGTTTTATTGGTATAAAGAATGAAAAGGCAGGGGACCAAAAGTCTTCTGTCTTGCTTTGAAGGACATGGTTGGAATTTGAAAGATCACATGACAAACTTGATGGATCTGATTGGCTAGTGGAGAATTTTTGTAAACTCAAGGAAAGAAGGTTGGAGGGTTTTCCATTAATTTCCAACCCAACCTATGATTAGCTGGTGCCTATAGAATAATTCAGGGGGCCATTAATTCCAGCTTATTGAAATTAGTTTATTTGACAGAAGTGTGTCCTGATTGTTTACATTGCAGTTACTTTAAATGGAGACAGACCAAGACAAAAAGTAGTCCAAATTGATCAGGGATCCTTCCCAGGCTGGAACAAAGGTATGGGCGTTAGTAAATACCATCAGGGAAGGATACACCAGGACAAATATCTCATCAACTGTGTGTGATAAATCTTTCAGCAAATTCAGAGGTTTAGCAGGGGTTTGGGGAGTTTTATTAATACAAAAGGGAATAATGTTCTAAGGCTAAAGGGGGAGTAACTTTACAGGCTATCATACTAGGGGAAGAGTCCACCAGGATGCCATCCAGTGAAGCACCAGGATTTATGCTCACACAGGTGTCCAAAGGGACAGGGTGGGATCATTGGATGGAAATATGTGCTAACTGACATTGATAACATGCCTGATAACAGCCAGGGGGTATGAATAGAGGACAGGACAGGCATCTAGGGGAAGCCCAGTGGGGAGGGCTTTTCAAGAAGCTTCAGATAAAAAGAGCAAATCCACTGTTGCAGAGGGAGCAAAAAATATCTATTGGGCTAACAGGAAGCCCTCGTCATCAGAAGTAAGACTCTTGATGAGAGAGGACCCTGAAACCAGAGCGCCGCAAGCCCTAACAAGAAGATCATCCAAAATATAGAGGATACTTGAAGGGTTGTCTCCAACCAAGATAGTCAAGGAGAATAATTGTTTCCATAAATTGGGAGAGGTAGAGCACGGCAAAAGCATATTTGGAAGCACTTTCAAAATAAAAAGTTTGGCTAGTGGGAGGATTGTTTTCAAAATCCTATGGTAGTTCTTGTGAGGATGAAGCAAATGCAGTAGTGCTTTTAAATATTCTGGGAGCTCTCCAGGAGGTATCACCAGCTCAAACAGAAGTCTTGGAGACATGGGTAGCAGACAGAGAGCAAGAAGACTGTGAGGAAGCTTTTAGAGGTCAGAAAGCACAATCCAAAGTTGTTTTTGCTTTGAACTTAAAAAATTTAAAGTAGTAATTTTTAGGTGATTTGATAGGAAAACCCATGTTCAAACTTGCTTTCAAAAGCAAAACAGGTAAATTTAAACCTTTTATTGTAAAATAGACAAGCAGGGACCCTCAGAGGGCATGTTTGACTTTTAAAGTATAAGTTCTTTTACAATAGAGCCAGCAGGAGCAGGGGGAGCCTCCTGGCTGGTGGGGGGACGTTTCAACCCTGCATCAGGGGGGTAGGAGGGTTTTTGAATAATTTCCAGGCTCAAATCTGATTAGACAGAAATGATGGGGTAGTCAAGCAAGTACAACACTATGATTCAGGGAAATTAGGACCCTCTGATTTGGTAGCCTCTGATTGGCTATTGTAAATTTGTTTAAAGTGGGGGCAAAAAAAGCCAACAAATAGTCCAAATTAATCATGGTTTCTTTGAGTGTTGGGTATGAGAGTTGAGACCAAGCAGGAATCATTTGGGATGGGTATGCCAGGAAAAATCTCTTGTCAAACTGTGAGCCAAATCCTTAATTGTGTTTAAGGGTTTATCAGGGTTTTGGGAAAAATATTTTGTTTAGTAAGGGAAAAGTAATCTATATAAGGCTAAATAGGGAATAACTTTACAATAAACCCCCATCCTTAATGAATAATATGAAATAGTAATATTCAGCTCTCACACTAATTAGATAACCCTGACTTAAAATAAGGCTTTACCAGAACCCAGAAGCTCTAATAGCTTGTATCAAGCTCCTGATCAACTGGTTATATCCTTGGATTGATATAGAGATCCATAATATTGAGCCCTCAAAGAAGGCTAAAAATCCATTAAAAGACCCATTAAATATATTGATAGCTTAATAAAGAGTGGTTTATGAAGTCTACATCAATTTTTCTGCCTATAACTAAGGTAAGAAATCCATTTTCTCCTTCTAGTATTATTTCTAACCTTCTACAGGACTATCTGAGCCTTAATTAACTAATAAGTACTACCTTTACAAATCTTTATATCCTGCACCTGGAAAAAGGAAACACTGTAAGTATGCACCCCCTATATCATGTATTTAGGGTCTTTACTGTACCTATTCATCCTAAACACTAAGCCTTAGGCCAGCTTACCAAATGAAAGAGTGTAAGATTGAGAGCAACCCCTTATATGATAGAAATTTTGAGTATATACTTAATATAAGTGTATCAAAAAAGATAAATGAGAAAGTTTAGAAGAGATTGATAATTTTTTGATATGAAGGTAGAATGCTATATATGTAAAGCTCACTTCCCCCTTTGACTTTGGACCACACCATTTTTCCTTGGTGTACCAAAAAGTTGAACCAAAGTCCAGCTAAGCCTTTAAATCCCATGACTGACTTGGCCCACACTGTTGATGAATGTTTTATGCTGGCCCAATCTTCCCAAGCCCCACCAACTACAACTGGTTCCCTCTATCCAACAGTGGAAGAATTGCTGATTAATTTGGATTGTTATTTGGCCTGGTGTTGCCCCCTTCTTAATATTATTAGATCCAACTAATCAAATGGGGACACATATGTTGCTGCAAATTATAATGCTTCACCTCCTCTGCAGGAATACTGCATAGCAACAGCCAATCAAATTGACCTCCAGAAATTGACCTGAAACTCTCCAGTCCCCCTGACACTGGGCTGCAAAAATTATCACCCAGTTAATCAGGGGGTCCTCCAGCTTCTAGCAGTACTTTGGTCCCAAATTATGCCCCTTAAAATACAAGCAAGCCCAATCTGGGTCCCTGTTTGTCTATTGTTACAAATCAAAGTACCTGATTTTATTTAAATACATATTTTTGATACCAGCTCTTAGGGTCCTTCTTTAGAAATATTAGTAAAAATTCAAGCTTCTTCTTACCTTGACCTTCTTCCCTGGTCCTTCTTGGTGCTTCTGTTGCCGCTAGAACGTTTGTTAGCATTATTAATAGTTGGTTTACCTGGTTTCACTTTTGCTTTTGAGTTTGAACTTGGATTTTAATTAGTATTCAATATAAAAACTTACTATTTATTTAAATTTTCAGTGTTTTTGCTTTAATCTCTCTGCCTGAGTGTATATATTAATGTAAAAGACTCCCCCAACCAAGTTAAAGCCAGCTATTTCATTAAAAGACCTCTCTAAGGCCCAAATTTTCTTGTGATGACCCTTAGACTAGTAAATTTTACTCCTTTACTCTTCTGCAACCCTCAGTTTCTCCTCCAAATTTTCTGGAGATTTAGAAAATGTCAGTCCCCGTTGTCAAGTTTGTGGTCTTTACCATGGCCCCTGCTCTTTTCTTGGTTTGGTACACCTCATCTGAGTTATGGACCATTATATCCTTATCTGCCTTTTTAGCGGATGAGAACCCCTCTCATCTGGAAATCTACTGGACAGCCTCCCAGGAAAGGCCCATGGTCTATTCTCCACACAGGAAACTCTAGTCTGTAGTCTGACCTGCAATTATATGGAGTTTGCTCTCCCACTGAAGCGCCAATAAGTCACTGGCAAAAGGTTTCCCACGTGCCCCCTCCTGTGGAAACTGTGGTCCTCTACCCTCCCAACAGTATGCTCCCAACCCCAGAAGTGCCACCCAGGCACACCTCCTGGCTTGTTTTGGGCATGCTCTTGATGGACCTGAGCACATATCTCTCCCAAATGTCCCCTGTTGGGTCCTTTTGGTCCCCTGTTTGAGCAGCCATCCCAGCCCTGCACTGGGTAGCATCTTGGTGGGGCTTCCCAATGAGATGAGAGCTGTGCTTAGTTAGTTTAGCTCCCCTCTCTCACAATATAGTATTGTCAAGGATCTGGGTGCACTGGTATTCTGGCCATTGCCGACACACATAACATCCAGTCATTGCCTGGTTTGGCACCAATACAATATCCAGTTCAACATTATGGAAATGGCAACAAATTAATATCACATTAATTGTCCAGATATCCAGCAAATTGAACCCATTCTGCACATGACCACCCTTATCTTTGATCTAACTTAAATCCCCACCACAGCGTAAGCTATATAAGTCTAAAGTATTATCTAATAAAACTACTCTCTTCTTTCTCTAAATCCATATTTGAATCTTTCCAAAAAGTTGCTCCTCATCACTGGTAGAAGCTATGGGTTTTTAACTACGCAAAGAAAGAGAAAATGACTGAACAGAACCTTCCCACCTTTGCTTGCGTACTAAACCAGGCTACATCTCAGGATACCTGGAAAACATACTTACAAGCCCATGAAATAAAAAAGATATACTTAGTGGATGCACCCTATTTGAAGGACTGGTCATGCCCAAAGCATGAAACAAGATAATTCAATACAGTTGCTCTCTACAACCACAAACAAACACACAATTGCCTATCATAGGTAAAGTTATCAACACCAAGTACACTGATATCAACAAGTTCTTTGGTAAAAACAGAGAAACCATTATTAACTGGCTGGACCACTCAGCCACAAAACTTTGCGCCAGCGCATCCCCCACAAAAAATGGGTCCAGAAAGCCAGCAAGCGCCTGTAAAAGGCCGCAGTTAACTGGTTTGCCTTTTGAGTCAGCTCAAAAACTGACAGCTAGCTTGAAAACTGGGAAGAACTTGAAGCTGAAATCACCCTCAACTTCTGCGTCACTAAATCCCTCCAAGACATTGCAATAAAGACCAGCAATCTTCCTAGAAGACCACTATCACAGCTTATGCCAATGAATTCAAAGAGATACATTACAAGATCCAGAACCCAGAACAAGCTGACAACGTGCACACAAGAGGCTCATTCATCAACAGAATGAAACTCTCAGTTTCTGCCCTCATCTGTCCAGAGGCCAACACCTCCATGACCACACTCATTGCAGAAGCCAAGCACGCTGAAAAATGCGCAAATATGGAATATGCTGCATTCAACGGCAACTGCTCCTCCAACAGCAATGTAAAAGATAATTACAATGGCAAAAAATGCCAAAATACCAACCACAACATTGGTAACTCCAATCAAAAAAATGACAATTGCATCCAGAGCGCAAATTGCTCCCGTCCCAAGAAGGAAGATACTGCTGAAGTAAACAATGCTGAAACAGCAACCCATTATGATTCTGACCCCACATTCTCTGACCTAAAAGATCTCAAAACAAAGGAACAGGAAAAAGATTAGTGGAAACAGGCTTAAGTGCCCCTGTCTCCTCCCAAACCAACAAGAAATTGTACCAAGGCACAAACTTTGCTGCATGCATTCCACATGTCCCACAATCTTCTATATTTATGAATGTAAAAATTAAAGATCACTCACAACTTCTTGTCTACCCATGCACTTACAAATAACATAAAAACAAAATTTTATTTGATTCTGGTGCACAACACACCATGATAAGCAAACTATTTGTAACCAAGTACAAAATGCCATATGTCAAATCCAACTTCAAATAAACCAGAATGGTAGACAAATCAAAAGTTTTACTTGAAGGCAAAACAAATCCCTTCATGATTGACCTCCAAGGCATAAAAACATCAATTAAAAGACTCATTATGATCAACATAAGCTACAACATCATAGCAGGAATGGACTGGTTCACCTGAGTGAACCCCAGCGTATGTTAGAAAACAAAGACCATGACCATCAAACACAATGTAATTAACTTTAATATCCTCAAAGAAACTAACAACCTCATTCTGAGAGACACAGTCTTTTTCTGAGTCATAAACCAGGACAACTTTGAACTTATAACCAAAATCAGTACTCTCCACATAACAAGGTCACCAAATTTAATAACACACAAACAACCAAAATTCAATCCACAGAGCTTGCAGCACTCCTAAATGAATACACCCATGTATTTAAGGAAGAACTAACAGAGCTACCCCCAAACAGGAGGTCAAACATGACATTGATCTATGCAAGGCCATGCCCAAACCTGAACCCCTCTACAGACTCTCCCCCATGAAGACACAAACCCTCAAAAATAACATTGAGGATAACCTAGCTAAAGGCTTTATTAGCCCATCAGAATCCTTGTGGGGGGGGGCAGCAGTGTTTTTTGTAGAGAAAAAGGAAGGCTCACTCTGTCTAGTAACAGAATACAGAGCTCTAAATGCAAGCACAGTAAAGAATAAATACCTCCTTCCACTTATAGAGGATCTGTTTGCAAGACTCTCCAGAGCCAAATTTTTCTCCAAAATTGACCTCACCTCAGGTTACAACCAAGTCAAAGCAAAAGAAAAACACATACCAAAAACTGTGTTCTTTACATAATTTGGATCTTTTGAATGTAGGATAATGAACTTTGGGATGACACCTTTCTTTCACAGCTTAGCTTCACTTTTTGGAATCTAAGCATTAATAAAGCAATCAAAGCGCATATGAGTCTAAGTTTGCTGTAGGCTTTTATTATAGATAAGAAAGGTATGACAAAAAACACCACTAGATCCTGGGCCAAGAGATCCAGGAGCAGAAGCACCCTGTCAAGGACCAGCTGGCATACTTTGTCAGAAACACCAAGAAGGGACCCTTTGTGCCATCTGAAGGGTGGCTCAAATTTGTCACTTCTGAACGTTGTTTACAGGACATTACCAGAGCCCTTCCCAAGTCCTCTGTACCCCATGGTATTAGAGTCAATTTTGGAGGCAACCCCACCAAGTTCCAGGAGGAAACCAAGGCAGTAGCCATAGCGTATCCAAAGGCGGTGTCTCTCCACCAAAGCCCTCTAAAGGACTTCTTTGATCTTGGCTTTCTATGCAAAGAAGATGCTGATCAGGCAGCAGAAGAGATCTTCACCCTTGAGATCACTGACCCCAAGGGAAAGAAGACCCAGACAGTCTTGCCCACAACACACAGCAGATTCAATCAGGACACCACCCTCTTCATGTCCTTTGAGGCCT